>CM059431.1:3459715-3810589 GCA_030390025.1 Squalus acanthias | reverse complement strand
TGGCCAGTCTCTCGGTAAAGCTTTGTGAGTATGTGTCCCATGTTTCCTTACGGTAAGTGTCTCTCTCTCTCTTCCTGACTGTGTTGGTTGGTTCTCTTTTCCTGACTGTGTTGGTTGGTGTGTCCATTACCTTGCTGGGTGGGTGCAAGTGCCACTTTGCCCGCTAACGTCCATTTTTCCCCACTGTGTTGGTAGGTAGGTGTGTGTTTCTTTTGCTGGGTAAGTGTTTGGGTTTAGGGGAGTTCCTGTTATCCTTGCTGGCTTTTTCCATTTTTTGTTTCCCCCTGGTTACAATCCCAACGGGAGCCCTCCGCTCGGGGAGGTTGCAGCAGCAAGCGATGGGATGGCGGTGGTGTGGGCCTGTAACTGGGCTTTGGGCCGTTCCTTGTCGTCGCTGGGAGAAAATGGTGGAACTCCCTCCCGGACAGCACTGTGTGAGAGCACCTTCACCACACGGACTGCAGCGGCTCAAGAAGGCGGCTCACCACCACCTTCTCGAGGGGCAATTTAGGGACGGGCAATAAATGCTGGGCCTTGCCAGCGACACCCACATCCCAGGACCTGACCTGCATTTCTGCGCATAAGTGAGCTCCTGATTTCAGGCAGGACACTTGTAGGCGGTTGCCACGTGGAGACCAGGGACATTGGCACATGAAGATGTTGGGGAGGGGGGAAAATGGGCCCTTTCCACTCGAAGCTCGCCTCCCAAATAACATTCCTTCGCCTCCTTTTGCTGGTGAGCTGGAGGCGGAGGAGAGGGAATTTGGCCACAACAAGTCCCAGCTCGGTCAAGACCCCCCCCCCCCCACACACAGTAAGCAGTCCGGAGACCCGGGAGGGGGAGGGGGCTTCGAGGGGGCTTCGAGACCATATGATGGGTCGCACCCGGCCATGGCACAGTTTAAACGCTGAATGCATCTGTACATTATGTGACAAAAGAATGACCTTGGGGTATCGTTCAATAAATTTCCGTATCTCTGATCACCGTGACTTTCCACAACGGAAAATATTTACTTGATAAAATGAACGTAAAAAAATTAACACATTGTTTGAATTTTTGTCAAAATTAAATTCACGAGTTCTTGGAAATATTCAGCGATGCCCCTCTGATCTCTTTGCATTCATTTTTTCATTTGTTTCCCCTTCCTCCTTTTTCTGCTTTTCACTGATGTGTATCTTCCTGCTCTTTCTCCACCTCCTTTTTTTCCTCCTACTTGCCTTCTCTCTCTCTCTCTGCTGCATTCTGGCATCTCACAGCTATCACTTGATCAGGTAATGCTGACCCTTCTGATTGACCTTTGCACTGTTATGGGGGGCGCTGGTGGGGGGGGAGGGTCTTGCTGTTGGACGCTCAGTCAGGGCAGTGAGAGGTGTGGGCCCGGGGCGGATAGTACATTAGAATAGCCCCGTTCCCCTCCGTCCTCGTTCCCCTCCGTCCTCGTTCCCCTCCTCCCTCGTTCCCCTCCTCCCTCGTTCCCCCCTCCCCTCCCCCTCCCTCCCTTCCCTTCAATTAGAGTTGCCAACTCTGGTTGGACGTATTCCTGGAGGTTTCATACGACCATAAGAAATAGCAACAGGAGTCGGCCATTCGGCCCCTCGAGCCTGCTCCGCCATTCAATAAGATCATGGCTGATCTTCGACCTCAACTCCACTTTCCCGCCCGATCCCCATAGCCCTTGATTCCCCATGAGTCCAAAAATCTATCGATCTCTGCCTTGAATATACTCAACGACTGAGCATCCACAGCCCTCTGGGGCAGAGAATTCCAAGATTCACCACCCTCTGACTGAAGAAATTCCTCCTCATCTCAGTCTGAAATGGCTGACCCCTTATCCTGAGACTATGCCCCCTAGTTCTAGACTCTCCAGCTAGGGGGAAACATCCTCTCAGCATCTACCCTGTCAATCCCCTTCAGAATCTTGTATGTTTCAATGAGATCACCTCTCATTCTTCTAAACTCCAGAGAGTATCGGCCCAATCTACTCAATCTCTCCTCATAGGACAAGCCTCAATCTGTGACGTCACATGACCGCCTGCCTCCAACCGCCCCGCCCCCACACTCCCGCCATTGGTCACCTGACACGTCCATCCCCGTGGCGCAACACCTTCCTGCACCAATCAGAATGTGAATCGACTCTTCATTACCCGATTGGGTGATTCTTCACTGATGACCTCTTTTCCTCCCCATGTCCGAAAATGAAACAATAATACGCCCTATTATTTTTCACCCCCGGGGGCTTTGCTCGGTGCAGCATCCACGGTGATTAATCTTTAAGTCCCGGAGACTCCAAGGCATTCCTGCAGGGTTGGTGACCCTAGTTTGAACAGCCACTGCTCACAGTGCTCTGGAGAGTGACTCGGAGATGAGTGAGTCTCTTGAGTTTTCTCCTGCTCCTGCCCCAAGGAAAAAAACCACGTGGTTCGTCGCTCAGCGACTCTGGGACTGAACGGCACGAGACTGGAGCCTGGGTCTGCTCTAGGTCCATGGCGCTGAGGTTTGAGAAGGTAATGTTGAGCAACGGTGCAAGCCTCCACTCTGCCCACAGGGGGTATAGTTCAGTGATTCAGTGCTCGATTTGAGTAAATCGCCCTCTCTTCCTCACCCCACACTTGAAGTGACTTCCTATCACCGTGCAGTCCTGTGCTCCACATGTTTGAGTAGAATGGGCCTGTACTCTCTGGAGTTTGGAAGAATGAGAGGTGATCGCATTGAAACATACAAGATTCTGAGGGGGATTGACAGGGTAGTTGCTGAGAGGTTGTTTCCCCCCTGGCTGGAGAGTCTAGAACTAGGGGGCATAGACTCAGGATAAGGGGTCGGCTATTTAGGACTGAGATGAGGAGGAATTTCTTCACTCAGAGGGTGGTGAATCTTTGGAATTTTCTACCCCAGAGGGCTGTGGATGCTCAGTCATTGAGCATATTCAAGGCTGAGATTGATAGCTTTTTGGAATCAAGGGATATGGAGATCGGGCGGGAAAGTGGAGTTGAGATCAAAGATCAGCCATGATCTTATTGAATGGTGGAGCAGGCTCGAGGGGCCGTATGGCCGACTCCTGCTCCTAATTCTCATGTTTACGTGTGGCGTGCTCCAAGTCGGCAGTTTCGGTTGAAGTGAACCCGTGTTGCTTGACATTGGGGTCCCCTTCCCATCCAGAATGGAACTCCCCAGGATGCTCCTGCAGAAGTGGCTGGACTGCTCCATTATGGGAAGAGATGGGCGGGTGGCGGGGGGGGGGGCTAATGTCGCAGAGGTGGGAAGGCAGTTTACAAAGGTGTATTTCAAGCCCATTGCCTTGATCTATCTGCATCTCACGCACCTCCTTCACTGGCCTCGGCAGCTGTGCAGGCTCTGGGGGGCGTGCTCTCCCTCTGGGCCATGAAGAGCTGTTGCAGGCATGTTCAGGGCAGTGATGAAGGGAGTGAAGTCGAACCCAAATGGCCTTGGATCAACTCTGGACCGGGAATGCGCTGCCTGAAGATTCAAGGAACTTTCAAAAGGGAAGTGAACTTGAAAAGGAATCATTCGCAGGGCTATGGTGAAAAAGGAGTTGGGGGGAGTGGGACTAATTGGAGAGCTCTTTCAAAGAGCCAGCACAGGCACGATGGGCCGAACGGCCTCCTTCTGTACTGTGTGATTCTATGAACCATTAATTCTCATTAGTGGAGGGTTGTGTTGATGACATATTGTTCCTGTAAGGGGTGTCTAAAATTTAAATAACCTTCTCTCCTCTTCCAGAGCTCTAGGTTTGTGGCCAGACTAGCTCCCTCTTTATTGTAGGAAGTCCCCTGAGACTGTGCTCCTGCAGCAAGATCCTCATCAAGGTCCCAGTCCCCCAGCGATTTGCCTGCTGCTAACCCGTGTTGTTCTGTTTCGAAAGGTTCTAGAGTCAGTGTTACTCCTGGAGCTTTTGCCGAGGACCCTTGGCCTTTACTCTTGAGCAGACCCTTCACTCAAGAGTCAGTGTCGGGAATGACGCACTGTACCACAGAGCGAAGGGTATGGGCCTCTTCCTATGGTCCCACCACACATTGAGCTTCAATGCCCAGTGTGCCACACTGGGCACCTTCCAATTGGAGAGCAGGCACTCTCTGCATGCACGCCAAAGGAAAACTGTAGGACCAACAGTTAGGAACACAGGAACAGGAGTAGACCATTCAACTCCTCGAACCTGTTCCACCATTCAATGAGATCATGGCTGATCTGTGCCTTAACTCCAGCTCCCCGCCTTGGGTCCGCAACCCTTAATATCATTGCCTAACAAAAACATTCCTCTACTTTGAATGGAGCCCTTTCAATTGCTCTAGGGATGCTCTAGGATAGCCCTGCCTCCATGCACCATTTTCTTTCTTTCTCTTCTGGACAAGTGAGATGAAAGAGAACAAAGCTGGTTGGCTGTGAATGAAAGAAGAAAAGAGAGACTTGCATTTCTGCAGCGCCTTTCGCGACCTCAGGATGACCCAAAGCGCTTCACATTCAATGAAGTACTTTTTGAAGTGTGGTCACTGTTGTAATGCAGGAAACACGGCAGCCAATTTGCGCACAGCAAGCTCCCACAAACAGCAATGTGATAATGACCAGATTATCTGTTTTAGTGATGTTGATTGAGGGATAAATATTGGGTCCAGGACACCGGGGAGAACTCCCCTGCTCTTCTTCGAAATAGTGCGATGGAATCTTTTTACGTCCACCTGAGAGGGCAGACGGGGTCTCAGTTTAACGTCTCATCCGAAAGACGGCACCTCCGACAGTGCAGCACTCCCTCAGTACTGCACTGGGAGTGTCAGCCTAGATTTTTTTTATTGTGCTCAAGTCTCTGGAGTGGGACTTGAACCCACAACCTTCTGACTCAGGCGAGAGAGAGTGCTGCCCACTGAGCCACGGGCTGACACTGATTGAGAGATAAATATTGTCCAGGGCACCGGGGAGAACTCCCCTGCTCTTCTTGGGAGGTTCAGAGGGCCGTTAGCTTAGCAAGGGCCACCGTTGAAGGGGTAACCGATCACAAGTGGTCACCAACACTGTGGGTAATTGGCAAATGAGTATCGCTCGTTTTCGTCTCTGTGGTGCCGTATTATGAGTTGCCAGTGGGTGGCAGTACAGCCAGGTATTTGTGTCCTGATTAAGGACAGTTTATTTCAGATAGAATTACACAGAATCGACAGCACAGAAACAGGCCATGCGGCCCAACTAGCCTGTGCTGGTGTTTACGCTCCACACGAGCCTCCTCCCACTCTAATGACCTCTTCCCATCCTGCCCGCCACCCAGATCACACAATTCCCTTCTCCCTCCTGTATGCCTCAAGCCTCCTCTTAAATGCATCAATGCTTCAACCATTCCATGGCTCCCCCCCCCCCCCCCCCCACCCTCTCTATCTCTGTAACCTCCTCCAGCCCCGCAACCCTCCGAGATCTCTGCGCTCCTCCAATTCTGGCCTCTTGAGCATCCCCGATTTTAATCGGGAACGGTAGTGTAGTGGTAATTTCACTGGGCTACTGATCCAGAGGACATGAGTTCAAATCCCACCATGGCAGCTGGGGAATTTAAATTCAGTGAATTCAATCTGGAATAATTACTTGCATCAGTAATGGTAACCGTGAAACTATCGGATTGTCGTAAAAACCCATGTCCTTTAGGGAAGGAAATCTGCCGCCCTTACCCGGTCTGGCCTATATGTGACTCCAGACCCACAGCAATGTGGTTGACTCGTACTGAAGACTTGTGCTCCAGAACTAGCCGCGCCTCTAACCAAGCTGTTCCAGTACAGCTACAACACTGGCATCTATCGGACAATGTGGAAAACTGCCCAGGTATGTCCTGTCCACAAAGCAGGACAAATCCAACCCGGCCAATTACCGCCCCATCAGTCTACTCTCAATCATCAGCAAAGGTGTCATCGACAGTGCTATCAAGCGGCACTTACTCACCAATAACCTGCTCACAGATGCCCAGTTTGGGATCCGCCAAGACCACTCAGCTCCCGACCTCATTACAGCCTTGGTCCAAACATGGACAAAGGAGCTGAATTCCAGAGGTGAGGTGAGAGTGACTGCCCTTGACATCAAGGCAGCATTTGACCGAGTGTGGCATCAAGGAGCCCTAGTAAAACTGAAGTCAATGGGAATCGGGGAAAACGCTCCACTGGCTGGAGTCATACCTAGCACAAAGGAAGATGGTTGTGGTGGTTGAAGGTCAATCATCACAGCCCCTGGACATCGCGGCAGGAGTTCCTCAGGGCTGTGTCCTAGGCCCAACCATCTTCAGCTGCTTCATCAATGACCTTCCCTCCAACATAAGGTCAGAAATGGGGATGTTCGCTGATGACTGCACAATGTTCAGCGCCATTCACAACTCCTCAGATAATGAAGCAGTCCATGCCCACATGCAACAAGACCTGGACGACGTTCAGGCTTGGGCTGATAAGTGGCAGGTAACATTCGCGCCACAGAAGTGCCAGGCAATGACTATCTCCATCAAGCGAGAGTCTAACCACCTCCCCTTGACATTCAACGGTATTACCATCGCCGAATCCCCCACCATCAACATCCTGGGGGTCATCATTGACCAGAAACTTAACTGGACCAGCCATATAAATACTGTGGCAACAAGAGCAGGTCAGAGGCTGGGTATTCTGCGGCGAGTGTCTCACCTCCTGACTCCCCAAAGCCTTTCCACCATCTACAAGGCACAAGTCAGGAGTGTGATGGAATACTCTCCACTTGCCTGGATGAGTGCAGCTCCAACAACACTCAAGAAGCTCGACACCATCCAGGGCAAAGCAGCCCGCTTGATTGGCACCCCATCCACCACCTTAAACATTCACTCCCTCCACCACCGGCGCACCGTGGCTGCAGTGTGTACCATCTACAAGATGCACTGCAGCAACTCGCCAAGGCTTCTTCGGCAGCACCTCCCAAACCCGCGACCTCTTCCACCTAGAAGGACAAGGGCAGCAGGCGCATGGGAACACCACCACCTCCAAGTTCCCCTCCAAGTCACACACCATCCTGACTTAGAAGTATATCGACGTTCCTTCATCGTCGCTGGGTCAAAATCCTGGAACTCCCTCCCTAACAGCACTGTGGGAGCACCTTCACCACACTGACTGCAGCGGTTCAAGAAGGCGGCTCATCACCACCTTCTCAAGGGCAATTAGGGATGGGCAATAAATGCTGGCCTTGCCAGTGATGCCTACATCCCGGGAACGAATTAAAAAAAAAAATTGCTCCACCCTTGGCGGCCGTGCCTTCAGCCTCCTGGGCCCTGAGCTCTGGAATTCCCTCCCTAAACCTCTCCACCTCTACCCTAATATCTCCTTGTCATAGAGTCATAGAGTTATACAGCACAGAAAGAGGCCCTTCGGCCCATCGTGTCCGCGCCAGCCATCAAGCCCTGTCTATTCTAATCCCATTTTCCAGCACTTGGTCCGTAGCCTTGTATGCTATGGCGTTTCAAGTGCTCATCTAAATGCTTCTTGAATGTTGTGAGGGTTCCTGCCTCTACCGCCCTTTCAGGCAGTGAGTTCCAGATTCCACCCTCTGGGTGAAAAAGTTTTTCCTCAAATCCCCTCTAAACCTCCTGCCCCTTACCTTGAAACTATGCCCCCTGGTTATTGACCCCTCTACTAAGGGGAAAAGTTCCTTTCCATCTACCCTATCCATGCCCCTCATAATTTTGTACACCTCAATCAGGTCCCCCCTCAGCCTTGTCTGCTCTAAGGAAAACAACCCCAGCCTGTCCAGACTCTCTTCATAGCTGAAGCGCTCCAGCCCAGGTAACATCCTGGTGAATCTCCTCTGCATCCTCTCCAATGCAATCACATCCTTCCTATAATATGGCGACCAGAACTGCACACAGTATTCCAGCTGTGGCCTAACTAGCGTTTTGTACAGCTCCATCATAACCTCCCTGCGCTTATATTCTATGCCTCGGCTAATGAAGGCAAGTATCCCATATGCCTTTTTAACCACCTTATCTACCTGTCCTGCTGCCTTCAGGGATCTATGTACATGCACACCAAGGTCCCTCTGATCCTCTGTCCTTCCTAGGGTCCTACCATTCATTGTGTATTCCCTTGCCTTGTTAGTCCTCCCAAAATGCATCACCTCACACTTTTCAGGGTTAAATTCCATTTGCCACTGTTCTGCCCATCTGACCAACCCGTCTATATCGTCCTGTAGCCTGAGGCTTCCCTCCTCGCTATTTACCACTCCACCAATTTTTGTGCCATCTGCGAACTTACTGATCATACCTCCTACATTCATATCTAAATCATTAATGTACACTACAAACAGCAAAGGACTTGTGTGGCTCGGTGTCAAACTTTGTTTGATAACTCTCCTGTGAAGCGCCTTGGGACGTTTTACTATGTTAAAGGCGCTGTATAAATACAAGTTGTTGTTGTGGCAGTGATTTCCACATTCTCACCACTCTCTGTGAAAAGAAATTCCTCCTAAATTCTCCATTTGACCTGTTGGTGATTATCTTATATTTATACCCCCTTGTACTGGACTCACCCACAAATGCAGAAGAGATTTACTAGAATGGAACTAGGGATGAGAGACTTCAGTTACGTGGAGAAACTGGGGTTGTTCTCCTTAGAGCAGCGACGGTTAAGGGGAGATTTGACAGAGGTGCTCAAAATCATGAAGGGTTTTGATGAGTAAATAAGGAGAAACTGTTTCCACTGGCAGACGGGTTGGTAACCAGAGGACACAGATTTTAAGGTAATTGTTAAATGAGGAGGGAAAAAATTTACGCAGCAAGTTGTTGTGATCTGGAACATGCTGCCTGAAAGGGCGGTGGAAGCAGATTCAATAATAACTTTCAAAAGGGGAATTGGATAAATAATTGAAAAGGAAACATTTGCAGGGCTGTGGGGAAAGAGCAGGGGGGAGTGGGACTAATTGGAGAGCTCTTTCAAAGAGCCGGCACAGGCAGGATGGGCCGAGCGGCCTCCTTCTGTGCTGTAAGATTCTATGAAGTGGAAACCGTTTCGCCACCTCCATGCTGTCGAACCCCTTCATAATTTTAAAGAACTCTTATCAGCTCTCCTCTACGTCTTCTCTTTTCCAGAGAATAGAGCCCCAGCCTGCTCAATCTTTCCTCTCAATCCTGGTAGAATCCTTGTTGATCTTTTCCGCATGTTCTCCAGTGCTTCAGTATACGTGTTGTAGTGTAGAGACCGAAACTGCGCACACTGCTCCACGTGTGGTCTTACCAAGAAATTCGATGTCCTGCAACATTACCGCCCTGCTATTGCGTTCTATTTCTCTGGAAATGAATCCCAGTGTTTGGTTTGCACTCTTTATGACCTTATCAACTTGCGTTGGTACTTTTAGCGGTTAATGTATCTGTATTCCCAGATCTCTTTGTTACTCTACCTGATTACCTTCCAACAAGATCAACAACAACTCGTATTTATATAAAGAAAGAAAGACTTGCATTTCTACAGCGCCTTTCACAACCACCGGACGTCTCAAAACACTTTCCAGCCAATGCAGTACTTTTTGAAGTGTAGTCACTGTTGTAATGTAGGAAACGCAGCAGCCAATTTGCGCACAGCAAGCTCCCACAAACAGCAATGTGATAATCACCGGATCATCTGTTTTTTTTAGTGATGTTGGTTGAGGGATAAATATTGGCCCCAGGACACCGGGGAGAACTCTCCCCTGCTTTTCTTCGAAATAGTGGCCGCGGGATCTTTTACGTCCACCTGAGAGAGCAGACGGGGGCCTCGGTTTAACGTCTCATCTGGAGTGGGACTGTTGAACCCACAACCTTCTGACTCGGAGGCGAGTGTGCTACCCACTGAGCCACAGCTGACACTATAGCGCCTTTAAAGTAGCACAACGTCCCACGGGGCTTCACGGGAGCGTTATAAGACAAAAGTTTGACACCGAGCCACACAAGGGTACATTAGGACAAGTGACCAAATGTTTGATCAAAGAGGTAGGTTTTAACAAGTTACGTGGTTTAATTCCAGAGAAATAGAATACAATAGCAGGGCGGTAATGTGGCATTACACAGAATTTCTTGATAAGACCACACGTGGAGCAGTGTGTGCAGTTTCGGTTTCTACACTACAACACGTATACTGAAGCACTGGAGAACATGTGGAAAAGATCAACAAGGATTCTACCAGGATTGAGAGGAAAGATTGAGCAGGCTGGGGCTCTATTCCCTGGAAAAGAGGCGAGCTGAGAGAGGGCTTTACAGTTATGAAGGGGTTCGACAGCATGGCTGTGGAGAAACGGTTTCCGCTTCATAGAATCATAGAACCATCCAGCCCCAAAGGAGGTCGCTCGGCCCATCGTGCCTGTGCCGGCTCTTTGAACGAGCTCTCCAATTAGTCCCACTCCCCCCTGCTCTTTCCCCACAGCCCTGCAAATTTTTGCTTTTCAAGTATTTATCCAATTCCCTTTTGAAAGTTACTTTTGAATCTGCTTCCACTGCCCTTTCAGGCAGCGCATTCCAGATCACGACAACTCGCTGCGTAGGTTTTTTTCCCCCTCATTTGCCAAATACCTTAAATCTGCGTCCTCTGGTTATCGACCCTTCTGCCACTGGAAACAGTTTCTCCTTATTAACTCTTATCAAAACCATTCAAGGTTTTGAACACCTCTATCAAATCTCCCCATAACCTTCTAACCACCCCCCACAAATTTTATCATCTGCAAATTTTCGACAACGTACCTCCAGTATCTGAGTTGAAATCCACTTCCCACTCTCTGCCAGTCGAGAATCTCCCCTCAACCCCCGATCTCTGAATTCTGTTTTGTATCCAACTTTTAATCCATAAGGTGTAAACCGAGGCTCAGTGGGCAGCACTCTCTCTCGCCTCTGAGTCGGAAGGTCGTGGGTTCAAGTCCCACTCCAGAGACTTGAGCACAAAAATCCAGGCTGACTCTCCCAGTGCAGTGCTGAGGGAGTGCTGCACTGTCAGAGGTGCCGTCTTATCGATTTGACGTTAAACCGAGGCCCCGTCTGCCCTCTCAGGTGGATGTTAAAGATCCCATAACACTATTTCGAAGAAGAGCAGGGGGAGTTCTCCCCGGCATCCTGACCAATATTTATCGCTCAACCAACATCACTAAAAAACAAACAGATTATCTGGTCATTATCACATTGCTGTTTGTGGGAGCTTGCTGTGCGCAAATTGGCTGCCGCGTTTCCCACATTTACAACAGTGACTACACTTCAAAAAGTACTTCATTGGCTGCCCGAGGCGGTATAGAAATACAAGTTCTTTCTTTCTACTACCCTCTGACCTTTGTCGCGAGTCTCTTATGTGGCACCTTATTAAATATTATCTGAAAGTCACGTGTAACACATCCGCTGCATTGTCTACTCTTTCTGTTACCTCTTCTAAGAATTCAGTGCGGTTGGTTAAATATGACCTTCCTTTTCGAAATCCCCGCTGACTGTATTTTAGTTACGTTCTGGGTCTTCCAGATGTTTGGTTTTGTGCGCCGTTACACTCGGTTTGGCTCCTTTGTAGCTGGGTGGAGAGTTGGATGGACTGGGTGTGTTCTCGTTGACACGGAGGGCAGTGCCCAGCGCGCTGATCGATGAGTCACTGCAGTCGCACGCGCAGCGGCTGCTCCCGGCCGGCAGGGTCCGAGCGCGATCGCATGCGAGCCTGGACCGCGAGCATCAGCGGGCGCTCGACTGTGGGAGGCATCACGCGGCCCGTACCCGATCCTGTCCCTCTCCCAAGACACGCACACGCGCGCACACTTCACCAGATGTCATCGGACAGTGATCAAGACTGAGCGCCCTGTCTGATTTATCTCCCCTTCCCCAGTCTAGGGGCTGCTGAGGCCAATTGTAGAGCCCCAGCTGCTGGCTTGGCCGAACCTAGCGCCGACTGGGAACGATACAGCACAGGAGGAGGCCATTCGGCCCATCGTGCCTGTGCCGGCTCCTTGAAAGAGCTCTCCAATTAGTCCTGCTCCCCCTGCTCTTTCCCCCATAGCCCTGCAATTTTTTTCTTTTCAAGTGTGTGCTCGCTGACTTACATTGGTCTCCCGGTTCGGCAACGCCTCGATTTTAAAATTCTCATCCTTGTTTTCAAATCCCTCCATGGCCTCGCCCCTCCCTATCTCTGTAATCTCCTTCAGCCCTACAACCCCCCGAGATCTCTGCGCTCCTCTAATTCTGCCCTCTTGAACGTCCCCAATTTTAATCGTTCCTCAGCTGCCTGGGCCCTAAGCTCTGGAATTCCCTCCCTAAACCTCTCCGCCTCTCTTTCCTCCTTTAAGACGCTCCTTAAAACCGACCTCTTTGACCAAGCTTTTGGTCACCTGCCCTAATATCTCCTTACGTGGCTCTTGTGAAGCGCTTTGGGATGTTTTACTGCATTAGAGGAGCTTTATAAATGCAAGTTGTTGCTTGTTATCCGATTCCCTTTTGAAAGTTCCTATTGAATCTGCTTCCACCGCCCTTTCAGGCAGCGCGTTCCAGATCACAACAACTCGCTGCGTAAAATAATTTTCTTCATCTCCCCCTCTGGTTCTTTTGCCAATTACCTTACATCTGTGTCCTCTGGTTACCGACCCTCCTGCCACTGGAAATAGTCTCTCCCCATCGACTCTATCAAAACCCCTCACGATTTTGAACACCTATATTAAATCGCCCTTTAACCTTCGCTGCTCTAAGGAGACCAATCCCAGCTTCTCCAGTCTCTCCACATAACTGAAGTCCCCCATCCCTGGTTCTCCAATTCTGACCTCTTCCCCGATTTTCATCGCTCCACCATTGGCGGCCGTGCCTTCAGCTGCCGAGGCCCTAAGCTCTGGAATTCCCTCCCTAAACCTCTCCGCCTCTCTCTCCTCTTTTAAGACGCTCCTTAAAACCTACCTCTTTGACCAAGCTTTTGGTCACCTGTCCCTAATATCTCCTTATGTGGCTCGGTGTCAAATTTTGCCTGATAATCGCTCCTGTGGGACCTTTGTTCCGACGTTAAAGACGCTGTATAAATGTGAGCTGTTATTCTTGTACCATGCCTCCGTAGCCTCTCTGCGACCTCTCCTTCTGTCGTACCAGGCTGTGCCTTTTTATTTGCTTGGGTGTCGGGGGTGGGGGGGGGGGGGGTGGTGGGGCGGATGGCCAGTTTATTTACTGAAAGGAGCGTTTGAGATCCTGGATGAAGCTAAATTCACGTCCTGTCCCAACTAGAGCTGTGAATGTTGCAGCTTGTTCTTTGGACTGTGGCCCAGTCGCTCCTCACCAGGGAAGGGTTGGGGGGGGAGAGGAATTCGGCAGCCAAATCTCTGGCACGCGTCTCCTAGCAACCAGTTGCAGAGCAACCGAGGCTGTTGCCAACTCTGGTTGGGTGTATTCCAGGGGGTTTCATCCCGTAAGAAATGAAAACAGGAGTTGGCCATTTGGCCCCTCGAGCCTGCTCCCCACATGACCTTCCACCTCCAAATGCCCCGCCCACCCACGCTTCCGCCATTGGCCGCCCAACAGGTCAATCCTCACGGCGCACTGACTTCCCACACCCAATTGGAAAGCGGGCAGACTCTTTGTTCCTTTCTACCCACCTCTGATATTTTTCATAACCAAACTCTTTTTTTAACGTTCCCCCCCATGATTTTTCTCCCAGGTTTTGCTCGCGACGGTGTCCTGGAGATTAATCTTTAACTCCTGCCGACTCCAGGACAATCCTCGCTGCGGTCCGGGGAGCAGATCTCCCGCCTGACTGACCCTCAGGATTGTCCAAAAGCTTTGGCCTCTTGTAAGGTCTCCCGGAATCCCTTCCCTTCTCTTCCCTTCCCTTTATCCCCACTTGGCATCAATGCAGCCAGGGCCAGGGAACTGAGAAAACCACACTCATGCTGTTCGTTGTGTACTCGTGTCTGCACTGGCTCTGAACTACTGCCATTAGCAATGTTTGAACACAGGAGGAGGCCATTCAGCCCCTTGAGCCTGTTTCGCCAATCAATTAGATCCTGGCTGATCTGTATCTTAACTCCATCTACCCGCCTTGGTTCCGTAACCCTTAATACGCTTACCCAACAAAAATCTATCAATCTCAAGTTTTGAAATTTTCAATTGACCCCTCAGCCTCTACAGCCTTTTGGGGGAGAGAGTTCCAGATTTCCACCACCCTTTATGTGAAGAAGTGCTTCCTGACATCACCCCTGAACGGCCTGGCTCTAATTTTAAGGTTCTGCCCCCTTGTTCTGGACTCCCCCCACCAGAGGAAATAGTTTCTCTCTATCTACCCCATCAAATCCATTAATCATCTTAAACACCATAATTATATGATCCCCTTTAATTTTCTATACTCAAGGAATACAAGCCTAGTCTGTGCAACCTGTCCTCGTAATTTAACCCTTTTTAAAAGGTTAAGTTACGGAAATTAAATTGTGGAAAGCATGATCTGCAAACAGTCACTGTATTTCGATGAGGTGAAGCAGATTACTGCTTAAATGTCACGCAACTGGTTTTCAGAAATTGAAGGAAGTCTTTGGTGTTCTTCCAGCGAGTCTGAATGTCCGCTGGACTCGTGATCCCAATGACTGAAGGAAAAAGTCACATGTACACATAGTGAGGCCCAATAGTGCGTGGCTTGTGTGTGTGAGCATATCCCCTGCTCAGTTCCCCCGTGGCCCAATTCCTTCACAGTAAAGTGTGGTCAGTCCTCTAGTGCTACACAACTTCCTCGTGTTACCAATGAAGATGGTAACTTCATTTCCTAAAAGTAGGACATTTACATTTTCTGTCCTAAGATAATCTTTGCTTTACTTGTTAGTTTTTCTTACATTTTGGGGGGATTTGGATGAGGCCCAGGGAGACCTCGGCCTTTGCGTGAGAATGGTAGTAATCAGCCTTCCTAGTGGGATAGTCGGACTTGGCTTTCCCTACTCGATTGGTAAAACAAGGTCTCTCCTTTACGATGACATGGCAATTTCCTGATTTCGGTCAGGCACTCTGGAGGAAGCACAGTGCTGAGCTAAGGCAAGTTCGGGTGTCTAAACTTTAGACTCTAAAGGGAGAGAAAAGGGTGAAAAATCAGAGCAGGGCTCCTCTCCTCTCCCCTCCTCTCCTCTCCCCTCATTCCCCCCTCTCCTCTCCCCTCATTCCCTCCTCTCATTCCCTCATTCCCTCCTCTCATCCCTCCTCTCCTCTCCTCCCATCTCCTCCCATCCCCTCCTCCCATCTCCTCCCATCCCCTCCTCTCATCCCCTCCTCTCCTATCCCCTCCTCTTCTCTCCCCTCATTCTCTCCCCTCCCCTCCTCTTCTCTCCCCTCCCCTCCTCTTCTCTCCCCTCCCCTCCTCTTCTCTCCCCTCCCCTCCTCTTCTCTCCCCTCCCCTCCTCTTCTCTTCTCTCATTCCCTCACCCCCTCCCCTCACCCCCTCCCCTCACCCCCTCCTCTCCTCTCTCTCTCTCTCTCCTCTCCCCCCCCCCCCCCAGGAACTGCTCCCAGAGGGGCCTGGCTGAAGGCCCGGGATCGAGGTTGACTGTCAGGTTTCTCTAATGCTGCTAAGATGGTTCTAACAGCAACAGAGGAACGGAAGAGTTTCCTTTTGTTCTTTAAGTGTTTTGTTCCACATTGCAGATGGCGATTGGGCAGCATGAGGACCTATAACCCGGAACAGATTATGCTGAGTGCAGCAGTCCGCAGGTCGAGCCGGGATGTCAACATAATGAAGGAGAAACTCATCTTTGCAGGTACAGTGCAGCCCTGCTTGCATCTTTAGCTCATCAAGGTGAGAATGATGGTTCCTTAGTCATGAGATGCCTTTCGGAGCCTGGAGGGGGTTGGGTTGGGTTGGGTTGGGGGTGGTGGTGGTTGGTGTTGATTGAGCAGTTAACAGGCCACAAGCTGTGCAACTTGCTCACAAGTGGGGGGAGGGGGGGTGGGGAAAAGGTGGAAGATTGTATCGGCTTTCTTGTTCTTGAAGCAAAGATTGCTCGTAAAACAGCATGAAGCGACACTGGATCTCCAGGTTAAAATGACTACCCCTTGCTTCTTAGGCTTAATAAATAGAGTAGTTTCACCTGTGCTAAGGAGCATGGGTAAGGGCTGCCGCCATTATGACCTGCGCGCAGGTTTTCTGGATCCGAGCTCAGAATTTACCTGGATGCTCATTCCCGGTCGCTCTTGTTAAGGAATTGAAATGTCATCTTAAAACATAAAAATCAGGAGCAGGAGTAGGCCATACGGCCCCTCGAGCTTGCTCCACCATTTAATAAGATCATGGCTGATCTTCAACCTCAACTCCTCTTTCCCGCCCTATCCCCATATCCCTTGATTCCCTTAGTCTTCAAAAACCTAACGATCTCAGTCTTGAATATACTCAACGATTCAGCATCCACAGCCCTCTGGGGTAGAGAATTCCAAAGATTCACAACCCTCTGAGTGAAGAAATTTCTCCTCATCTCAGTCTTAAATGGCCGACCCTTTATCCTGAGACTGTGCCCCCCTAGCTCTAAACAATCCAGCCAAGAGGAAACAACCTCTCAGCATCTACCCTGTCAATCCCCCTCAGAATCTTATATGTTTCAATGAGATCACCTCTCATTCTTCTAAACTCCAGAGAGTACAGGCCCAATCTACTCAATCTCTCCTCATAGGACAACCCTCTCATCCCAGGATTCAATCTATTGAACCTTCGTTGCACCCACTCTTTGGAAAGTATATCCTTCCTTAGGTAAGGAGAACAAAACTGTATCGAGCTTGGTTCCATTGGCTGCACCTCTCCCTCTCTGGCTCAGAAAGGTTATGGGTTTGAGTCTTACACCAGGACTTGGCTTGCAGAGTAGACTGACACTCCAGTACTGAGGGCGTTGTTCCCCAATCGTTGGAGGTGCCGGCCTTTTGATGAGACGTTAAACCAAGAATCTTGGTGAGACGGACACTAAAGGTCCCATGGCACTATGCGCAGAAGAGTTGTCCCAGTGTCTTGGCCAACATTCCTCCCTCATTCTACTACCTGTAAAAAAAATATACCAATCTGTACTATGCACCAATTCAATTCATTAAAATGTGCACTATATAATGATGCACTATTACGTTTCATACTTTATAGAATGAAATGAAGACAGCAGCAATTTGCATTTATGTAGCACCTTTAACGTAGTAAAACATCCCAGGGTGCTTCACAGGAGCGTTATCAGACAAAATCTGACACCGAGCCACAGGAGGTGACATTAGGACAGGTGACCAAACGCTTGGTAGGTTTTAAGTAGGGTCTTCAAGGAGGAGAGAGAGGTTTCGGGAGGGATTTCCAAAACTTAGGGCTTAGGCAGCTGAAGGCACGGCCGCCAATGGTGGGGTGAAGGAAGTGGAGAGAAGCACAAGAGGCCAAGAGTAGGAGGAACGTAGAGTTCTCGGAGGGCTGTCGGGATGGAGGCGGTCACAGAGATAGGGAGAAACGATACGTGTACATTTATTTACCTGTCTCATTTTCTCCCTTCCTCTCCTGAAGATGTTGAGTCCCTCGCTGGGGTACATTTCCAAGGGCATCATTATTCATGTGTTGACCAAGATGGTGAGTATCGGCAGATATTTCACCCTGGAGCGGGGAGGGGCACCCGTCGCACCCGGCCCAGACCCTGCCCTCGCCCGACATCCCCATACCAGCACTACAAGTAGGAGCCACTAGGCTGGGATGAGGAGCAGGATCCTTCCCGAACGATTCGCCAACTCAGCACAAACCGGGAATCGGACCTGGGAAACGTCTTGTTCCACCTGGCTCCGGGACGATTACTTTATTCGAACCCACTGGGTCAGCTTGCGTAGACTATATTGCGTTATACCTTGCACCCTCTGTAGACTTGAGCTCATCCAAAACACTGCTGCCTGGAATCCTAACTCGCACCGAGTCCCGTTGACCCATCACCACCCCCCCTGCCCCCCGCCCCCCCGCCCCCCCGCCCCCCCCCCCCCCCCCCCCCCCCCCCCCCCCGTGCTCGCTGACCTACAAAGCCTCGATTTTAAAATTCTCATCCTTGTTTTCAAATCCCTCCATGGCCTCGCCCCCCCCCTCCCTATCTCTGTAATCTCCGCCAACCCTACAACCCTCCGAGATCTCTGCGTTACTCCAATTCTGGCCTCTTGCGCATCCCCTATTACCTTCGCTCCACCATTGGCGGCCGTGCCTTCAGCTGCCTGGGCCCTAAGCTCTGGAATTCCCTCCCTAAACCTCTCCGCCTCTTTCTCCTCATTTAAGACGCTCCTTAAAAGCTTTTGGTCGCCTGTCCGGATATCTCCTTATGTGGCTCGGTGTCAAATTTTGTTCAGCGCTCCTGTGAAATGCCTTGGGACGTTTTGCTATGTTAAAGGCGCTGTATAAATACAAGTTGTTGGGTTGAGGATACCCACTATCCTTCCATTATAATGCAGACACGTGGACTCGCGAGATAGAGCGACCGTATGATTAATAACCTGTATTAATAAACACGCTAATATAACCCATTACATGCGGTGCTCATGAGGCCGGTCACGAGCAGAGAATTCATCGGGGGTGGGGGGGGGTTCGCAAGTTGCGATCTCTCACCGCTCACGCTAGCCCTGTGCCAGACTAGGGAGAGTTCCTGAAGTGTGCAGTACCCTTGTGTAGCTAATGATGTAAGATGAGCGTGAGATTAATACTTGAGCACGGTTAATGCGTGAGTACGCGTGGCCAGTACGTCAACAGAAGCATTGACCGTCTCTCCTAATTGTTACTATTACTATCTGTTTATTGTTCTGCGGACATAACCCACGAGTGACTGTGCCTGTCTTGACAGCCTTCATTTCCTTATCTCCTTTAGACATAGAAACATAGAAAAATAGGAGCAGGAGTCAGCCATTCGGCCCTTCGAGCCTGCTCCGCCATTCAATATGATCATGGCTGATCCTCTATCTCAATACCATATTCCCGCTCTCTCCCCATACCCCTTGATGCCTTTTGTGTCTAGAAATCTATCGATCTCCTTCTTAAATATATTCAGTGACTTGGCCTCCACAGCCTTCTGTGATGGAGAATTCCACAGGTTCACCGCCCTCTGGGTGAAGAGATTTCTCCTCATCTCAGTCCTAAATGTCCTACCCCGTATCCTGAGACTGTGACCCCTCGTTCTAGACCCCCCAGCCAGGGGAAAACATCCTCCCTGCATCCAGTCTGTCTAGCCCGGTCAGAATTTTATACGTTTCAATGAGATATTTATTACAGAGGGTCCTATTCTCCTTTCGCACTCCCCTCCTGATTTCTAGACCCCTTGGTGTTAGTCCAGCAATTAATATTCCATTCTCGCATTCTCTTAACTGCTACGTCCTGCACCTGTCTGTGTCTGAAGACTGGTTTAATCCCATTTAAAGAAAATAAGGGCTTGCATTTCTACAGCGTCTTTCACCACCTCAGGACGTCCCAAAGCGCTTTACAGCCAATGACGTACTTTTGAAGGGTAGTCACTGTTGTAATGCAGCAAAGGTTGGTCAAACAGTTAAGTTCGAAGGAGCGACTTAATGGAGGAGAGAGAGGGAGAGAGGTTTAGGGAGGGAATTCCAGAGCTTAGGGCCCAGGTAGCTGAAGGCACGGCCGCCAACGGTAAAGTGAAGAAAATCAGGGATGCGCAAGAGGCCAGAATCAGAAGACTAGGGATGAGTGACTTTAATTACGTGGAGAGTCTTGAGGAGCTGGGGTTGTTCTCCTTGGCGCAGCGAAGGTTAAGGGGACATTAATAGAGGTGTTCAAAGTTATGTGGAGTTTTGATAGAGTAGATTGGGGGGAAACTGTTTCCACTGGCAGGAGGGTCGGGAACCAGAGGACACAAATTGAAGATAATTGGCAAAAGAACCAGAGGGGGGAGATGAGGAGAAATGTTTTTACGCAGCGAGTTGTTGTGATCTGGAATGTGCTGCCTGAAAGGGCGGTGGAAGCAGATTCAATAGGAACTTTCAAAAGGGAATTAGATAAATATCAGAGAAGGCTGAGGGGGGACCTGATTGAGGTGTACAAAATTATGAGGGGCATAGATAGGGTAGATAGAAAGGAACTTTTCCCCTTAGTAGAGGGGTCAATAACCAGGGGCCATAGTTTCAAGGTAAGGGGCAGGAGGTTTAGAGGGGATTTGAGGAAAAACTTTTTCACCCAGAGGGTGGTTGGAATCTGGAACTCACTGCCTGAAAGGGTGGTAGAGGCAGGAACCCTCACAACATTCAAGAAGCATTTAGATGAGCACTTGAAACGCCACAGCATACAAGGCTACGGACCAAGTGCTGGAAAATGGGATTAGAATAGATAGGGCTTGATGGCCGGCACGGACACGATGGGCCGAAGGGCCTCTTTCTGTGCTCTATAACTCTATGACTCTAATACTTGAAAGGGAAAAATTTGCAGGGCTATGGGGGAATGAGCAGGGGGCGTGGGACTAATTGGAGAGCTCTTTCAAGGAGCTGGCACAGGTGCAATGGGCCGAATAGCCTCCTCCTGTGCTGTATCGTTCCCAGTCGGCGCTAGGTTCGGCCAAGTCAGCAGCTGGGGCTCTACAATTGGCCTCAGCAGCCCCTAGACTGGGGAAGGGGAGATAAATCAGACAGGGCGCTCAGTCTTGATCACTGTCCAATGACATCTGGTGAAGTGTGCGCGCGTGTGCGTGTCTTGGGAGAGGGACAGGATCGGGTACGGGCCGCGTGATGCCTCCCACAGTCGAGCGGCCGCTGATGCTCGCGGTCACGCTCGGACCCTGCCGGCCGGGAGCAGCCGCTGCGCGTGCGACTGCAGTGACTCATTGATCAGCGCGCTGGGCACTGCCCTCCGTGTCAACGAGAACACACCCAGTCCATCCAACTCTCCACCCAGCTACAAAGGAGCCAAACCGAGTGTAACGGCGCACAAAACCAAACATCTGGAAGACCCAGAACGTAACTAAAATACAGTCAGCGGGGATTTCGAAAAGGAAGGTCATATTTAACCAACCGCACTGAATTCTTAGAAGAGGTAACAGAAAGAGTAGACAATGCAGCAGATGTGTTACACGTGGACTTTCAGGAAGTATTTAATAAGGTGCCACATAAGAGACTTGTGACAAAGGTCATGTGGGATCAGGTTGCAGAAAGGAAGAATTTGCATTTCTATAACACCTTTCAGGATCTTAAGTGTGGTGCCCAGAATTGAACACAATACTCCAGCTGAGGCCTAACCAGTGTTTTATAGACGTTTAGCATAACTTCCTTACTTTATGCCCCTATTAATAAAGCCAAGGATCCCGTATGCTTTATTTAACAGCCTTCTCAACCTGTCCTGCCACCTTCCAAGATTTGTATACATAAACCCCCAGGTCTCTCAGTTCCTGCACCCCCTTTAAAAATTATACCATTTAGTTTATATTGCCTCTCCTCATTCTTCCTACCAATATGAATCACTTCTCCCTTCTCTGCGTTAAATTTCATCTGCCGTGTGTTTGCCCATTTCACCAGCCTGTCCGTGTCCTCCTGAAGTCTGTTGCTATCCTCCTCACCGTGTACTACCTTTCCCAGTTTCGGAAAGATTGAGCAGGCTGGGGCGTTTTTCTCTGAAGGCTAGGAGGGAGACCTGATGGGGGTCTTTGAAATAATGAAGGGGTTCGATAAGGGTGGTTGTGGAGACAGTGTTTCCACCTGTGGGTGAGTCCAGAACAGCCGTAGAATCATGGGGTGGTTGCAGCACGGAAGAAGGCCATTCGGCCCCTCGAGCCCGTGCCAAGTGTGCACAAGTATAAGATAGTAACTCAACAGATCTTTACCTAGAGGGTGGTGAGGGTGTGGAACTCGCTGCCACGTGGAGTGTTTGCGCATTGACGCATTTAAAGGGGAGTCTTGATGCATACATGATGCGGTGTTGGACTGGGGTGGACAAAAATGAGAAGTCGCACAACACCAGGTTATAGTCCAACAGTTTTATTTGAAATTATGAGCTTTCGGAGCGCTGCTCCTTCATCAGGTACAGTGAGGGAATACAAATCAGTTACAAAGTATATATAGACAGAGAACAATGTAATTTCAAATAAAACTGTTGGACTATAACCTGGTGTTGTGCGACTTCTCATTTTTGATGCATACATGAGGGAGAAGGGAATTGCGGGATACGGGGCAAGGGTGGATGAGGTGAGCGGAGGCTCGTGTGGAGCATAATCACCGGCGTAGACCAGTTGGGCCGAATGGCCTGTTTCCATGCTGCAGGTTTTGTGGAATTCTATGTAAAATAAACTCCCTTAATCGCACAGCAAGGTCCCACAAACAGCAATGTGATAATGACCCGATAATCCATTTTTTTTAGTGAGGGGTAAATATTGGCCTGGACACTGGGGAGAACTCCCCTGATGATCTTCGAAATAGTGTCCTGAGATCTTTTACGTCCACCTGAGAGGGCAGGCGGGGGCCTCGGTTTAACGTCTCATCCGAAAGACGGCACCTCTGACAGTGCGGCACTCCCTCAGCACTGCACTGGGAGTGTCCACTTGGATTATGTGCTCTGGAGTGGGACTTGAAGCCACAACCTTCTGATTCAGAGGCGGCGAGAGCGCTGCCCACTGAGCCACGGCTGACACATTATTGATTGAAAGTTGGCTTACAAAACAGAAATGAGAAATCGCACAACACCAGGTTATAGTCCAACAGTTTTATTTGAAATCATGAGCTTTCCGAGCGCTGCTCCTTCGTCAGGTACAGTGAGGGAATACAAATCAGCAAAGCATATATAGACAGAGAACAATGTGTAGCGTACAATGTCAGACGACTACAGTAAATCTATCTGACTGCCCTCCATCACACCTCGGCAGAGAGACAATCAGGCCAGTCAGGAAGGCATTACATCAAAGACACAGCAAAATACAACTAAGACAATGAGGTGGGGTCACAGGGGGTCCAACGTGTCCAATGCTGCAGTCTGTATGGTTAAGCTTTTTACTTTTTTTTAAACTGGAAATCACATCTGTGAACAAGCCAACGACGACTCGAGTCTGGATGACTCTACGTCATGTAGCGTGACATGACCCCAAGATCCCGGTTGAGGCCGTCCTCAAGGGTGCGGAAAGCAGAGATCAGGGGGTTAAGGGGAGATTCTTGAAGTGGCAGAAAATGGGAAGTGGATTCCAACTCAGAAACTGGAGGTGCGTTGTCGAAACTTGCAGATTGGAGAGTAGAGAAACATGGAAACTAGGAGTAGGCCATTCGGCCCCTCGAGCCTGTTCCGCCATTTAATGAGATCATGGCTGATCAGTAGAGCTAATACTAAGGAGGACTGCACCAAAATCCAGGAAGACACAAACAGGTTGCAGAGTGGTCGGATCAATTGGAAATGGAATTCAGTGTAAGATGATTCATTTTGGTAGGAGGAATGAGGAAGCCACTTATTCCTTGGAAAGTAAGAAACCAGATTAGGTAGAGGAACAAAGAGATCTACAGAGCTGTTTTTTTTTATTGATGTTGATTGAGGATTAAGTATCGGCCAGCACACCAGGAAGAAACTCCCCTGCTCTTCTTTGAAATAGTGGCCATGGGATCTTTTACGTCCACCTGAGAGGGCAGGCGGGGGCCTCGGTTTAACGTCTCATCCGAAAGACGGCACCTCTGACAGTGCGGCACTCCCTCAGCACTGCACTGGGAGTGTCCACTTGGATTATGTGCTCTGGAGTGGGACTTGAAGCCACAACCTTCTGATTCAGAGGCGGCGAGAGCGCTGCCCACTGAGCCACGGCTGACACATTATAGATTGAAAGTTGGCTTACAAAACAGAAATGAGAAATCGCACAACACCAGGTTATAGTCCAACAGTTTTATTTGAAATCATGAGCTTTCCGAGCGCTGCTCCTTCGTCAGGTACAGTGAGGGAATACAAATCAGCAAAGCATATATAGACAGAGAACAATGTGTAGCGTACAATGTCAGACGACTACAGTAAATCTATCTGACTGCCCTCCATCACACCTCGGCAGAGAGACAATCAGGCCAGTCAGGAAGGCATTACATCAAAGACACAGCAAAATACAACTAAGACAATGAGGTGGGGTCACAGGGGGTCCAACGTGTCCAATGCTGCAGTCTGTATGGTTAAGCTTTTTACTTTTTTTTAAACTGGAAATCACATCTGTGAACAAGCCAACGACGACTCGAGTCTGGATGACTCTACGTCATGTAGCGTGACATGACCCCAAGATCCCGGTTGAGGCCGTCCTCAAGGGTGCGGAAAGCAGAGATCAGGGGGTTAAGGGGAGATTCTTGAAGTGGCAGAAAATGGGAAGTGGATTCCAACTCAGAAACTGGAGGTGCGTTGTCGAAACTTGCAGATTGGAGAGTAGAGAAACATGGAAACTAGGAGTAGGCCATTCGGCCCCTCGAGCCTGTTCCGCCATTTAATGAGATCATGGCTGATCAGTAGAGCTAATACTAAGGAGGACTGCACCAAAATCCAGGAAGACACAAACAGGTTGCAGAGTGGTCGGATCAATTGGAAATGGAATTCAGTGTAAGATGATTCATTTTGGTAGGAGGAATGAGGAAGCCACTTATTCCTTGGAAAGTAAGAAACCAGATTAGGTAGAGGAACAAAGAGATCTACAGAGCTGTTTTTTTTTATTGATGTTGATTGAGGATTAAGTATCGGCCAGCACACCAGGAAGAAACTCCCCTGCTCTTCTTTGAAATAGTGGCCATGGGATCTTTTACATCCACCTGAGAGGGCAGGCGGGGGCCTCGGTTTAACGTCTCATCGGAAAGGCGGCACCTCCGACAGTGCGGCACTCCCTCAGTACTGCCCTGGAGTGTCAGCCTAGATTTATGTGCTCAAGTCTCTGGAGTGGGACTTGAACCCACAACCTGCCTGACACAGAGATGAGAGTGTGCTGCCCACTGAGCCACGGAAATTCCTGACTTAGGAAGTCCCTGCACCCCCCCATGCCCCTTTACATTAACGGCACCATAGGAGCCACCGCAGGATTCCGACTCCCTACTAGGGTAATCCTGGAAACTCTTTCTTAAGTCTGTGGCCCAGTGTATCTCGGTCCCAGTTGGGTTTGCAGCCTGCAGAGACTTTCAGGGTCAGTCTGTGTAGTGTCTTAGAAAAAATTTGCATTTCCATTTGGTCTTATCCTCAGGACATCCCAAACCACTGCACGGCAACGTCACTGTTGTTAGGTAAACAAATGCAGCAGCCAATCAGCACACATCCACATCTCTCACATGGCATGTTTCTGGTGGTGCCGGTTGGTGCTGAATGCTACCCAGGACTCCAAGGGAATGGGATATATCACAGAATGATACAGCACAGGAGGAGGCCCTTCGGCCCATCGTGCCTGTGCCGGCTCTTTGTAAGAGCTCTCCAATTAGTCCCACTCCCCCCCTGCTCTTTCCCCATAGACCTGCAAATGTTTCCCTTTTAAGTTTCTATTCAATTCTTTTCTGAAAGTTACCATTGAATCTGCTTCCTCCGTCCTTTCAAGCAGTGAATTCCAGATCGTAACAACTCACTGCGTTAAAAAAATTCTCATCGCCCCTCTGGTTTTTTGCATTTGTTTTCCTACATTTACAACAGTGACTACACTTCAAGAGTCCTTCATTGGCTGTAAAGCACTTTGGCACATCCTGAGGTTGTGAAAGGCGCTATAGAAATGCAATTCCTTCCTTCCCTCTTTTCTTCCCTTCCTTTCCCTCCTTCCTTTCCCTCCTTCCTTTCCCTCTCTTCCTTTCTTTCTTGTCTTGGGACACTGACCCATGAATTATCCAATCGGATGCTCGTTGGGTTTCATTCAATGCCGGGTTGGACGGCCCCGATGCTAACTCCCTGTTCGCCCTGTGTTGCAGAGATCAACAACGGAGTGGCCAATTCCGACGATGGCTCCCTCTGCTCTGAGAGCGGGTTCGATGGGTACACGAACGAGGCCGTCAGTCCCCTGGGCCGTCGAGGGGCCAAGATGCGGATCGACTGAGAGGCGCGCACACGGTGTCCATCCTTCCTCCTTCCTGACGTCTGGATTTGGAAGCAGATCGCTCGACATCCCCCCCACCCCCCCCCCACCACCCCGCCCCCTCTCCGCCTCCCTCCACCCTGATTCCCCCTCAACCCGTGGAGATCGTGGACCTTGATTTCACTATGAACTAACTTGAGATCGTGACAGCAGTGACCTGCGGGGGGAAGGGCGGCGGTGGTAAAGGGGTGTTGGGGAGAGACCTTGAACTACGGCCATGCACGTGAAGGAACTTAGAAAGAGAAATCCCCCTCCCCCCCCGTTACGTTCTCCGGCTCCCCCCTTCTTTACCCCTCCTCCAAACGGAGTCAAGCACAAACTCGGGAAGGCCCTTGGGGGTAGAGTGCGAGCGGGGGTGGGGGGGAAGCAAATGCAGGAACGTCTCCGCTATCTGCCGCCTGCCAGTCTGATTGTTCCTTGCTCTTGCGGAGAGATCTGTGGAATTTGGTCTTTTGTCGTTTTCCCATCCATTTCAGTTGGGTGGGTTGTATGCTCAGTTTACAGTTTGTTGGTGTGTAAAATTACATAAATATATATAATATAAAAACAAAACAACATTTCTACTTGTGGAACAGTGTTCGGAGGCACCTGCAGTGTTTCCTTGCTGTCGATATCTCTCGAGACTCGCCCTGATATTTTTCTCTCTGCATGCGTCTTAATGAACCGATTGATCCTAAGCGAGTTTACTGGTGAATCTAGGGTTCCCAACTCTGCTTCGACATATTCCTGGAGGTTTCATCACTTGACCTCTCACCTCCAACCGCCCCGCTCACTCAAACATCCTTTTCCCCCCCCCCCCCACCCGCTCTGATATTTTCGTAACTAATAAATTCGAAGACGTACCGTTTTCTTCGAATGGCCCGATGATTTTTCTCGCTGGGTGGTTTTTGCTCCCCCTGCGGAGTCCTGAAGGTTAATCTTCAATTGCCGGAGACTCCAGGGCATCCTTGGAGAGGTTGGCGACCCCCAAGTGGATGGCGTCTTAACGCAGAGATGACGATACTGAATAAAGACTTTGCTGTGTTTCATTCCGGCGTTTGGGAGCTGTTTGATGTTCACTATTTTCCCGGTCTCTTGCGCGCTTGAGGCCACGCAGTGCAGGTGCAGGAATGGGTCATGCCCAGAGGTTGCCCACTCTGGTCGAGCCTATTCCTGGCGGTTTCGTCACATAACGTCACCCCTTCCCCATCACGCTCCCACCATTGGACACCCGACATGTCCCTCCTCAATGGCGCACCCACCAATCGTGAAGCGAACAGACTCTTCATTACCCGATTAGATGATTCCTGACTGTCAGTCGAACAGCCTTTTTTTTTTAATCCATCCCACTACCTTTATAAATAATAAACAAAAGCGTTCAAAGCAAATGAAGACAAAAACACATTTTGTTTTAAAACCCCGTTGATTTTTTTCTCCGAGTCTGCTGTTGCTGGGGCATTGAGAACAGATGAAAGGGGTGAACACTTCTCCCAGGCACTCAGCCCCCTCGGGTAAGTAGATAGCGGCACTTAATCGCACTTTAACCAGGTGGGAGAAAGCTGATCGAATGGCCCGAAATAGTCGGCTGCTCAGTGTGTTGTAAGCGATGTTGAACTTGTTCCTTTTCGTCTCGTCACCTCCAAGCCACGCACCATCCTGACTTGGAAGTATACCGGCCGTTCCTTCATTGTCGCTGGGTCAAAATCCTGGAACTCCCTCCCTAACAGCACTGTGGGAGCACCTTCACCACACGGACTGCAGCGGTTCAAGAAGGCGGCTCACCACCACCTTCTCAAGGGGCAATTCGGGACGGGCAATAAATGCCGGCCTTGCCAGCAACGCCCACATTCCAGGAACGAACGAATATTTAAAAAAATGACTTTAAACATCACATTACACACACACATTCAGTTGGAGCAGTGCAGGATCAGGACTTTATTGAAACATCATACTTCACAAATTCAGGCGGAGAGCTGCTTCATACCATCCAAAACCAGAATGAGCCGCTGAACAGTGGTCCCCTCACATCTCTCAAACCAATTTTACCCTTAATCACTACAGGCATACTACCAATAAATTATAGTACTTCAATGATACATACAAATGGCAATAGACTAACAGCACGAATAAACAAGCATGCACTTCACTGTTCTAATTATTTTATCACCATGACCAGAAGCGACCTGATCGTCTAAAGTTCTTCCCATCATTTTATTACCATAACCATAAATGACCTGATCCCCGAACTGTTAGGCAATCTGTGGAGATACATTTGCTTACAATCTCATACTCGGCAGCAAGCTATTTAAACCCATCGTGTGCTGGTCAAACGGACAGAAAGGACATCAAGGTACCCAGGTTAGTGTGAACTTTTGCTCCCACAAGCGGCGCCTTTACGTAGGATTACACAGGATATACGGCACAGAAACTGGCCATTTGGCCCAACCAGTCCATGTCGGCGCCCACGCTCCACTCGAGCCTCCTCCTGTCTTTCCTCATCTAAATCTATCAGCATAACCCTCTATTCCTTTCTCCCTCATATGCTTGTCCAGCCTCCCCTTAAATGCATTTATACTATTCGCCTCAACCACTCCCTGTGGTAGCGAGTTCCACATTCTCACCACTCTCTGGGTAAAGAAGTTTCTTCTGAATTCCCTATTGGATTTCTTGGTGACTATCTTATATTGATGGCCTCTAGTTATGCTCTTCCCCACAAGTGGAATCACTCTCTCTCTATCCACTTTATCAAAACCTTTCATAATTTTAAAGACCTCCATTAGGTCACCCCTCAACTTTCTCTTTTCAAGAGAAAAGGGACCCAGCCTGTTCATCCTTTCCTGATATGTATACCCTCGCATTTCTGGTAGCATGCTTGTAAATCTTCTCCAGTGCCTCTATATCCTTTTTATAATATGGCGACCAGAATTCCAAGTACTCCAAGTGTGGTCTAACCAAGGTTCAATACAAGTTTAGCATAACTTCACTACCTTCCAATTCTATCTTTCTAGAAATAAACCCTAGTGCTTGGTTTGCTTTTTTTATGGCCTGTGTCGATACTTTTAGTGATTTGTGTATTTGTACTCCAAGATCCCTTTGCTCCTCTAACCCATTTAGATTCTTATTTTCCAAGTAATATGTGACCTCCCTATTTTTCTTACCAAAATGTAATGCCTCACATTTATCTGTGTTGAATTTAATTTGCCAATTATATGCCCATTCTGCAAGTTTATTAATGTCTTCTTGTAATTTGTTGCAGTCCTCCTCAGTATTGGCTATCCCCCCCCCCCCCCCCCCCCCAATTTGGTGTCATCCGCAATGTTAGAAATTGTGTTTTTGATTCCAAAGTCTAAATCATTAATATAAATTGTGAATAGCAGTGGTCCCAGCACTGATCCTTGTGGAACACCACTACCCACCTTCTACCACTGTGAATAGCTACCCTTTATTCCTACTCTCTGCTTTCTGTCTTGAAGCGAGCCAGCAATCCATTCTGCTACTTGTCCCCTGACTCCGCATTCTCTGACCTTATTCATTAGTCTATTATTGAGAATTATCACCAGTACGCTTTTATCGACACCAACACCGTGGCTGCCCGTGCTTGCAAACATCGCACCACCACACCTACACTGCGAATATGCAGTCTCCAGAGAATACAACCGCTACACCAGCAAAGACATGCCGATCCAGGCTGACTTGAACAACCTACCACCAACCCATCTCAAATCTAGAAGGTCGTTTTAGACCGTCGCCGAAGCCCTTCAGCGATCTCCCCTCAGTCTTGATGACCGATGGCAAAATGCTTGGAAGAACTGTGACATACGGAATGGATTCCTTATAGAGGACCCCACAGTACAACCTGAAAGATCAAACCTTCCTCGCAAACAGTGGACAACCATCAACCGCCTCAGAACTGGTCATGGTAGATGCTACCACCTTCTCCATAGATGGAAGATTAAAGCATCCCCATCATGTGACTGTGGAGCTCCTAATCAGACCCTGGAGCACATCATTGCACACTGTCCTCAGAGGAAATTCACAGGCAGCCTACAAGATATCCACAGCTGTTACACCGGAAGCATTGGCCTGGATAGCTGGCCTAGATATTGACAATTGATTTGCTGTGCTACTACCATACGAAAGAAGAAGACGACTATTATGGGGTACCTTATCGAAGACCTTTTGAAAATCTAGATAAATTATATCTGCTGCATTACCCTTGTCTACTCTCTCTGTTACCTCTTCAAAAAATTCAATTAGGTTGGTCAAGCAAGATTTTCCCTTTTGAACTCCATGCTGACTATTCATTATTATACTTTTGGTTTCTAGATGTTCTTCTATTTTCTCCTTTAGTAGGGATTCCATTATTTTTCCTACCACCGATGTTAAGCTGACTGGCCTATAGTTCCCTGATCATGTTCTATCTTCCTTTTTAAATATAGATATTACATTAGCTATCTGCCAGTCATCTGGCACTACACCTTTTTCTAACGAATTACTAAATATGTAGTAATGCCTCTGCTATCTCTTCCCTAGATTCTTTTAAAATGCGCGGATGTAATCCAGGGGTTTTATCCTCTTTGAGTTTCATTAGTTTATTTAGTATATCTCCTTGTTTTATTTTAAATGCAGTTTTCTCATTACTAATCTCATCATCTGATATCATCTCCACCTGTTCTATCTCCCTGCTAAATACTGAAGCAAAGTAATTATTTAATATCTCTGCCATCTCTCTATTGCTGCCTGTGGTATTATCCTCTCCATCCCTTAGTGGCCCTATTCCCATCCCGACCTTCCATTTTTTATTGATGTGTCTGTAAAATATTTTACTATTTTGTTTTATGTTCCTTGATAATTTAATTTCATAGTTCCTCTTTGCCTTCCTAATTGTTTTTTGACTTCTCTCCTAATCCCTTCATATTCTCCCTTATCATGCTCTCTCCTGCTGTCCATGTACTTAATGTATGCCTCTTTCCTTACCCTCAATTTTTCCCTTATGGCTTTATTCATCCACTGTGTCTCATTAGTGTTTAGCTTGTTCTTGTTTATTAGCGGAATATATTTTTCCTGCATTCTGTTGAACACCATTTTAAATGTTTCCCATTGCTGTTCTACATTGTTGTTTGCCAATATTGTTGCCCATTTTATTTTCCCAAGTTCTATTATCAGCCCCTCAAAATCAGCTTTTCTCCAATCTATTACCCTGGTCTTTGTCATACCTATGTCCTTCTCAATTATTACCTTAAAGCGTATTATATTATGGTCACTATTGTCTAGATGGTCCCCTACTTTTACTTCTCTTATCTGCTCTAGTTCATTCCCCATTACGAGATCCAATAGCGAATCTTTCCTTGGGCTTTTTACATATTGGGTTAGAAAGGAGTCCTGTACACATTGTAGGAACTCCATTCCCTTATCCCCTTTACCTACCTCTTCTGTCCAATTAATATCAGGGTAGCTAAAATCCCCCATGATTATTATTCTATGTTTTTTACTCATTTCCCTAATTTGTCTGCATATTTCTTCCTCCACCTTCCACTGTAGACTATGCCTATTAGTGTGATTAATCTTTTATTATCTTTTATCTCTATCCACATAGATTCTATTTCTGTCTTGCTGATAGCTGCGTCACTTTTTTCTACTGCCGTTATGTTATCCCTAATAAGTACAGATATTCCACCTACCCTTTTACCCTCTCTGTTTTTTCTAAACATGTTATACCCTGCAATGTTTAACTCCCAGTCCTGATTTTTATGTAGCATTGTCTCAGTAATCCCTACTTTGTCTGGTTCTTCGCAACGTATGATTGCCTCCAGCTCCCCTGTTTTATTACGGACACTGTGTGCATTGCTGTACAGAGAGATTAACTCATTTTTAACAGCAGTTCCTCTCTCTTTATTTTTAACCATCTTTTTAAACTCCTGGGGGGAATAATTCAGTTGATTTGCGCCTCCTGTTAGCGCCCTAAGAGGGCGTTAACGGGGGGCGCAAAGTAACTAGCGCCTGGGTGCGGCACTGCCAACGCCTCCCGTGAAATTCAGCGGGAGGTTAGCGGCGGCGGTAACCGTTAGCGCGGCGCTGCGCCTCCGGCGATGACGTCATCACCGTGCGCAGCACCCTGCGATCTTCGGTAGCGCCCCCTGACTTACCGCCGGACGCTATGTCCAACAGGGTCAGGGGGGCCTACCTGCGGCCGGGGCGGCACAAATTAAAGGGGAGGGGCCGGGCGGCCATTTTTGTTGCTGGCCGCCTGCCAGCACCTGCCTCCGCTCCCATTCCCCGCCTCCTTACCTGACCCCCCCCGCGGAGTGCCGGCTATGCTCTGTGAGCCCGGCACTTCTCTTGAGTGCCGGGCTCTTTTGCCGGCACTCCGATCCCAGCTGGGCCCCGGGTTGCGCTGCGTTAGGCCCCTCCCCTTTAATAAGGAGAGGAAGGCCTGTAATACCACGGCACGCCGTGATATTTGCTCGCAGCGCCCCAAGAGGGAGGCGGAGCACTTCCAGTAGCGACCCGCTTCCCTCTTGGGGTGCTACCAGTGAATTTTGGGTGCGGGGGGCACTAGTTTTTTCGGGGCGCTAAAAGTAGACCCCCAGCGAAATTAGCGCCCCAAAGGGGGGCTACCCAATTTTCCCCCCATGTTCTATAACTCTATTTATTCCCTGGCCATCAATGTCCTCCCTTATTTTACTCTTTCCTAAGCTCTCCTTTCCTGTTTTGTTTATATTTAGGCTGGTTTCATTTCTTGTAAATTCCTCCCCCCGTCTTACTAGTTCAAAGCCTTTGCCACCTCCCTATTCACCCTTTCTGCTAGGACACGGGTCCCATCTCGGTTCAGGTGGAGCCCGTCCCGTCGGTACAGCTCCTTCCTGTCCCAGTACTGGAGCCAGTGTCCCATGAAAAGGAACCCCTCCTTCCCACACCAGCCCTTTAGCCACGTGTTAATTCTCCTGCTCTGACTGTTTCTATGCCAATTTGCACGTGGCTCGGGCAATAATCCAGAGATTATTACCCTCGAGGTCCTGCTATTTAATTTCGCTCCTAACTCCTGATACTCTTTCAGCAGGACCTCCTCCCTATTCCTACCTAAGTCGTTTGTTCCGACATGGACCACGACAACTGGATTTACCCCCTCCCTTTCCAAATTCCTCTCCAGCTGCCTCGAGATATCCCTTACCCTGGCACCGGGTAAACACACCCTTCAGGATTCTCGTTCTTGGCTGCAGAGGATGCTATCTATCCCCCTAATTATAGAATCCCCTATCACTACCACATTTCTATTCTGCTCTTCCCCGCCTCCCCACCCCGCCTTGGACAGTCTTCTGAGCCATGGTGCCTGGGTCTGCATTGTGGCTGTCCTCCCCGCAGTCTTTCTCCTTGTCCTCACAGGTAGCGAGTACATCGTACCCGTTGGACAGGACCAGTGTCTGCGGGACCTCCTTCTCAACCTCTCCTAAATCCCCGCTACCCGGCTCCCAAACAGTCACGCCCTCCCTTTCTTGAAGCTGTGCTTTCCTCTGGGGTGTGACTGTATTCTGGATAAAACTGTCCAGAAATTCCTTCCTGTCCCTTATGTTTCGGATTGTCTCCAACTCGCACTCCTGCTCAGTGACTCTGAGCCGGAGTGACTGAAGGTAGAGACATTTCCTGCAGATGTGGGAATCCGGGAGAGTCTCACTGTCCACAAACTCCCACACACTACAGTCCCGACACATAGTCTGCCCCGCCATCTCTCGATTTTATTTATTTATTTATTTATTTATCTGCTTATTTAATTAATTAAAGTTTTTAATCGAACAATTATTTATAGCTATATTAATTATCTACTTTAATATTAATTTTAACAACGTAATAGTTATAGCTCCCCAACTCTTAGTTTAAAGACAGAAAAAGCTCTACTACTCACCCACCAATCACCTACCTGCTGTCCTGTGACGTCACTCTTTGGGTTTTTTTAATCGCCGCTCCTCCCAGCCGATTCTCCCGCTCTTTATATCCTTTGTAATTGGATTCAGTGGTGATGGAGAACGGTCAGCGCCATTTGCCTGATATTACATAGAATATACGGCACAGAAACAGGCCATTCGGCCCAACGAGTCTGTGCCGGTGTTTATACTCCACACGAGTCTCCTCCCATTCCATCTCCCTCATCTCAGCCTTTCAGCCTTTCTTTCTATTCCCTTTTCTCTCATGTACTCGTCTAGTTTCCTTTCGAAAGCATCTGTTCCACATTCTAACCATTCTCTGAGTAAAGAAATTTCTCCTCATTTCCCTATTGGATTTATTAGTAACTACCTTGTATTTATGGCCCCTAGTTTTGGATTCTCCCTCAAGTGGAAACAGTCTGTCCACATCTACCCTGTCCAACCTATTCTTAATTTTAAAGACCTCTATCAGGTCTCCTCTAAGTCTTCTCTTTTCTAAAGAAAAAAGCCCCAACCTGTTCCATCTTTTCCGTCTCTCAGTTCTGTGCCGTCCACATGTTGCTGATGGTGAAAGTGGTGGAGACTGTACCTGCCTTGACTACATGCTTAGGTCCCTAGTCCTTGCGCATCCTGTGACTATCGAACACTGGGGAGTATTGATCACTGAATTGCGTTCATTGTCTCCGTTAATTAGAAGATGAAAATAATTAACCCGGAGCTGTAGAATATTGTTCGTGACAAAGTGCATAACTTATCAGAATGGCATCACGCCAGCAGTACTAAAACAGTGACATTCCTTCAAAGAACAAAGGCTGAGGACGCAGGTCCTGTTGCCAAAGCTTTACTCAACGAAGACTCCGATCTAATTTTGGGAGGGGGTGGGGGTCGGGTGGGTGTCAGAGAGAAATCGTTTTGAAACACATATGGATGTTTCCTCTGGTGCTTGAGTGTGGAGCCAGCCTGCCTGCTAAATGGACATCTCCTCTCGCTCACTATCTCTGCTACGTGAAAGGTCACGACAACAACAACTTGCCTTTGTATAGCGCCTTTAACATCGTAAACAGGTCCCAAGGCGCTTCACAGAAGCAATTGTCAAACAATTTGACACCGAGCCACATGAGATATTGGGGAAGATGACCAAAAGCTTGGTCAAAGAGGTAGGTTTTAAGGAGCATCTTAAAGGAGGAGAGAGAGGCGGAGAGGTTTAGGGAGGGAATTCTGCAGCTTAGGTTCCCAGGCAACAGAAGGCACGGCCGCCAATGGTGGAGCGATGGAAAGCGGCGATGCACGAGAGGCCAGATTTGGAGGAGTGCAGACAATGTTCTCTCCCTTTTTTTGGGGGGGGGGGGGTGGTGTGGGGGATGGCTGTGCGGCTCCTTTAACGGCTCCGCGGCCCATTCAAAATTCCGCGCACGCGTGGTTTTTTCCATTTAAAAGCTGGTGAGCCGGCTGCGTGGGACCTTCAGAGCGCTGCACAGCTCAGCAGGAGCATCGAATGAGGAGATCTCGGTTGGGATGGTTTTAGGCCTGGAGGAGGTTACAGAGATGGGGAGGGGGTGAAGCCATGAAGGGATTTGAACGTGAGGATGTTAATTTTAAAATCGAGGCGTTGCCGGACCGTGAGCCCATGTAGGTCAGTGAGCACTAGGTGCAATGTTGCTTGCAGCAGTCTCAACCCGGCTCCAATGGGTAAAAGGCCCAGAACACAGAAATGTCTGCAGCTTCCAATGAAGACTTCTTTTTGGTTACAAATAATTGAATGGAATGCTTCAGCTGGCTTTATATAGGACTGGAAAATGTCCTCTGACGATGACTGTGGTCTGTTGCTGAATATGTTTTTATTTTGCATACAAGATGGCAACAGAATTGGGAGAGAGACTTCAGAAATTTGCTCCACAGAGCCACCTACTGGCCGGAGCCTACAACTACATCGTGACCGTTGACATGGCAAAATTGAATGGGGAAATGTTGGCATAGCATTTTACAACAGTAGATGGTGACAGAAAGGCTCGAGCAGAAATTATGACCCCAGGAAGGAAGGTTTGTGGAATGGGAATGTACACAGTTGTGTGTAGTCAGCTCATGTTAGGAACTGTATTTGAAGATGGGAAAGCAGCAAGTTTTATCTCCATAGCAACTTTCTTGAGCAGCTACAGGCTGAAGAGTAGGGTTGTGAATGGCCTAGATTAGGGATTGGAGTGCCTTTGTTACCTCTAGACTTGACTATTCCAACGCTCTCCTGTCCGGCCTCCCATCTTCCACCCTCCATAAACTTGAGCTCATCCAAATATGCTGTCCGTGTCCTGACTCGCACCAAGACCCGTTCACCCATCATCCCCTGTGCTTGCTGACCAACATTGGCTCCCGGTCCGGCAATGCCTCGATTTTAAAATTCTCATCCTTGTTTTCAAATCCCTCCATGGCCTCGCCCCTCTCCATCTCTGTAACCTCCTCCAGCCCTACAACCCTCCGAGATCTCTGCGCTCCTCCAATTCTGGCCTCTTGAGCATCCCTGATTTTCATCACTCAACCATTGACGGTCGTGTCTTCAGCTGCTGAGGCCCTAAGCTCTGGAATTCCCTCCCTAAACCTCGCTGCCTCTCTACTTCTCTCTCCTCCTTTAAGACGCTACTTAAGAACATAAGAAATAGGAGCAGAAGTAGACCATTCGGCCCCTTGAGCCTGCTCCGCCATTCAATAAGATCATGGCTGATCTTCTACCGCATCTCCACTTTCCTGCACTATCCCCATATCCCTTGATTCCCTTAATATCCAAAAATCTATCGATCTCTTGAATATACTCCACAGCCCTCTGGGGTAGAGAATACCAAAGATTCACCACCCTCTGAGTGAAGAAAGTGCTCCTCATCTCAGTCCTAAATAACCGACCCCTTATTCTGAGACTGTGACCCCTGGTTCTAGACTCCCCAGCCAGGGGAAACATCCTCCCTGCATCTACCCTGTCAAGCCCTGTAAGAATTTTGTATGTTTCAATGAGATCACCTCTCATTCTTCTAAACTGTAGAGAATATAGGCCTAGTCTACTCAATCTCTCCTCATAGGACAATCCCCCCATCCCAGGAATCAGTCTGGTGAACCTTTGTTGCACTCCCTCTATGGCAAGTATATCCTTCCTTGGGTAAGGAGACCAGAACTGTATACAATACTCCAGGTGTGGTCTCACCAGGGCCCAATATAATTGCAGTAAGACGTCTTTACTCTTGTACTCAAATCCTCTTGTAATAAAGGCCAACATACCATTTGCATTCCTAATTGCTTGCTGTACCTGTATGTTAACTTTCAGTGATTCGTGTACAAGGACACTCAGGCCCCTCTGAACACCAACATTTCCCAATCTCTCACCACTTAATAAATACTCTGCTTTTCTATTTTTAGCTACTGTACTTCTTTGGCCAAGCTTTTGGTCACCTGCCCTAATATCTCCTTATGTGGCTCGGTGCCAAATTGTGTTTGATTATCGCTCCTGTGAAGCGCCTTGGGACGCTGTATAAATACAAGTTGTTGTTGAGGTGAGAGGATTGAGCTCCCCTGGGTCACCCTGCTGCGGTCTGGTTACCTTCACTGGGGATTCTGGTTGACAATAACTTGAACCTATCTCAGCAATGCTCGGTGGCAGTGAGTAAAGCAAATCTGAAGTTGGAATGTAATAAAAGGTCAATATTAGGCGGAATAGTGAGGTAATCCAGCCATTTAATAAATCATTGGTGTGACCAGACTTGGAATACTGTGTACAGTTCTGGTTGCCACACTACAATGAGGTATTGCAGTTATTGAAAGGATAGAGAAGAGGGCAATCTGAATGATTCAGAGGGTGGAGAGATTGGATTGTGAGGATTTATTATGCAAATTGACAGGTTCTTACTGGGAAAGAATAGGTTGAGAGGTAATGTCATTGCTGCTTTTAGGATTCTAAATGGACTAGATAAGGTAGACCATGACCAGCTATTTCACCTAGAATCATAGAATGGTTACAGCACGGAAGGAGGCCATTCGGCCCGTCAAGCCCGTGCCGGCTCTCTGCAAGAGCACTTCAGCGAGTCCCACTCCCCCGCCCTTTCCCTGTAGCCCTGCAATTTTTTTTTCCTTCAGGTACTTTTCCAACTCCTTTTTGAAAGCCACGATTGAGTCTGCCTCCACCACCCTTTCAGGCAGTGCATTCCAGATCCTAACCACTCGCTGCATAAAAAAGTTTTTCCTCATATTGCTTTTGGATCTTTTGCCAATCACCTTAAATCTGTGTCCTCTGGTTCTCGACCCTTCCGCCAAATGGGAACAGTTTCTCTCTATCTACTCTGTCTAGACCCCTCATGATTTTGAACACCTCTATCAAATCTCCTCTCAACCTTCTCTGCTCTAAGGAGAACAACCCCAGCTTCTCCAGTCTATCCACGTAACTGAAGTCCCTCATTCCTGGAATCATTCTCGTGAATCTTTTCTGCACCCTCTCTAAGGCCTTCACATCCTTCCGAAAGTGTTGTGCCCAGAATGGTACTACTAGAGGACACGGCCTGAGCTTGAAGGGGGGTAAATTCAAAACTTATCTGCGGAAATAATATTGTAGTGAGCGAGTGGTCAATCTATGGAACAGGCTCCCTAGGGAGACGGTGGAAGCAGTTAGTGTGGATTCATTCAAATGCAAATTAACTCGATTTCTTTCAGAAAATAACATTTTGGAATACAGTTTATGAGACATGAGGTGTGGTGAGTGTAGCGAGCTTGGGAGGAACGGGTGACTTTGGACCTCTGGTCCCCAAAGCTCTCCACCACTGGGGGTTTTCCTCGCCTCGTGTCTAGGTCTGTTGTAGACTCATTGATAGAGATTGATCGCCGTGATTAGTCAACAAACCCATTATCGTGCCCTTATTGCACGCGTCTCTAATTTCCCGTTTAATGCTCAAAGACTGGTGTGGGAAAAATGGGTTTTGCTTCTTGGGACACTGGCACCAGTACTGGGGCAGGAGAGAGCTGTTCCGTTGGGACGGACTTCACTTGGCCAGTGCTGGGACTAGTGTCCTGGCGAATCGAATAACTAGGGCTGTGGAGAGGGCTTTAAACTAATTAGTGGGGGGGAGGTTTCAAGAGAGCAAAAAATAAAAATGACAACAGAGAGGGTCATAGACATAGGTAGCAGTAGGGGAATCACAAATCAGAGCGTGGCAGGAAAGGACAGAGTGTGTGGAGTAAAAGGTAAACTGGTAAAAAGTGAAAAAGCAGGAACTAAGTGCCACAAAGCATATTTGAAAGTTCTCTATCTGAATGCACGTAGCATTCGTAACAAAATAGACGAGTTAATGGCACAAATAACTACATATGGTTATGATATTGTGGCCATTACAGAAACATGGCTGCAGGGTGACAATGCCTGGGAATTAAACATACCAGGTTATTTAACGATCAGGAAGGACAGGCAGGAAGGAAGGGGAGGTGGAGTGGCTATGTTAATAAAGGAAGGAATCACTGTAATACAGAGTAATGATATTGGGTCAAAAAATCATGATAATGAAACAGTTTGGGTGGAGATAAGGAATAATAAGGGGAAAAAAACATTAGTGGGCGTAGTCTATAGGCCTCCGAACAGTTGCAACTCTATTGGACGGAGTATCAATCAGGAAATAGTTGAGGCATGTAATAAGGGAACATCTATAATTATGGGGGATTTTAACTATCATATTAATTGGACAAATCAAATGGGGCAGGGCTGCCTTGAGGATGAGTTCATTGAGTGTATTAGGGATGGGTTTCTTGAGCAGTATGTAACTGAACCGACCAGGGGGCAAGCAACCTTAGATCTGGTCCTGTGTAACGAGACAGGATTAATTAAAAATGTCCTAGTAAAGGATCCCCTTGGAATGAGTGACCATAACATGGTTGAATTCCATATTCAATTAGAGGGTGAGAAGGTTGGATCTCAAACAAGCGTGCTAAGCTTGAATAAAGGAGACTATGAAGGTATGCGAGCGGAATTGAGTAGAGTGGATTGGGAAAATAGATTAAAGGGTAAGACGACACATGATCAGTGGTGTACATTCAAGGAGTTATTTTACAACTTCCAAAAAAAATATATTCCACTGAAAAGAAAAGGGTGTAAAAGAAAGGACAGTCATCCGTGGCTAAGTAAAGAAATTAAGGATAGTATTCGACTAAAAACAAGGGCATATAAGATAGCGAAATCTAGTGGGAGGACAGAGGATTGGGAAAACTTTAAAAGGCAGCAAAAAATAACAAAAAGATTGATTAAGAAAGGGAAGATAGATTATGAAAGTAAATTAGCAAAAAATATAAAAACAGATAGTAAGAGTTTTTATAGTTATATAAAAAGAAAAAGGGTGGCTAAAGTAAATGTTGGTCCCTTAGAGGATGAGACCGGGAAATTAATGGTGGGAAATATGGAGATGGCAAAAACACTGAATGAATATTTTGTATCAGTCTTTACAGTAGAGGACACTAAGAATATCCCAACACTGGACAAACAGGGGGCTATAGGGGGAGAGGAGCTAAACACGATCAAAATCACTAAGGAAGTGGTACTCGGTAAAATAATGGGACTCAAGGCGGATAAATCACCTGGACCTGATGGCTTACATCCTAGAGTCTTGAAGGAAGTGGCGGTAGGGATTGTAGATGCATTGGTAATAATTTTTCAAAACTCCCTGGATTCCGCTAAGGTCCCGGCAGACTGGAAAACTGCTAATGTAACACCCTTATTTAAAAAGGGCAGTAGACAGAAGGCTGGTAACTATAGACCGGTTAGCCTAACATCTGTGGTAGGTAAAATTTTGGAGTCCATTATTAAGGAAACAGTAACAAGACATTTGGATAATCATAATTTAATAGGACAAAGTCAGCATGGTTTTACGAAGGGGAAGTCATGTTTGACAAATTTGCTGGAGTTCTTTGAGGAAGTAACATATAGAGTGGATAAAGGGGAACCAGTGGACGTAGTGTATTTAGACTTCCAAAAGGCATTTGACAAGGTGCCACACAAAAGATTATTGCTTAAGGTAAAAAATCACGGGATTGGGGGTAATATTCTGGCATGGATAGAGGATTGGCTATCTAACAGAAAGCAAAGAGTTGGGATAAATGGTTCATTCTCAGACTGGCAATCAGTAACTAGTGGTGTTCCACAGGGGTCAGTGCTGGGTCCCCAACTCTTCACAATCTATATTAACGATTTGGAGGAAGGGACCAAGTGTAACATATCAAAATTTGCAGATGATACAAAGATGGGAGGGAAAGTAGTGAGTGAGGAGGACATAAAAAACCTGCAAGGGGACATAGACAGGCTAAGTAAGTGGGCAGAGATTTGGCAGATGGAATACAGCACTGGAAAGTGTGAGGTGATGCACTTTGGCAGGAAAAATCCTAGAGCAATTTATTATCTTAATGGCAAGAAACTGGAGAGTACTGAAGTGCAAAGGGATCTGGGGGTCCTGGTGCACGAAACTCAAAAGGTTAGTATGCAGGTGCAGCAAGTGATTAAGAAGGCAAATGGAATGTTGGCTTTCATTGCTAGGGGGATAGAATATAAAAATAGGGAGGTATTGCTTCAGTTGTACAAGGTATTGGTGAGACCGCACCTGGAATACTGCATACAGTTTTGGTGTCCTTACTTAAGGAAAGACATCCTTGCTCTCGAGGCAGTGCAAAAAAGGTTCACTCGGTTAATCCCGGAGATGAGGGGGTGGTCATATGAGGAGAGGTTGGGTAGATTGGGACTCTACTCATTGGAGTTCAGAAGAATGAGAGGCGATCTTATTGAAACATATAAGATTGTGAAGGGGTTGGATCGGGTGGATGCGGGGAGGATGTTCCCGATGACGGGTGAGACGAGAACTAGGGGACATAGTCTTAGAATAAGGGGCTGCTCTTTCAAAACTGAGATGAGGAGGAACTACTTCACTCAGAGGGTGGTAGGTCCATGGAATATGCTGCCACAAAAAGCTGTAGAAGCTACAACATTAATTAAATTTAAAACAGAAATAGACAGTTTCCTAGAAGTAAAGGGCATTAAGGGTTACGGGGAGCGGGCAGGAATTTGGACATGAGTCTAGGTTCGGATCGGTCATGGCCCTGTGGGTAGTGGAGCGGGCCCAGGGACTGTGTAGCCTGATTCTGCTCCTATTTCGTGTGTGCAATTCTGTTAGATGCAGGAGATGTTTCTGTGATAGATAGTAGATTGGCGGTTAGGATCAGATCAGCCATGATCTTATTGAATGGCGGAGCAGGCTCGATGGGCCGATTGGCCTACTCCTGCTCCTATTTCTTATGTTCTTATGTTCCTTATGCCATCCCCAACCTCAGCATTACTGTTTGGGGGTCTGTATACAACTCCCACTAACGTTTTCTGCCCCTTGGTATTTCTCAGCTCTACCCATACAGATTCCACATCATCAGAGCTAATATCCTTCCTTAATATTGTGTTAATATCCTCTTTAACCAGCAATGCTCCCCCACCTCCTTTTCCTTTTTGCCTGTCTTTCCTGAATATTGAATACCCCTGGATGTTGAATTCCCAGCCTTGGTCACCCTGGAGCCATGGCTCCGTAATCCCAATTATATCATATCCGTTTACATCTATTTGCGCAGCTAATTCATCCACCTTATTATGAATGCTCCTCGCATTAAGACACAAAGCCTTCAGGCTTGTTTTTTTAACACTCTTAGACCTTTTAGAATTATTATTTACTGTGGCCATGTTTGATTTACACCCTTGATTTCACTGACTGCCACTTTTGCTTTTCTCCTTCCTGTCTTTTGCTTCTATCCTTGCTTCCCTTTCCTCTGCCTCCCTGCACAGGTTCCCAACCCCCTGCCATTTTAGTTTAAACCCTCCCCAACAGCACTAGCAAACACTCCCCCTAGGACATCGGTCCCAGTCCTGCCCAGGTGCAAACCGTCCAGTTTGTACTGGTCCCACCTCCCCCAGAACCGGTTCCAATGTCCCAGGAATTTGAATCCCACCCCCTTGCACTATTCCTCTAGCCACATATTCATCTGAAATATCCTTCTATTTCTACTCTGACTAGCACGTGGCACTGGTAGCAATCCTGAGATTATTACCTTTGAGGTCCTATTTTTTAATTTACCTCCTAACTCCCTATATTCAGCTTTTAGGACCTCATCCCGGTTTTTACCTATATCGTTGGTACCTATATGCACCACGACAACTGACTGTTCACCCTCCCTCTCCAGAATGCCCTGCAGCCGCTCCGAGACATCCTTGACCCTTGCACCAGGGAGGCAACATACCATCCTGGAGTCTCGTTTGCAGCTGCAGAAACGCCTAACTATTCCCCTTACAATAGAATCCCCTATCACTATAGCTCTTCCACTCTTTTTCCTCCCGTCCTGTGCAGCAGAACCACCCATGGTGCCAGGAAGTTGGCTGCTGCTGCCTTTCCCCAATAAGCCATCTCCCCCAACAGTATCCAAAGCGGTATATCTGTTTGAGAGGGGGATGGCCACAGGGGACCCCTCCACTACCTGCCTGTGCCTACTACTCTGCCTGGTGGTCACCCATTCCCTTCCTGCCTGTGCAACCTTTACCTGTGGTGTGACCAACTCATTAAACGTGATATCCACGACATCCTCAGCATCGCGAATGCTCCAGTATGTATCTATTCGCAGCTCCAGCACCACAATGCGGTCTGTCAGTAGCTGCAGCTGGATACACTTCCCGCACACATGGTCGTCAGGGACACAAGAGGTGTCCCTGATTTCCCACATAGTGCAGGAGGAGCATGCCATGGGGCCGAGCTGTGCTGCCATAACTTACCCTTTAATTAATTTAAATTAAATTAAATCAAATCAATACCACTAATTACACTACAATTAAATGATATACTCAAGGGCCCTTGTTTACTAGCACTCCCCGTTACACAACAGAGACCATAGAAACTATAACCACAAAAATTAAGACCGTCTAAACTTTATAAACTATTAACCTTAACTGTCAAACTATAGAGTAGTATAAATAATCACCTGGCCGTACTCACCCAATCAGCTGCTTTCTCTTGCCCGCGTCACTTTTTGAATCATGACGTGGCTCTGGAACGCCGCTGCCGGTCTGCGAGATTGACCAGCCTCTGGGGGGGAAAAAAGCCCGCGAAAGTGAGTTTAAATACTCACTGTACTCTCCTGCTGCTCCCCACACCGGCCTCTTCCTACAGGGTGAAAAGTTAGGAAAAACAAAGGCAAAGCAAGGGAGCTCCTCCTTCCACTCCTCACCTAACTCCCTGACTCACCCAACTCGCAGCACTCTGTTCAAACCGCACTCATAATCTACATCCTAGGGTACTTAAGGAAGTGGCCCGAGAAATAGTAGATGCATTGCTGGTCGTCTTCCAAAATTCTCTAGATTCAGGAACAGTTCCCATGGATTGGAGGGTAGCTAATGTAACCCCACTATTTAAAAAAGGTGGTAGAGAGAATACCGGGAATTATAAGCCTGACATCGGTAGTGGGGAAAATGCCAGAGTCCATTATAAAAGATGTAATAGCAGAGCACTTGGTAAACAGTGATCGGATCGGACAAAGTCAACATGGATTTACAAAAGGTAAATCATGCTTGACTAATCTACTGGAATTTTTTGAGGATGTAACTGGTAGAATAGATAAGGGAGAACCAGTGGATGTGGTGTATTTGGACTTTCAGAAGGCTTTCGATAAGGTCCCGCATAAGAGATTAGCGTGCAAAGTTAAAGCACATGGGATTGGGGGTAAGGTATTGACTTGGATAGAGAACTGGTTGGCAGACAGGAAGCAAAGAGTTGGAATAAACGGGTCTGTTTCCGAGTGGCAGGCAGTGACTAGTGGGGTACCGCAGGGATCGGTGCTAGGACCCCAGCTATTCACAATATATATTAATGATCTAGACCAGGGAACTAGATGTAATATCTCCAAGTTTGCAGACGACACAAAGCTGGGTGGGCGTGTGTGCTGTGAGGAGGATGCAGAGAAACTCCAGTATGATTTGGACAGGTTGGGTGATTGAGCTGATGCATGGCAGATGCAGTATAATGTGGATAAATGCGAGGTTATCCACTTTGGTGGCAAAAACAGGAAGGCAGATTATTATCTGAACAGCAATAGATTGGGAGAAGGGGAAGTGCAATGAGACCTGGGTGTCCTTGTGCACCAGTCGCTGAAGGTAAGCATGCAGGTGCAGCAGGCGGTTAAGAAGGCAAATGGTATGTTGGCTTTCATAGCGAGAGGATTCGAGTACAGGAGCAAGGATGTCTTGCTGCAGTTGTACAGGGCCTTGGTGAGACCACACCTTGAGTATTGTGTGCAGTTTTGGTCGCCTTATCTGAGGAAGGATGTTCTTGCCATGGAGGGAGTGCAGCGAAGATTCACCAGACTGATACCTGGGATGGCAGGAATGACATATGAAGAGAGATTGGGTCGATTGGGCTTGTATTCGCTAGAGTTTAGAAGAATGAGAGGGGATCTCATTGAAACTTATAAAATTCTAACAGGACTAGACAGACTAGATGCAGGAAGGATGTTCCCGATGGCAGGGGAGTCCAGAACCAGAGGTCACAGTCTAAGGATAAGGGGTAAGCCATTTAGGACTGAGATGAGGAGGAATTTCTTCACCCAGAGAGTGGTGAACCTGTGGAATTCTCTACCACAGAAGGCAGTTGAGGCCAACTCATTAAATATATTCAAGAATGAGTTGGATATATTTCTTAAGGCTAAAGGGATCAAGGGATATGGGGAGAAGGCAGGGACAGGGTACTGAATTTGGATGATCAGCCATGATCTCACTAAATGGCGGAACAGGCTCGAGGGGCTGAATGGCCTACTCCTGCTCCTATCTTCTATGTTTCTATGGATCATCGACTACTGGGATGGTAGAAGGTGAACAAAATGGAGCTCGGTCTTTTTTCATCTAGCAATTCCTATGTTCTAATACAATGTCACCATGGTGCCGACGTTTGAGTTAGATTTAGACTACTTGGTGTTGTACCAACAGCAAATGTCATTTATATAGCGCTTTTAACGTAGTAAAACGTCCCAAGGCGCTTCACAGGAGAGTTATCAAACATATTTGACACCGAGCCACATAAGGAGATATTAGGACAGATGACCAAAAGCTTGGCCAAAGAGGTAGGTTTGAAGGCACGTCTTAAAGGAGGAGAGAGAGGCGGAGAGGTTTACGGAGGTAATTCCAGAGCTTAGGGCCCAGGCAGCTGAAGGCATGGCAGCTGAAGGCATGGCCGCCAATGGTGGAGCGATAGAAATCGGAGGAGGTGCAAGAGGCCAGAATTGGAGTGGCGCAGAGATCTCGGAGGGTTGTGGGGCTGGAGGAGGTTACAGAGATAGGGAGGGGCGAGGCCATGGAGGGATTTAAACACGAGGATGAGAATTTTAAAATCGAGGTGTTACCGGACTGGGAGCCAGTGTAGGTCGGCGAGCACAGGGGGTGATGGGTGAACGGGACTTGGTGCGAGTTAGGAGACGGGCAGCAGAGTTTTTGTATCAGAGCCTGTGAGATGATTTTTCTCCCGGCGCACGTATCTTAAAATGGATGCCAAGCCAGTTGGGAGCAGTTAAGCTCAGAGCTGGGGTAAAGGCAGGACCTGGGGTTAACGAAACAACTGCCTGTCAATGTTACATAGAATTTTACAGCACAGAAACAGGCCATTTCGGCCCAACTGTTTCGTGCCAGAGTTTATTCTCCAGGCGAACCTTCTCCCACCTTACTTAAGCCGTGGCTCAGTGGGCAACACTCTCGCCTCTGAGTCAGGAGGTCGTGGGCTTAACATCTCATTTGAAAGACGGCACCTCCAACAGTGCGCTTCCTGTGACTATCGGACGCTGGGGAGTATTGATCACCGAATTGTGTTCACTGTCTCTGTTAATTAGATGATAATAATTAACCCGGATCTGTAGAATATCATACGTGACAAGGTCCATAACTTATCAGAATGGCATCACGCCAGCAGTACTAAAACAGTGGCATTCCTTCAAAGGACAAAGGCTGAGGACGCAGGTCTTGTTGCCAAAACTTTACTCAACAGAGACTCCGATCTAATTTTGGGAGGGGGTGGGGGTCGGGTGGGTGACAGAGAGAAATCGTTTTGAAACACATATGGATGTTTCCTCTGGTGCTTGAGTGTGGAGCCAGCCTGCCTGCTAAATGGACATCTCCTCTCGCTCACTATCTCTCTCTCTCTCTGTCTGCTACGTGAAAGGTTACGATAACAACAACTTGCATTTGTATAGCGCCTTTAGCATTGTAAACATAGCCCAAGGTACTTCACATGTCTCGCCCGTCCCTGTCTCTGTAACCTCCTCCAGCCCTACAACCCTCCGAGATCTCCCGTGCTCCTCCGAGTCTGGCCTCCTGAGCATCCTCGATTTTCATCGCCCCATCCTTGACGGCCGTGTCTTCAGCTGCTGAGGCCCCTGAGCTCTGGAATTCCTTCCCTAAACCTCTCCGCCCCTCTCTCCTCCTGTTAAGACGCTCCTTAAAACCTACCCTTTTGGTCATTTGCCCGAATACCTCCTTATGTGGCTCGGTGTCAAATTTTGTTTGATAATCGCTCCCGTGAAGCACCTTGGGACGTTTTACAGGTGCCCTATATAAATACAAGTTGTTGCTGTTGCTGTTCAGGTGAGAGGATTGAGCTCCCCTGGGTCACTGTAGGCTTCGCAAAATCCCCCAGAAACTCGACTAGAACCCTAAAGGGGGTGAGTTTTGGATCTTAACAGGATTTGGAATGATGGGACCTAAATGAAGGAATTTGAGGTCAAAACCTCAGTTTTGGACATTTTTAAGGATCAGGGAAGAAAAACCCTGAGGAAAATGACTTTTGGATGATAAGACACCTTTTTAAAAGGGCCATTGGGTAAACCTGCAGTCACAGAAACACAGGCTGCAGGAAAGGGTGTGGTGAGGCAGTGGACAGCTTTTGGGTATTGGGATCGAGCCAAGCTGTCTGGGAGATGTTTGCACTGCAATCCAACCAAGGAGGAAGAGCCTCACCCAAAACCTCACAAACACATCCAAAAAAAAATGAATAAACCAAGACCCTTTTGAAATCCCCAGGTCCAAACAGAATTCCTAACAATAAAACGTCCAGCACACAGCTTCACAGCCCATCATCCCATCAAAAACCAATCAGCCAAGAAGATCGACAGGATGCAAACCATCCCAAAAAAAACCCATTTGACACTTACAGAGCCCATTAAAGACATGCATAAAGATAGAAGTCCTAGGCCCAGTCAAGAAACCCAAAACATGAGGACAATTCAAACTCCGATTAAACAACAGATTGACAGGATGGAGCTACCCTGAAACCACTTCACACATTTACAAAACCAGTTAACACGCTAGTAAAGTCGTTACTGTTAACGAGGTCTTACAATGACCGGGATTTGATTTGGGGTAGATAAGGCCACTTCAATTTACTATAATTAAAGGCCTGTTCTCCACAGTTCTGGAGTTCTCCAGTAAAACAGTTCAAGTTCAACAGAAGGCAGTTCTGCAGTTCAATCGAAAAGCCTGTTTTCAGCAGAAGTCAGGGCTGGAGTTACAGAGTTCAGGAGAAGCAAGGAAGAAGCAGCAAGGAGTTCCACAGTTCTGCAAGAAGGCAGTTCCACAGCTCGGAGGAAGACAGTTTAAACAGAGGCAGAGTTCAACAGAAAGAAGTACAACAAAGAAGGCCAGCAGTTCAAGAGACCAGAGCGACCGCCTCAGTGACCATCGGACACCTCGCGGCAACAAGGGCCTTACGAAACCTTTTACTCAAAAGACTCTAAACCCTAACTCTCAACTGTCAAGAACTGTCATTTGGTGAGCATTATCCCTGATCTTCTGGAATCAAACCTAGTGGGAATTGGGAGGGTTAAGGGTTTTTGTATATTGTAATTCTCCCTCGCCTGTACCGTGTGTTCCCCAACCTGTGTTTAAGCATTAAGTGTGTTTTAAGTTTGTTACTTTTTTCTTTAATAAAAGTCAAAATTCTTTCATCAAAACCTGTTGTCCACTGCACCTTTGTTCACAACCCCCAAATAAGTCCAAGGTCTAGAACCAGGGGCGTGGGAGCGATTCGACCCGCAAACTGAGTCAGAGGTGAACCTGACCCCCACACACCACCCCCTACAGTCACCCTGCTGCGGTCTGGTTACCTTCACTGGGGATTCTGGGTGACAATAACTTGAACCTATCTCAGCAATGCTCGGTGGCAGTGAGTAAAGCAAATCTGAAGTTGGAATGTAATAAAAGGTCAATATTAGGCGGAATGGTGAGGTAATCCAGCCATTTCATTAATCATAGGTGTGACCAGACTTGGAATACTGTGTACAGTTCTGGTTGCCACACTACAATGAGGTATTGCAGTTATTGAAAGGATAGAGAAGAGGGCAATCTGAATGATTCAGAGGGTGGAGAGATTGGATTATGAGGATTTATTATGCAAATTGACATGTTCTTACTGGGAAAGAACAGGTTGAGAGGTAATGTCATTGCTATTTTTAGGATTCTAAATGGACTAGATGAGGTAGACCATGACCAACTATTTCACCTGAACGTAAGGATGAGAATTTTTAAATCGAGATGTTACCGGATCGGGAGCCAATGGAGGTCAGCGAGCACAGGGGGTGATGGATCAACGGGACTTGGTGCAAGTTAGGAGACGGGCAGCACAGTTTTGTATCAGAGCCTGTGAGATGATTTCTCTCCCGGCGCACGTATCTTAAAATGGATGCCAAGCCAGCTGGGAGCAGTTAAGGTCAGAGCTGGGGTAAAGGCAGGACCTGGGGTTAACGAAACAACTGCCTGTCAATGTTACATAGAATTTTACAGCACAGAAACAGGCCATTTCGGCCCAACTGGTCCGTGCCGGAGTTTATTCTCCACGCGAACCTTCTCCCACCTTACTTAAGCTGTGGCTCAGTGGGCAGCACTCTCGCCTCTCAGTCAGGAGGTTGTGGGCTCGTAGTCCCACTCCAGGGACTTGAGCACAAACATCCAGGCTGATGCTCCAAGGCAGTACTGAGGGAGCGCTGCACTGTCGGAGGGGCAGTACTGAGGGAGCGCCGCACTGTCGGAGGGGCAGTACTGAGAGAGCGCCGCACTGTCGGAGGGGCAGTACTGAGGGAGCGCGGCACTGTCGGAGGGGCAGTACTGAGGGAGCCCTGCACTGTCGGAGGGACAGTACTGAGGGAGCGCTGCACTGTCAGAGGGACAGTACTGAGGGAGCCCTGCACTATCGGAGGGGCAGTACTGAGGGAGCGCCGCACTGTCGGAGGGGCAGTACTGAGGGAGCGCTGCACTGTCGGAGGTGCCGTCTTTCGGATGAGATGTTAAACGGAGGCCCCGTCTGCTCTCTCAGGTGGACGTAAAACATCCCACGGCCACTATTCAAAGAAGAGCAGGGGAGTTAGTCCCGGTGTCCTGGAGCCAATATTTATCCCTCAATCAACATCACTGAAACAGATTATCTGGTCATTATCACATTGCTGTTTGTGGATCTTGCACAAATTGGCTGCCGTGTTTCCCCACATTAGAACTGTGACTACGCTTCAAATGTACTTAATTGGCATTTTGGGACGCCCTAAGGTGCTATATAAATGCAACTTATTTCTGACTTATTCTTTCTTTCTGCTCTACCCTCTCACACTCAAATAATCTGAACTCCTGGGGGAACATTCAACAGGACTGGAGAACGCCCTTTCCATCCTTCATCTCAGTCCTAAGAATGGATGCTGAGCAAAAAAGAGGGGGATATATTACATGGGGTGACCAAAGCTCAGTCCTGGAGATGGGTTTTTAAGGAGGGTCTTAAAGGAGGAGGGCCTTAAGGGGAACAGATAGGGTCGATAGAGAGAAACTATTTCCGCTGGTTGGGGAGTCTAGGACTAGGGGACATCGTCTAAAAATTAGAGCCAGACCTTTCAGGAGTGAAATTAGGAAACACTTCTACACACAAAGGGTGGTAGAAGTTCGGAACTCTCTTCCGCAAACGGCAATTGATGCTAGATCAATTGTTAATTTTAAATCAGAGATAGATAGCTTTTTGTTAACCAAAGGTATTAAGGGATATGGGGCAAAGGCGGGTGTATGGAGTTAGGTCGCAGATCAGCCCTGATCTCTTTGAATGGCGGAACAGGCTCGAGGGGCTGAATGGCCTCCTCCTGTTCCTATGTTCCTAGATGGACAGTTGGAGAGGTTTAGAAAGAAGTCAAACAGGAAGACTTGCATTTTTCATCAGTGTCTTTCATGACATCAGGACATCCCAAAGTGCTTTACAGCCAATGAAGTACTTTTTTTTGAAGTGTAGTCACTGTCATAATGTAGGAAACGCGGCAGCCAATTTGCGCACAGCAAGGTCCCGCAAACAGCAATGTGATTATGAGCAAAGTTCATACCCTGCACTAGCCCAAACACGTTAACCCAAGGCCCCGCCTGCCTGTTCAGGTGGACATAGAAGATCTCATTTTGAGCAGGAGCGGGCGAGTTCTCCTGGTGCCCTGGCTCAACCTTTATCGCTCAAACAACACCACCGAAAACAGACCAGCTGTTTATGGGACCTTGATGGGGGCGCGTTGTGGGGTAGGGACCGAAGTCAAATATATCGGCCAGCCCGGGTAAGGACGGACGGCAGGTTTCCTTCCCTAAATGGACATTAGTGAACCAGTTGGGTTTTTTTTAACGACAATCCAACAGCTTCATGGTCACTTTCACCGATGCCAGCTTTTTATTCCCAGATGTTTTTGACAACTGAATTCAAATTCTCAGTCTGCCACGGTGGGCATTAATCTCACATTCTCTGGATTATTAGGGCCTGGGTTTGGGAAGGATTTTGGAAACGGTGTTGCTCTTACGGTATGTTCAAGCGAATGGCGGAAATTGGTCCTGAGTCCAGAAGAGGACTGAAGATGATCACCTCCTGACTCCCCAAAGCCTTGAAGCCTCTTCACATCTCTTCACAACTGACACTGCCACCTAGCTTTGTGTCATCAGCAAATTTGGAAATGTTACCTTCAGTCCCCTCATCCAAATCATTGATATAGATTGTGATAGCTGGGGCCAAACACCGATCCTTGCGGTACCCCACTAGTCACAGCCTGCCATCCTGAAAAAGACCCGTTTATCCCTACTCTTTGTTTTCTGTCTGTTAACCAATTCTCAATCCATGCTAGTATATTACCCCCAATTCCATGTGCCCTAATTTTGTTCACCAACCTCTTGTGTGGGACCTTATCGAAGGCCTTCTGAAAATCCAAATACACCACATCTACCGGTTCCCCTTTGTCTACTCCACTAGTTACATCCTCAAAGAACTCTAATAGGTTTGTCAAACAGGATTTCCCTTTCATAAATCCATGTTGACTCTGCCCAATCTTACTATTAGTTTCTAAGTGCCCAGTTATTGCATCCTTTATAATAGATTCCAGCATTTTCCCAACTACTGATGTGAGGCTAACAGGTCTGTAGTTCCCCGTTTTCTCTCTCCCACCTTTCTTAAATAGCAGGGTTACATTTGCTATCCTCCAATCTGCAGGAACCATTCCAGAATCTATAGAATTTTGGAAGATGTCAACCAATGCGTCCACTATCCCAATGGCCACCTCTTTCAAAACCCTAGAATGTAGGTCATCCGGTCCTTGGGATTTATCGACTTTTAGTCCCATTAATTTTGCTAGTACTGTTTTTTTACTAATAATAATTTCTTTAAGTTCCTCATTCTGGCCACACCCTTGGTTTTCTCGTATTTCTGGGAGGTTTTTTGTGTCTTCCTCCGTGAAGACAGAAACAAAGTATTTATTTAATTTTTCTGCCATTTCCTCATTCCCCATTATAAATTCTCCCGTACAGAGGGAGCGCTGCATTGTCGGAGGAACAGTACTGAGGGAATGCCGCACTGTCGGGGGGCAGTACTGAGGGAGCGCCACACTGTCGGAGGGGCAGTACTGAGGGAGCGCCGCACTGTCGTAGGGGCAGTACTGAGGGAGCGCCGCACTGTCGGAGGGGCAGTACTGAGGGAGCACTGCACTGTCAGTGGGGCAGTACTGAGGGCATGCTGCACTGTCGGAGGGGCAGTATTGAGGGAGTGCTGCACTGTCGGAGGTGCCGTCTTTCGGATGAGATGTTAAACCGAGGCCCCGTCTGCTCTCTCAGGTGGATGTAAAAGCTCCCAAGGCCACTATTTCGAAGAAGATCAAGGGAGTTATATCCAGTGACCTGGCCCAATATTGATTCCTCAACCGACATACTAAAAACAGATGGTCAGGTCATTATCGCATTGCTGTTTGTGGGAGCTTGCTGTGCACAAATTGGCTGCCATGTTTCCTACATTACAACAGTGACTACACTTCAAAAAGTACTTCATTGGCTGTAAAGTGCTTTGGGACGTCCTGAGGTCGTGAAAGACGCTGTAGAAATGCAAGACTTTCTATCTTCTTTCTAAACCTCTCCAACTCTCCACCTCCCTTTCCTCTTTTAAGACCCTCCTTAAAAACCCATCTCTGTGACTGAGCTTTGGTCACCCCAGCTAAGATATCCCCCTCTTTTTGCTCAGCATCCATTCTTAATTCCGCCTCTGTGAAGCACTTTTGCGGGATAATTTTAGGAGCATAGGAACAGGAGGAGGCCATTCAGCCCCTCGAGCCTGTCCCGCCATTCAGCGAGATCATGGCTGATCTGTATCTAAACTCCATCAACCTGCCTCGGCTCCGTATCCTTTTATACCCTTGTCTGGCAAAAATCTAGCGAACTCAGATTTAAAATTACTAATTGTGCTAGCAGCTACTGCTTTCTGTGGGAGAGAGTTCCACACTTCCACCACCCTTTGTGTGAAGAAGTGTTTCCTAACCTCTCTCCTGAATGGCCTGGCTCTGATTTTAAGGTTATGTCCCCCCCTTTGTCCTAGACTCACCCCACCAGCGAAAAAATGTTTCTCTCTATCAATGCTATCAATTCCTTCCAAAATCTTAGAACCTTCAATCAAATCGCCCCTTAATCTTCTGTATTCCAGGGAATACAAGCCTAGTTTATGTAATCTCTCTTCATAATCTAACCCTTGAAGCCCTGGTAACATTCTGGTGAATCTGTGCTGCATTCCTTCCGAGTCCAATCTATCCTTTCTAAGGTGCGGTGCCCAGAACAGTACACAGTGCTCCAGGTGTGGTCTAACTAGGGATTTGTTCAGCTGTAGCAAGACTTCCTCCCCTTTATATTCTCGCCCTCTGGCTATAAAAGATAACATTCCATTAGCCTTTTTGATTATTTTTTGTACCCAACCACTACGTTTTAGTGATCTGTGTACATGGACTCCTAAATCTCTTCGGACTGCCACTGTTCCTAGCTTTTCACCATTTAAATACTACTCAGATCTCTCCTGTTTTGGTCCACTCACCTGCGTTGAAATCCATCTGCCACAGTTTTGCCCACTCACTTAAACTATTAAAGTCTCTTTGCAATTTCATGCTCCCGTCTACACTACTTACTCGACCACCAATCTCTCTGTCATCGGCAGACTTGGATAGATGACTCTCTATTGTGCATTTCACACTTCTTTTAGCCTCAACCTGTCACATTAACACCTCCTCTTGCCTTGATCATCTCTTAATGTCTCTCAATGTCTCTTAATCTCTCCTTTTGTTCTTTCATCCCCTCCCCCTTTTCCCAGCTTTATCCTTGCTTTAAATCTATTTCATTTCCTGCTTTTTTCCAGTTCTGACGAAAGGTCTTCGACCTGAAACGTTAACTCTATTTCTCTCTCCACGGATGCTGCCTGGCCTGCTGAGTTTTTCCAGCATTTTCTGTTGTTATTTTGACTCTCTATTGTGTTGTCTAAGTCATTAATATATATAGTGAATAGTTGAGGCCCCAGCACAGATTTTTGTGGGACACCACTAGTCACTTCCTTCCAATTCGAGTACACACCCACTATCCCTTCTCTCTGTCATTTCCTGCCGAACCAACCACCTAACTAGGTCAATAATTTGCCTTCAATTCATGAGCTTTAATCTTAGAAAGAAAGACTTGCATATATATAGCGCCTTTCACGACCACCGGACGTCTCAAAGCGCTTTACAGCCATTGAAGTAGTTTTGAAGTACTGTTGTAATGTAGGGAAACACGGCAGCCTATTTGCGCACAGCAAGCTCCCACAAACAGCAATGTGATAATGACCAGATAATCTGTTTTTGTTATGTTGGTTGAGGGATAAATATTGGCCAGGACACCTGGGGATAACTCGGCGATAACTTAGCTAACAATCTCTTACGTGGGACCTTATCAAATACCTTCTGGAAATTCATATAATCTACATCTATAGACATTCCCCTGTCCACTATTTTAGTTGCTTCCTCATAAAATTCAATTAGGTTCGTTAGGCATGACCTACACTTTTACAAATCCAAAATAAAAACAGAAAATGGTGGAGATACTCGGCAGGTCAGGCAGCATCTGTGAAGAGAGAAACAGAGTTAACGTTTCAGGTCGATGACCTTTCGTCAGAACTGGAAAAAAGCAGGAAATGGAACAGATTTTTAAGCAAGTGTGGGAGCTGGGAAAGGGGGGAGGGGATGAAAGAAAAAAAGGGAAGGTCTGTGATAGGATAGAAGGCAGGAGAGGTTAAGAGACATTAAGAGATATTCAAGGCAAAAGGAGGTGGTAATGGGACAGGTTAAGAAACAAAGGATGGCTCGAGATGAAGTGTAAATTGCGCTGGCAGAATGAAAGACAGCTGCCATGTGGGAGAGAAGAATAAAAGACACAGACAAAAAGTGAGCATTTAAACTAGTATGGCAGGGGGCTAGAAACCTATGTAGTGAAATAGAGGAAAGTGAAAGGCAGACAGAAATAAATGGTAAAAGGGTGAGGAACAAAAAACAAAGGGCCAAACTAATTCATAAAAAATATGAGCATAAAAAAAGCCTGAGGGTTTTATACCTTAATGCGAGAAGCATCAGGAACAAGGTAGATGAATTAGCTGTGGAAATAGAGGTTAATAATTATGATCTAATTGGGATTACGGAAACATGGTTGCAGGGTGAGCAGGGCTGGGAGCTTAACATACAGGGGTATTCAGTATTTAGGAAGGATCGACAAAAAAGAAAGGGAGGAGGGGTAGCATTGCTGGTAAAAGAGGGGATAAATGCAATTGAAAGGAAGGATATTAACTCAGTTAATACAGAATCTATATGGGTGGAGCTAAGAAATAGCGAGGGGCGAAAAACATTAATAGGAGTGGTATATAGGCCTCCAAATAGTAAAATAGAGGTTGGGGAGGGCATCACGAGGGAAATTAGAGAAGCGTGCAATAAGAGCACAGCTGTCATCATAGGTGACTTTAACTTACATATAGATTGGACTAGCCTAATCAGTAAAAATAATGAGGAGGAGGAATTCCTTGAGTGTTTAAGGGATGGTTATCTGGATCAATATGTCGAGGAACCAACTCGGGAACAGGCTATATTGGACTGGGTACTGTGCAATGAGAAGGGACTAATTAGTAATCTTGTTGTACTTTGGGTCAGAGCGATCATAACATGATCGATTTCTCACTCGAAATGGAGAGCGAAGAAATTGACTCAGAGACTAAGGTCCTGAATTTAAACAAGGGGAATTATGATGCCATTAGACGGGAACTGAGTAGGTCTGATTGGACAACGTTCCTGGGAGGACTGGAGGTAGATAAACAATGGCAAGCATTTAAAGATAGAATGACAAAATTGCAAAAATTGTTTATACCAATCTGGCATAAAAGGAAATCTAAAAAGGTGACTCAACCGTGGATAACAGGGGAAATTAGAGACAGCATAAAATCCAAAGATAGGGCGTATAAAATAGCCAAAAAAAGCGCCAGAGCGGAAGATTGGGAACAGTTTAAGATAGAGCAAAGGAGGACAAAGGGCTTAATCAAGAGGGGCAAAATAGCTTACGAAAGCAAGCTGGCGGAAAATATAAAAACTAACTCCAAAAGCTTTTATAAGTATATCAAGAGGAAAAGACTGGTGAAAACCAAAGTAGGTCCATTGCAGTCAGATACGGGGGAATATATAACGGGAAATAAGGAAATGGCAGACCAACTAAATGCATACTTTGGGTCAGTCTTTATGAGGGAAGACACAAAAAACCTCCCTGGGATATCGGGAAAAATAGGGACATTGGCAAAGGAGGAACTGACGCAAATCAATATCTCTAAGGATATGGTGTTAAGGAAGCTAAAGGGATTGAAGGCGGACAAATCCCCAGGGCCTGATAACATGCATCCTAGGGTACTGAAGGAGGTGGCCCTAGAGATAGCGGATGCACTAAGTATGATTTTTCAGAATTCATTAGACTCGGGAACAGTGCCCATGGATTGGAGGGTAGCTAACGTTACCCCACTATTCAAAAAGGGGGGTAGCGAAAAAGCAGGTAATTACAGACCTGTAAGCCTTACATCAGTTGTGGGCAAAATGCTGGAGTCCATCATTAAGGATGAAATAGCGGAGCACTTAGCAAATGGGGACAGGATAGGACAGAGTCAACATGATTTACAAAGGGTAAATCATGCTTGACTAATCTATTGGAATTTTTTGAGGGAGTAACTGGTAAAATAGATGGGGGAGAGCCAGTAGATGTGGTGTACCTGGACTTCCAAAAGGCCTTCGACAAGGTCCCACATAAAAGATTAGCATGGAAAATTGAAGCTCATGGGATAAAGGGGAAAGTATTGACGTGGATAGAGAACTGGCTGTCAGATAGAAAACAGAGAGTTGGAATAAACGGCTCATTTTCTGAATGGCAGGCAGTAACAAGTGGGGTACCGCAGGGATCTGTCCTGGGTCCCCAGCTGTTCACAATTTACATTAATGACCTGGATCAGGGAGTCGGATGCAGCATTTCCAAATTTGCAGACGACACTAAACTAGGAGGGGGGGTGGGCTCAGAGGAGGAGACCAGGAAGCTCCAGAGCGATTTGGACAGACTGGGTGATTGGGCGGATAAATGGCAGATGCACTATAATGTGGACAAGTGCGAAGTTATCCACCTTGGGTGCAGGAACGGGAGGGCAAATTATTATTTAAATGGCAATAAATTGGGAGAGGGGGAAGTACAGAGAGACCTGGGTGTTCTTGTACACCAGTCACTGAAGGCGAGCATGCAGGTGCAACAGGCGGTCAAGAAGGCAAACGGTATGCTGGCCTTCATAGCAAAAGGGTTGGAATACAGGAACAGGGATACCTTGCTGCAGCTGTACAGGGCACTGGTGAGACCACACCTCGAGTACTGTGTACAGTTTTGGTCGCCTCATCTGAGGAAAGATGTTCTTGCCATGGAGGGGGTGCAGCGGCGATTCACCAGGCTGATACCAGGAATGGCGGGATTGACCTATGAGGAGAGACTATGTAGTTTAGGGATGTACACACTGGAGTTTAGAAGATTGAGAGGGGACCTCATAGAAGTGTATAAAATTCTGACAGGTCTAGACAGACTAGATGCAGAAGGAATGTTTCCCTTGGCGGGTGAGAACAGAACTAGAGGACATAATTTAAGGATAAGGGCTAAACCATTTAGGACAGAAATGAGGGGGAATTTCTTCACTCAGAGGGTGGTGAACCTGTGGAACTCATTGCCACAGAGGGCAGTGTACGCCAGCTCATTAAATATATTTAAGAGGGAATTAGATATATTTCTACAGGCAAAAGGGGTTAAGGGTTACGGAGAGAAGGCGGGGACGGGATACTGAATTGGAGGATCAGCCATGATCTCATTAAATGGCGGAGCAGGCTCGAAGGGCCGGATGGCCTACTCCTGCTCCTATCTTCTATGTATCTATGTATATGATAGGGGCCGAGGTTATGATCTGAAATTGTTGAACTCGATGTTGAGTCCAGAAGGCTGTAAAGTGCCTAATCGAAAGATGAGGTGCTGTTCCTCGAGCTAACACTGAGCTTCAGTGGAACAGTGTAAGAGGCCGAGGACGATGAGGTCTGAGTGGGAGTGGAGTGGAGAATTAAAGTGACAGGTGACCGGAAGCTCGGGGTCCCCCTTACGGACTGAATGGAGGTGTTCCGCAAAGCGATCACCAAATCTGCTTTTGGTCTCCCCAATGTAGAGGAGACTGCATCGTGAGCAGCGAATACAGTATACTAAATTGCAAGAAGTACAAGTAAATCACTGTTTCACCTGGAAGGAGTGTTTGGGGCCCTGGACCGTGGGAAGGGGGGAGGTATAAGGGCATGTGCTGCAGTTATCATGGGTGACTTTAATCTACATATAGATTGGGCTAACCAAATTAGTAACAATACTGTGGAGGAGGAATTCCTAGAGTGTATATGGGATGGTTTGCCTGGACCAATATGTCGAGGAACCAACTAGAGATCAGGCCATCTTAGACTGGGTATTATGTAATGAGAAAGGATTAATTAGCAATCTTGTTGTGTGAGGCCCCTTGGAGAGGAGCGATCATAATATGAAGAATTCTTCATTAAAATGGAGAGTGAAGTAGTTGACTCAGAGTCTAGGGTCCTGAATTTAAATAAAGGAAACTACGATGGTATGAGGCACGAGTTGGCAAGGATGGATTGGGGAACGTTACTTAAAGGGTTGACGGTAGATAGGCAATGGCAAACATTTAAAGATCGCATGGATGAACTACAGAATTTGTTCATCCCTGTTTGGCATAAAAATAAAACAAAAAAGGTGACTCAACCATGGCTAACAAGGGAAATTAGGGATAGCATAAGATCCAAGGAGAGGACATATAAATTGGCCAGAAAAAGCAGCAAACCTGAGGATTGGGAGCAGTTTAGGATTCAGCAAAGGAGGACAAAGGGATTAATTAAGAGGGGGAAAATAGAGTATGAGAGTAAGCTTGCAGGAAACATAAAAACTGACTGTAAAAGCTTCTAAACATATGTGAAGAGAAAAAGATTCGTGAAGTCAAGTGTAGGTCCCTTGCAGTCAGAATCAGGGGAATTTATAATGGGGAACAAAGAAATGGCAGACCAATTAAATACATACTTTGGTTCTGTCTTCACAAAGGAGGACACAAATAACCTCCCAGAGATGTTGGGGAACATAGGGTCTAATGAGAGGGAGGAATTGAATGAAATCAGTATTTGTAGGGAAATGGTGTTAGGGAAATTGACGGGATTGAAGGCCGATAAATCCCCAGGGCCTGATAATCTACATCCTAGGGTACTTAAGGAAGTGGCCCTAGAAATAGTAGATGCATTGCCGGTCATCTTCCAAAATTCGATAGACTCTGGAACAGTTCCCATGGATTGGAGGATAGCTAATGTAACCCCACTATTTAAAAAAGGTGGTAGAGAGAAAACGGGGAATTATAGACCGGTAAGTCTGACATCGGTAGTGGGGAAAATGCTAGAGTCCATTCTAAAAGATGTAACAGCAGAGCACTTGGAAAACAGTGACAGGATCGGACAAAGTCAACATGGATTTACAAAAGATAAATCATGCTTGACTAATCTGCTGGAATTTTTTGAGGATGTAACTGGTAGAATAGATAAGGGAGAACCAATGGATGTGGTGTATTTGGACTTTCAGAAGGCTTTTGATAAGGTCCCGCATAAGAGATTAGCATGCAAAGTTAAAGCACACGGGATTGGGGGTAAAGTACTGTCTTGGATAGAGAACTGGTTGGCAGACAGGAAGCAAAGAGTTGGAATAAACGGGTGTTTTTCCGAGTGGCAGGCAGTGACTAGTGGGGTACCGCAGGGATCGGTGCTAGGACCCCAGCTATTCACAATATATATAAATGATCTAGACGAAGGAACTAGATGTAATATCTCCAAGTTTGCAAACGACACAAAGCTGGGTGGGCATGTGTGCTGTGAGGAGGATGCAGAGAAACTCCAGTATGATTTGGACAGGTTGGGTGATTGGGCAGATGCATGGCAGATGCAGTATAATGTGGATAAATGCGAGGTTATCCACTTTGGTGGCAAAAACAGGAAGGCAGATTATTATCTGAACGGCAATAGATTGGGAAAAGGGGAAGTGCAACGAGACCTGGGTGTCCTTGTGCACCAGTCGCTGAAGGTAAGCATGCAAGTGCAGCAGGCGGTTAAGAAGGCAAATGGTATGTTGGCCTTCATAGCGAGAGGATTCGAGTACAGGAGCAAGGATGTCTTGCTGCAGTTGTACAGGGCCTTGGTGAGACCACACCTTGAGTATTGTGTGCAGTTTTGGTCACCTTATCTGAGGAAGGATGTTCTTGCCATGGAGAGAGTGCAGCAAAGATTCACCAGACTGATACCTGGGATGGCAGGAATGACGTATGAGGAGAGATTGGGTCGAATTAGGCTTATATTCGCTAGAGTTTAGAAGAATGAGAGGGGATCTCATTGAAACTTATAAAATTCTAACAGGACTAGACAGACTAGATGCAGGAAGGATGTTCCTGATGGCGGGGGAGTCCAGAACCAGGGGTCACAGTCTAAGGATAAGGGGTAAGCCATTTAGGACTGAGATGAGGAGGAATTTCATCTCCCAGAGAGTGGTGAACCTGTGGAATTCTCTACCACAGAAGGCAGTTGAGGCCAATTCATTAAATATATTCAAGAAGGAGTTAGATATATTTCTTAAGGCTAAAGGGATCAAGGGATATGGGGAGAAAGCAGGGACAGGGTACTGAGTTTGGATGATCAGCCATGATTGCATTGAATGGCGGAGCAGGCTCGAGGGGCCGAATGGCCTACTCCTGCTCCTATCTTCTCTTTCTATCTCCGGCGCTTGCATGGGAAGGTGGCGGGCGAAGGGGAAGGGGTGTTGGGGGTGATAGAGGAGTGGACCAGGGTGTCGCGGAGGGAGCGGTCCCTTCGGAATGCTGAAAGGGGCGGTGAGGGGAAGATGTGTTTGGTGGTGGGATCACGCTGGAGGTGGCGGAAATGGCGGAGGATGATCCGTTGAATGTGGAGGCTGGTGGGGTGAAAGGTGAGGACAAGGGGAACTCTATTGTGGTTCTGGGAGGGAGGGGCAGGGGTGAGGGCAGAAGTGTGGGAGATAGAACGTACATGGTCAAGGGCCGTGTCAACCACATTAGAGAGGAATCCTCGGTTGAGGAAAAAGGAAGACATGTCGGAAGAGCTGGTATGGAAGTTGGCATCATCAGAGCAGATGCGGCGGAGATGGAGAAACTGGGAGAATGGAACAGAGTCCTTACAGGAAGTGGAGTGGGAGGAAGTGTAGTCCAGGTAGCTGTGGGAGTCAGTGGGCTTGTAGTGAATGTTTGTCAATAACCTATCCCCAGAGATGGAGACAGAGAAGTCGAGGAAGGGAAGGGAAGAGTCGGAGATGGACCATGTGAAGGTGAGGGAAGGGTGGAAATTGGAAGCAAAGTGAATGAAATTATCTAGTTCAGGGCGAGAGCAGGAGACGGCACCGATACAGTCATCAATGTACCGGAAAAAGAGGTGAGGGAGGGGACCTGAGTAGGAGTGGAACAAAGAGTGTTCTACATATCCCACGAAAAGGCAGGCATAGCTAGGACCCATGCGGGTTCCCATAGCAACACCTTTGATTTGGAGGAAGTGAGTGGAGTCAAAGGAGAAGTTGTTCAATGTGAGAACAAGTTCAGCCAGACGGAGGAGGGTGGTGGTGGATGGGGACTGGTTGGGCCTCTGTTCAAGGAAGAAGCGGAGCGCCCTCAGGCCATCCTGGTGGGGGATGGAGGTGTAGAGGGATTGTACGTCCATGGTGAAAAGGAGGCGGTTGGGGCCAGGAAACTGGAAACTGTTAAAGTGGCGGAGGGCGTCGGAAGAGTCGTGGATGTAAGTGGGAAGAGACTGGACAAGGGGAGAAAAAATAGAGTCGAGATAGGAAGAGATATGTTCCGTGGGCCAAGAACAGGCTGAAACGATGGGTCTACAAGGGCAGTCCTGTTTGTGGATCTTGGTAAGGAGGTAGAAGTGGGCTGTGCGGGGTTGGGGAACTATGAGGTTGGCGGCCATGGGGGGAAGATCTCCAGAGGAGATGAGGTCAGTGACAGTCTTGGAAACGGTGGCTTGATGTTCGGTAGTGGGGTCATGGTCCAGGCGGAGGTAGGAGGAGGTGTCGAAGAGTTGGCGTTCAACTTCCACTAGGTAGAGGTAGTTTCGCCAAACAACAACAGCACCACCCTTGCCAGCAGGTTTAATGTTGGGGTTGGATCTGAGAGAATGGAGTGCTGCAAGTTCAGAGGGAGGGAGGTTGGAGTGAGTGAGGGGAGCAGAGAAATGGAGACGGCCGATGTCACGCCGGCAGTTTGCAATGAAAAGATCTAGAGAGGTTAAGAGGCCAGAGGGAGGGGTCCAGGTAGAACGGGAATTCTGAAAGCGGGAGAAACGGTCAGCCATGCGGGGGGGAAGACTCCTGGCCAAAGAAGTGGGCACGGAGACGAAGACGGCGGAAAAAATTCATTGAGGTGGGGGCGTAAGGGGATGAAGCTCAGGCCTTTGCTGAGGACTGATCATTCGGGGTCAGAGAGGGGAAGGTCAGAGGGGATAGTGAAAACGCGGCAGGGGGTGAGATTGGGAGAAGGGGGGTCAGAGGAAAGGGAAGGGGAAGAAGGTTCCGGAGGTGCGTTGGTGTCCAAGAGTTGTTGAATCTTGCAATCCTTGACACCTGAAAGGAAGAAAAAAAGGTTTTTGTTAAAGCGCCGGATGAGGCGAAGGATGAAATGGAACTGCGGACCGGGACAGCTTTGAGATAGAGTGCGTCAGTGCTGCTGAAGAGAGAGGTCGAGAGTGTTCATGTGGCGGCGCATGGCATTCAGCGTGGATCTCAGGATACGGCGAGAGCAGTGGTTCGAGGAACGCTGAATGTCTTGGAGATATCTGTAGTCCTGGGTGGATCCAAAACACGAGGGGTGGAATTTCAGTTGGAATCCACATGGAGTAAGTCGGAGCCGGAGACAGTTGCTGAGGAAAGAGATGTGGCTGTGAAAGCGAGCTTTGGTAGATACCTGATCAAACACGAGAAGGGAGACAGAAAGCAATGAAGATGAACAAGGGAAAAGAGACAAACGGAAATCCCGTCGGAGAGAAGAGCAGAACTTTTTCAAGGTGGGCATTCCTGGAAGAGAGGGGCAGTGAATTAAACACTAATACAAAAAGAAAATACTGCAGATGCTGGAAATCTGAAATAAAAACAGAAAATGCTGGAGACACTCAGCAGGTCAGGCAGCATCTGTGAAGAGAGAAACAGAGTTAACGTTTCAGGTCGATGGCCTTTCGTCAGAACTGGAAAAAAGCAGGAAATGGAACAGATTTTTAAGCAAATCCATGCTGGCTCTCTCTAATCAGCTCAAAATTCTTCAAGTGCTCAGTCAGTCTCTCCTTAATTGCAGGTTCACGGACTTTGATAAACATCTCTGAGACTTAAAATATGTTGACAAGCTGAGGAGGAAGGTTACAGAAAATTCCATGGGCTGTGAGAGTAATTAAGGTCTTATCGGGAGCAATTGACAATTCCTGGAATCCGACTGTGTGTGAGTATCTAAATTTAGGCGGTAGTGAGTTAAGTCTTGGTTCAGGGTGATTTTTCTCTCATCCTTTCTGTGCAGACAGGATTCAGAAAGGAGTTACGTTTTCAGTATTGCGTTTTAAATAACGTGCGTTGACAGAGGTGTTGAATTCTCTCCTCACTGCATACACTGGAGGCAATGAAACAAACGGGAGTTTATGGGGTTAAAATTCCTCACAGCTTCTCCCCCACCACCACCCCCCCCACCCCGCCCCCCCACTACCCGGTTCATGTGTGTAAATGGGGGACTGGGAAAGGCTCCGGGGGAAATTCACCCTCTGTATGTTATCTCATCCCGGCTTGCCTACAAACTGCCACATCTATTATTAAAAAAAAATAATAAAAATACTGCAGATGCTGGAAATCTGAAATAAAAACAGAAAATGCTGGAGACACTCAGCAGGTCAGGAGCATCTGTGAAGAGAGAAACAGAGTTAACGTTTCAGGTCGATGACCTTTCGTCAGAACTGGAAAAAAACAGGAAATGGAACAGATTTTTAAGCAAGTGTAGGGGCTGGGAAAGGGGGAGGGGATGAAAGAACAAAAGGGAAGGTCTGTGATAGGACAGAAGGCGGAAGAGGTTAAGAGACATTAAGAGATATTCAGGGCAAAAGGATGAAATGGAAATGGAACAGATCTTTTGCCCTGAATATCTCTTAGTTCTGTGAAACTTTTCTCTCTCGGTCCTCTTAAGCTCCCACCGCACCACCTTGTAGGCTCTTCCACCTCCCTGCCTCCTCACTCTGTTGCAATCAAAATTCATTCCACCGTCTCTCTCTCTCTCTCTCAGACACATTCCTTCCCTTACCTCAAAATTGTGAAGCACGTTACCTGCCTCCGGATTCTTTTTCCTTGTACAATCGACAAGCTTGGTGTCATCTCATTTCTCTAACCTTTCCCAGTCCTGACGAAAGGGCCGTCGACCTGAAACGTTAAACTCTGTTTCTCTCTCCACAGACGCTGCCGGACCTGCTGAGTGTTTCCAGCATTTTTCTGTTTTTATCTCATGACCAATGTTCCCTTTAACCTGCGCGGATGTGCAGCGCCCCAGGGGTCCCGCGGGGCCGGTGAGCCAGCTTTTAAATTGAAAAAAAAATGTGCATGCGTGGACTTTTGAATGGGCCGCGCGGCCCAAAAACTAATTACGGGGAACATTGCTCGTGACTATTCGTTTTCCTAATACTTTCTCCAACCTTGGCGGCGTCTTGTCTGAAGATAAAACCGGCCCCCACTGCTGCTTTTGACGGTAAATGCACTGTTCAGGGTGTTACCCGCTAAGTCAGAAGGTTCCTGGTCTGATTCCTTGCCAAGCCTCGTTGGCTTATCTCTGTTAGCGGGGGCACTGCCTCGGCTCAGTGGGCAGCACGCTCACCTCGGAGTCAGAAGGTCGTGAGTTCAAGAGGCTTGAGCACATAATCTAGGATGGAACTGAGGGAGCGCTGCACTGTCGGAGGGGCAGTACTGAGGGAGCGCCGCACTGTCGGAGGGGCAGTACTGAGGGAGCGCCGCACTGTCGGAGGGGCAGTACTGAGGGAGCGCCGCACTGTCGGAGGGGCAGTATTGAGGGAGCGCTGCACTGTCGGAGGGGCAGTACTGAGGGAGTGCTGCACTGTTGGAGGGACAGTACTGAGGGAGCGCCGCACTGTCGGAGGGGCAGTACTGAGGGAGTGCCGCACTGTCGGAGGGGCAGTACTGAGGGAGCGCCGCACTGTCGGAGGGGCAGTACTGAGGGAGCGCCGCACTGTCGGAGGGTCAGTACTGAGGGAGTGCTGCACTGTCGGAGGGGCAGTACTGAGGGAGCGCTGCACTGTCGGAGGGGCAGTACTGAGGGAGTGCTGCACTGTCGGAGGGGCAGTACTGAGGGAGCGCTGCACTGTCGGAGGGGCAGTACTGAGGGAGTGCTGCACTGTCGGAGGGGCAGTACTGAGGGAGCGCCGCACTGTCGGAGGGGCAGTACTGAGGGAGCGCCGCACTGTCGGAGGGTCAGTACTGAGGGAGTGCTGCACTGTCGGAGGGGCAGTACTGAGGGAGCGCTGCACTGTCGGAGGGGCAGTACTGAGGGAGTGCTGCACTGTCGGAGGGGCAGTACTGAGGGAGCGCTGCACTGTCGGAGGGGCAGTACTGAGGGAGTGCTGCACTGTCGGAGGGGCAGTACTGAGGGAGCGCTGCACTGTCGGAGGTGCCATCTTTCGGATGAGACGTTAAACCGAGGCCCCGTCTACCCCTCTCGGGTGGCCGTAAAAGATCCCACGGCATCAATTCAAAGAAGAGAAGGGGAGTTCTCCCCGGTGTCCTGACCAATATTTATCCCTCAACCAACATCACTAAAAAAACAAATGATCTGGTCATTATCACCTTGCTGTTTGTGGGAGCTTGCTGTGCGCATATTGGCTGCCCCGTTTCCTATATTACAACAGTAACCACACTTCAAAAAGTACTTCATTGGCTGTAAAGCGCTTTGGGACGTGCTGAGGTGGTGGAATGCGCAGTATGAATGCAATTTCATGCTTCATAATTGACCTGAGTGGCCCTCAACTTGGCAAGGAAAGAAAAAATAATCAGCTTGGGTTCCTCTGACTGATCACTAAGCAGCGATCCCAGCTAGAAGGTGCTGGGCTTCCCTGACCTCCATCTTGAAGGGTCAAATTAGTCTCAAATATAAAATAAAAAGAAAGACTTGCGTTTCTCCAGCGCCTTTCACAACCTCAGGACGTCCCAAAGCGCTTCACGGCCAATGAAGTACTTTTGAAGCGGAGTCACTGCTGTAATGGTTTAAAAAAAAAGAAACAGGGACCTCGCCGCCGTGTGGGATGTGCGACCACAGGAACACATTCCAGCAGCAAACCCTTATGCAAATCTTCGTGATGCCAGGTGTCAGTTTAAGAACATAAGAACATAAGAAATAGGAGCAGGAGTCGGCCAATCGGCCCCTTGAGCCTGCTCCGCCATTCAATGAGATCATGGCTGATCTGATCCTAACCTCAAATCTAAAGAACACAAGAAGTAGGAGCAGGACCCGGCCACTCAGCCCCTGGGCCCGCTCCGCCACCCACAGGGCCCTGACCGATCCGAACTCAGCCTCATGTCCAATTTCCTGCCTGCTCACCATAACCCCTAATTCCCTTTACCTCTAGGAAACTGTCTATTTCTGTTTTAAATTTATTTAATGATTTAGCTTCCACAGCTTCCTGGGGCAGCAAATTCCACAGACCTACTGCATTATCACTGGTACGGATTACTCTTGCTGGGCTGCATTCCATGGAATCCTGGTCCATAATGCCAGGAAGGTTCCCAGGTCTGGTTTGGACGTATTCCCGGGAGGGTCGGTCACGCAACATTTCGATCATGTGACGTTGGATCACGTGGCATTCCATCGCAGGCATTTGATCACGTGACATTTTGAGTATGCGACGTTTGAGCCTGCACGTTGTTTTTTTGTAGAATACCAAGGTTTCAGTGAGATGAACTGCAACAAAATTTATCAATCAAAACTAGTCCGGGTCGTGGAGGGAGAAGCAGAGTTAATGTTTCCGGTCGATGACCTTTCATCAGGACCATTTCCTGAGCTGCTTTTGGGTTACGGCTGAACTTTTTTTTCTCTATCAAGACGGAAGCTTCCACTGTTCCCTTTCCTTTCCCCTTACATTCCCTCTGTTCTCTCACATTCCCAGTTTCCCCCTCACACTACCACCTTAAACATTCACTCCCTCCACCACCGGCGTACCGTGGCTGCAGTGTGTACCATCTACAAGATGCACTGCAGCAACTCGCCAAGGCTTCTTCGGCAGCACCTCCCAAACCCGCGACCTCTACCACCTAGAAGGACAAAAGGGCAGCAGGCGCATGGGAACACCACCACCTCCAAGTTCCCCTCCAAGTCACACACCATCCTGACTTGGAAGTATATTGGCCATTCCTTCATCGTCACTGGGTCAAAATCCTGGAACTCCCTCCCTAACAGCACTGTGAGAGTACCTTCACCACACGGACTGCAGCGGTTCAAGAAGGCAGGCTCACCACCACCTTCTCAAGGGGCAACTAGGGATGGGCAATAAATGCTGGCCTTGCCAGCGACGTCCACATCCCATAAAGACGAATTACAAAAAATCCCTGTTTTCCCCTCACATAAAGGAGGAAGGGGAGGAGGGGGGAAGAGGGGACGAGGGGGGAAAGAGGGGAGGGAAAAAGATGGGGTGAGGAGGATGGGTAAAAGAGGTGAAAGACGGGAGGGTCGGAGGAGGTGGGAAAGAGGGGAGATGTGCCCTTGACCCTGAAGCCTTTCTCCCGGCTTCCAAATGATGTTAAATGCAGGAGGCAGGCTCCGACTGACATGAGGGTGGAGATTAGTTGCTTCCAATGCTTGCGTAGCCAGTGTGTTGTCTCACCATGAAACAGTGTCTGCAGTCTCAATCCCATTCCTAATGGACAAGGGCCAGAGTGCAAAACTGCCTCACTTGGTACTAATTGGCTATCTTACACAGAGAGGTCAGAGGGTGTCTGGTGTCGTCACATTGGTCCGGTTGGGGGCACTGTTCTAGGGTAGGGATTGAGGTATGTTGTTGGAGCAGAGTAGAGGGAGTTTACTGGACATCTAATCACGGGAGTGCTGACGTGGCACCAGCTCCTCTAAATCTCACGCAAAATCATCCCTGACCTTGGGGCACACTGAAAGCCAGGGAATCTGGTGCAAAACCAGATAGGTGGCAATGCTTTACATGTATACGGTTAAATGCACTGATCCCAGGCTCCCAGTTGAGAGTCATGCTCTCAGGGAACTTGATACGATAGCCCTGACTCCAAACCCCAGTCGTTTTAAGCACTCCTCGGTGGGGAAAGCTTTGGATTTGGGGAATCTTTCCTTTCCTTTTGCTTCCATTCGACGGCTACTAGAGCAGGTCAGAGGTTGGGCATTTTGAGGCAAGTGGCTCACCTCTAGTTTCCCCAAAGCCTTTCCACCATCGACAAGGCACAAGTAAGGAGTGTGATGGAACACTCTCCACTTGGCACCCCATGAGCACAAAAATCCAGGCTGACGCTTCCAGTCCAGTACCGAGGGAGCGCCGCACTGTCGGAGGTGCCGTCTTTCAGATGAGATGTTAAACCAAGGCTCCGTCTACTCTCTCAGGTGGATGTAAATGATCCCATGGCACTATTTCGAAGAAGAGCAGGGGAGTTCTCCCCGGTGCCCTGTGGACAATATTTATCCCTGAACCAACATCACTAAAACAGATTATCTGGTCATTATCACATTGCTGTTTGTGGGAGCTTGCTGTGCGCAAATTGGCTGCCACATTTCCCACATTACAACAGTGGTTGTGAAAGGTGCTATATAAATGCAAGTCTCTTCTTTCTTTCTGATTACTTTGTTCAAGTATTCACAAGGGAAGAGAAGTGCAATATGTCCTCCCCGAACAAAGATGTCCCAAGTGTAATCAATGACTTCACCATAAATGAGATAGAAATCCCAGACAGACCGACTGCGCTCAAAACAAATGAATCCCGAGGGAAAGATGGTATTCATCCCAGAGTGGTGAGAGAGACTAGAGCAGTCATTTGTGAGGAACTGACAATTGTTATGAAGGAATCAAAGAAAGAAAGACTTGCATTTCTATAGCGCCGTTCACGACCTCAGGATGTTCCAAAGCCAATGAAGTACTTTTTGAAGTGTAGTCACTGTTGCAATGTAAGAAACGCGGCAGCCAATTTACGCACAGCAAGCTCCCACAAAGAGCAATTTTTTGATAATGACCAGATCATCTGTTTCAGTGATGTTGGTTGAGGGGTAACTATTGGCCCCAGGACACCCGGGGAGAACTTCCCCCTTGCTCTTCTTCGAAATAGCGGCTGTGGGATCTTTTACGGCCACCTGAGAGGGCAGGCGGGGGCCTCGGTTTAACATCCGACAGTGCAGTAGTCCCTCGGTATTGCACTGGAGTGGATTATGTGCTCATGACGCCAGAGTGGAGACCTGAACCCACAACCTGTTGACTGAGTGGCAAGACTGCTAGCCACATCTGACACAGCAAGCAGTTAAATGCTGTAATAGCGAAACTGTGACATTATGCAAATGAATGAGCTATAATAACTTTCCTTATCTGCAGCTATCTTGGAAACAGTAAAAACGGCAGATTGTGATTTCGCTGGAACTAAAGAATCGAACAAATAAACACATTACGATACTGTTATAAAGAGGTGGGAAAAAAACAATTATTTTTTGTTCAGTCATGGGATGCAGGTGTCGCTGCCAGCATTTATTGCCCATCCCTAATTAGCCTTGAGAAGGTTTTCTTTATTAGTTTCTGGACGTCACTGGCAAGTCTAGCATTTATTGCCAAGACCCATAGCCTTTGATGTATCCAGTGCGCTCAGTTATTTCTTGTTATCACGTGGAGTGAATCGGATTGGCTGAAGACTGGCTTCTGTGATGGTGGGGACCTCAGGAGTAGGCCGATATGGATCATCCACTCGGCACTTCTGGCTGAAGATGGTTGCAAACGCTTCAGCCTTGTCTTTTGCACTCACATGCTGGGCTCCACCATCATTGAGGATGGAGATATTCATGGAGCCTCCTCCTCCCATTAGTTATTTAATTGTCCACCACCATTCATGACTGGATGTGGCAGGACTTTGACCTGATCTGTTGATTGTGGGATCACTTAGCCCTGTCTATAGCATGCTGCTTCCGCTTTTTAGCATGCATGTAGTCCTGTGTTGCAGCTTCCCCAGGTTGGCACCTAACTTTTAGGTACACCTGGTGCTGCTCCTGGCATGCTCTTCTGCACTCCTCATTGAACCAGGGTTGTTCCCCTGGCTTGATGGTAATGGTAGAGGGATATGCCAGGCCATGAGGTTGCAGATTGCTGTTGATGGCCCACAGCACCTCATGAATACCCAGTTTTGAGCTGCTCTGAATCTATCCCATTTAGCACGGTGGTAGTGCCACACAACACGATGGTGGGTGTCCTCAGTGTGAAGACAGGACTTTGTCTCCACAATGACTGTGTGGTGGTCACTGCTACCAATATTGTCATGGACAGATGCATCTGCAACCAGTAGATTGGTGAGGACAAGGTCAAGTAGGTTTTTCTCTCACCACCTGTTGCAGGCCCAGACTGGCAGTTATGTCCTTCAGGACTCAGCCAGCAGTGGTGCTACCAAGCCACTCTTGGTGATGGACATTGAAGTCCCCCACCCAGAGTACATTCTGTGCCCTTGCTACTCCCAGTGCTTCTTCAACGTGGAGGAGTACTGATTCATCAGCTGAGGGAGGGCGGTAGGTGCTAATTAGCAGGAGGTTTCCTTGCCCATGTTTGACCTGAAGCCATGAGACTTCATGGGGTCCAGAGTCAATGTTGAGGACTCCCAGGGCCACTCCTTCCCAACTGTATACTGACATACCCAGGGATGGTTTGGGACATTGTCTGAAAGGTATGATTCTGTGAGGATGACTATGTCAGGCTGTTGCTTGACTAGTCTGTGGGACAGCTCTCCCAATTTTGGCACAAGGCTCTAGATGTTAGTGATGTCACCTGGGCTGGGTGTGCCGTTGTCATGGCTGAAACTGGTGCCTAGGTCGATGGGTGGTCCGTCCAGTTTTATTCTTATTATTGCTTTTCTTAGCAGTTTGTTACAACTGAGTGTTTCGCTAGGCCATTTCAGCGGACACATTGCTGTGTGTCTGGAGTCACATATAGGCCAGACCGGGTAAGGACAGCAGATTTCCTTCCCTAAAGGACATTAGTGAACCATGATGGGTTTTTAATGACAATCCGATAGTTTCATGGTCACCATTACTAATACTAGCTTTTTATTCCAGATTTATTTAATTAACTGAATTTAAATTCTCCAGCTGCTATGGTGGGATTTGAACTCACGTCTCCAGATCATTAGTCCAGGCCTCTGGATTACTAGTCCAGTGACATAACCACTATGCCACCGTACCCTTGCGGTGGTGAGCTGCCTTCTTGAACCGCTGCAGTCCGTGTGGTGAAGGTGCTCCCACAGTGCTGTTAGGGAGGGAGTTCCAGGATTTTGACCCAGCGAGGATGAAGGAACGAACGATATATTTCCAAGTCAGGATGGTGCGTGACTTGGAGGGGAACTTGCAGGTGGCGGTGTTCCCATGGGTGGGAGGTCCTGCTACTAGTCTGTCCAGCACCTCCTTGCTTGAAAGTATGGTGAACGGGTGAGAAAAGAAGGGTCAGCGGTGATGCCCCTGCAGTTAAATAGCCCACCAACATTCATCGTCAAGGCTCACCAATGAAGGTACCTACTTTAAAGATAAGGAACCAAAAAGTACTCATTCCTAAAGCGTTGGGGGGGGGGGGGGGGCGGCGGGGGGAGAATCATGCAAAATGGATTAATAACAAGCACCAATAAACTGCTAGTTTTGATATACATTAATGACTTGGACTTGGGGGTACAGGGCACAATTTCAAAATTTACAAATGACGCAAAACTTAGAAGTGTAGTAAACAGTGAGGAAGATATTAACAGACTTCAAGAAGACATAGGCAGGCTGGTGGAAGGGGCGGACACATGGCAGATGAAAATCAATTGCAAATAGGGTGATGCATACACATTCAATAGTAGCCTTCAAAAGGGAATTGGATAAATACTCGAAGGGATATGGGGAAGAGCGGGGGAGGGGGACTAAAGAGCTGGTGCAGACTCGATGGGCCAAGTGGCCTCCTTCACAGCCGTGGCTCAGTGGGTAGCACTCTCGCCTCTGAGTCAGACGGTTGTGGGTTCAAGTCCCACTCCAGACTTGAGCACAGAAATCCAGGCTGACGCTCCCAGTGCAGTGCTGAGGGAGTGCCGCACTGTCGGAGGTGCCGTCTTTCGGATGAGACGTTAAACCGAGGCCCCGTCTGCCCTCTCAGGTGGACGTAAAAGATCCCATGCCACTATTTCGAAGAAGAGCAGGGGAGTTCTCCCCGGGTGTCCTGGAGCCAATATTTATCCCTTAACCAACATCAGTAAAAAACAGATTATCCAGTCATTATCACATTGCTGTTTGTGGGAGTTTGCTGTGCACAAATTGGCTGCCGCGTTTCCCACATTACAACAGTGACTACACTTTAAAAAAAGTACTTCATTGGCTGTAAAGCGTTTTGGGGCGTCCGGTGGTCGTGAAAGGCGCTATATAAATGCAAGTCTTTCTTTTTCTGGGCTGCACTATTCTCTGATTCTGACAGGAAGATGTGAAAATTCCATGGTCGCTCTCCATTGCTCCCCTCCCCTTCACTGAACATCTGAGCCTCAATTCGCCAAGTCCAACCTCCTGATCAGTTTTTTTTTGCAGGCAGTGTATTGATGACAACAACAATAAAACATTAAAGTAATTCCACGGAGGCGTGGAGGTGGGAGGAATCGACGTCATCGCCCCTGGCTATGTTTATAAACAGAACAGCGATTGCAAAGAGCGAACATTTAACAAGCGCCGAGTTTGTGCAGAGTGGGATTGACACAAAGCATTGGAGAGGACTCGACCACTCAAAGGAGGTAAGAGATGAGACAAAAAGAGGAAACGCGGTTTGCAAGCCAGAAGGATGTTTGCATTCCTCGTCTTTGTCAGTTCCATCGCTTTTTCAACTTCAATTTGTAAATTTCGCCACACTTTTTGTTAATTAACTCCTTTTATTTTTTTTCCTGATCTTGAATAGGGCCATTCGACCGAAAAGGTTATTTTCCTGTTACTTCGCCACCCCTGTCACCCTTTCTCACATTAAAAAGGGTTTTAATTATATTGCTGGAAAGAAACGTGTTAATTAAAATAAATATCTAACTCAAGCAAATAATAAGATGTAGTTGCGTTTCAAGCGATGTTTGCAGTTTGGCAATTGCAAAGCGAAGAGCACTTAAGCAGAAGTATATTTATAAATGTGTATAATCTAAACATGTTAATAAGTAGAATTTGTAAACCGACACTTCAGATTTGCCAGTCTTGTTTTTGAGTTGCGATTTGAGATGTCGATAATGTTTGATGCATTTTCATATTTGCATTTAATAATCCTCATGAACCAGTAGTGAGATGAGATCTGTGCACAGTGTTTTGTCTCTTTGAAGGGAAACGTGTGTGTTTATGTGCTTCTGTTCGGTAGTAAGAGCATGTACCAGCCTCGGCTCCAAGGAGACAAAAGGACACAGTGTGGAAGGGATTCAGCTGTTCCCCATGTTGTTCTGTCATCGAGTCTGCTGAGCCGGATTGGGAGTCTGGGCCAGATTCACTGTTCAGGGCTCCCTTAGCAGAGAGGGGTCAATAACCAGGGGGCACAGGTCTAAAGTAATTGGTAGGAGGTTTAGAGGGGAGTTGAGGAGAACTTTTTTCACCCAGAGGGTGGTGGGGGTCTGGAACTCACTGCCTGAAAGGGTGGTCGAGGCAGATAAGGGAGTGAAGGGTTATGGGGAGCGGGCAGGGAAGTGGCTTTGAGCCATGACCTTATTGAATGGCGGAGCAGGCTCGAGGGGCCAAGTGGTCTATTCCTGCTCCTATTTCTTATGTAAACCCTCATCACATTTAAAAAGTACTTGGATATGCACTTGAAGTGCCGTAACCTACAGGGCTACGGACCAAGAGCTGGGAAGTGGGATTAGGCTGGATTAGGCTCTTTTTCAGCCGGCACAGACACGATGGGCCGAATGGCCTCCTTCTGTGCCGTAAATTTCTATGATTCTATGAAAAGGGGGAAACAGAGCTGCTAAATCTTAACAGCCCCCATCCCTAAATCTAAACCAAGCCTGCCACGGCCTGGAGCCCATCCTGCTGATTGCAGACCTAATCCCAACCCGAGAACAATCCCCCTTCTGTTGAACCACGCTAAAATAGCTCTCTGTTGTCCTCGGCTCACCCTTACCCTTGGCTCTGAACCCAATTCACGGACACTGGCAGCTGTAGAGCATTCATTGTAGCAATAGTGGTGGCACTCGCACATGGTTTACACAGTGCGTGTGCCCCTGTCTGTTGGGGCAAGTGGCGGAGCCCATGGTGGGGGGAGAGGGGGGTGTCAGGGAGAGGGTCATGAGACCCCCTTGTCAGTTTAGTTGTTAGCTTGCGCTCAGTGGGCAGCACTCGCTCCTCTGAGTCAGCAGGTTGTGGGTTCAAGTTCCACTCCAGAGACTTGAGCACAAAAATCCAGGCTGACACTCCCAGTTCAGCGCTGAGGGAGCACCGCACTGTCGGAGGGGCAGTACTGAGGGAGCCCCGCATTGTCGGAGGGGCAGTACTGAGTTAGTGCTGCACTGTCGGAGGGGCAGTACTGAGGGAGTGCTGCACTGTCAATGGGGCAGTACTGAGGGAGCGCCGCACTGTCGGAGGGGCAGTACTGAGGGAGTGCCGCACTGTCGGAGGGGCAGTACCGAGGGAGCGTTGCACTGTCGGAGGGGCAGTACTGAGGGAGTGCTGCACTGTCGGAGGGTCAGTACCGAGGGAGCGCTGCACTATCGGAGGGGCAGTACTGAGGGAGTGCTGCACTGTCGGAGGGGCAGTACTGAGGGAGCGTTGCACTGTCGGAGGGGCAGTACTGAGGGAGTGCTGCACTATCGGAGGGGCAGTACTGAGGGAGCGTTGCACTGTCGGAGGGGCAGTACTGAGGGAGCACCGCACTGTCGGAGGGGCAGTACTGAGGGAGTGCTGCACTGTCGGAGGGTCAGTACTGAGGGAGCGCTGCACTATCGGAGGGGCAGTACTGAGGGAGTGCTGCACTGTCGGAGGGGCAGTACTGAGGGAGCGCGGCACTGTCGGAGGGGCAGTACTGAGGGAGCGCCGCACTCTCGGAGGGGCAGTACTGAGGGAGCGCGGCACTGTCGGAGGGACAGTACTGAGGGAGCGCGGCACTGTCGGAGGGGCAGTACTGAGGGAGCGCCGCACTGTCGGAGGGGCGGTACTGAGGGAGCGCCGCACTGTCGGAGGGGCAGTACTGAGGGAGCGTGGCACTGTCGGAGGGACAGTACTGAGGGAGTGCTGCACTCTCGGAGGGGCAGTATTGAGGGAGCGCGGCACTGTCGGAGGGGCAGTACTGAGGGAGCGTGGCACTGTCGGAGGGGCGGTACTGAGGGAGTGCCGCACTGTCGGAGGGGCGGTACTGAGGGAGCGCTGCACTGTCGGAGGGGCAGTACTGAGGGAGCGCGGCACTGTCGGAGGGGCAGTACTGAGGGAGCGCGGCACTGTCGGAGGGGCAGTACTGAGGGAGCGCCGCACTGTCGGAGGGGCAGTACTGAGGGAGGGCTGCACTGTCGGAGGGGCAGTACTGAGGGTGCGCTGATCTGTCGGGAGGGCAGTACTGAGGGAGCGCCGCACTGTCGGAGGGGCAGTACTGAGGGTGCGCCGCACTGTCGGAGGGGCAGTACTGAGGGTGCGCCGCACTGTCGGAGGGGCAGTACTGAGGGAGCGCCGCACTGTCGGAGGGGCAGTACTGAGGGAGCGGCGCACTGTCGGAGGGGCAGTACTGAGGGAGTGCCGCACTGTCGGAGGGGCAGTACTGAGGGAGCGCCGCACTGTCAGAGGGTCAGTACTGAGGGAGAGCCGCACTGTCGGAGGGGCAGTACTGAGCGAGCGCCGCACTGTCGGAGGGGCAGTACTGAGGGAGTGCTGCACTGTCGGAGGGTCAGTACTGAGGGAGCGCCGCACTATCGGAGGGGCAGTACTGAGGGAGTGCTGCACTGTCGGAGGGGCAGTACTGAGGGAGCGTTGCACTGTCGGAGGGGCAGTACTGAGGGAGTGCTGCACTGTCGGAGGGGCAGTACTGAGGGAGCGTTGCACTGTCGGAGGGGCAGTACTGAGGGAGTGCTGCACTGTCGGAGGGTCAGTACTGAGGGAGCGCTGCACTATCGGAGGGGCAGTACTGAGGGAGTGCTGCACTGTCGGAGGGGCAGTACTGAGGGAGCGCGGCACTGTCGGAGGGGCAGTACTGAGGGAGCGCCGCACTGTCGGAGGGGCGGTACTGAGGGAGCGCCGCACTGTCGGAGGGGCGGTACTGAGGGAGCGCCGCACTGTCGGAGGGGCAGTACTGAGGGAGCGTGGCACTGTCGGAGGGACAGTACTGAGGGAGTGCTGCACTCTCGGAGGGGCAGTATTGAGGGAGCGCGGCACTGTCGGAGGGGCAGTACTGAGGGAGCGTGGCACTGTCGGAGGGGCGGTACTGAGGGAGTGCCGCACTGTCGGAGGGGCGGTACTGAGGGAGCGCTGCACTGTCGGAGGGGCAGTACTGAGGGAGCGCGGCACTGTCGGAGGGGCAGTACTGAGGGAGCGCGGTACTGTCGGAGGGGCAGTACTGAGGGAGCGCCGCACTGTCGGAGGGGCAGTACTGAGGGAGCGCTGCACTGTCGGAGGGGCAGTACTGAGGGTGCGCTGCACTGTCGGGAGGGCAGTACTGAGGGAGCGCCGCACTGTCGGAGGGGCAGTACTGAGGGTGCGCCGCACTGTCGGAGGGGCAGTACTGAGGGTGCGCCGCACTGTCGGAGGGGCAGTACTGAGGGAGCGCCGCACTGTCGGAGGGGCAGTACTGAGGGAGCGGCGCACTGTCGGAGGGGCAGTACTGAGGGAGTGCCGCACTGTCGGAGGGGCAGTACTGAGGGAGCGTCGCACTGTCAGAGGGTCAGTACTGAGGGAGAGCCGCACTGTCGGAGGGGCAGTACTGAGCGAGCGCCGCACTGTCGGAGGGGCAGTACTGAGGGAGTGCTGCACTGTCGGAGGGTCAGTACTGAGGGAGCGCTGCACTATCGGAGGGGCAGTACTGAGGGAGTGCTGCACTGTCGGAGGGGCAGTACTGAGGGAGCGTTGCACTGTCGGAGGGACAGTACTGAGGGAGTGCTGCACTGTCGGAGGGGCAGTACTGAGGGAGTGCTGCACTGTCGGAGGGGCAGTACTGAGGGAGCGTTGCACTGTCGGAGGGGCAGTACTGAGGGAGTGCTGCACTGTCGGAGGGTCAGTACTGAGGGAGCGCTGCACTATCGGAGGGGCGGTACTGAGGGAGCGCCGCACTGTCGGAGGGGCAGTACTGAGGGAGCGTGGCACTGTCATAGAAACATAGAAACATAGAATCTAGGAGCAGGAGTAGGCCATTCGGCCCGTCGAGCCTGCTCCACCATTCAATACGATCATGGCTGATCATTCAAATCCAGTACCCTGTCCCTGCTTTAATCCCCACAGTACACATATTCCACCCTAGCCCCGTAACCCCACGTATTTAATTCCCCCTAACATATCCCATCCTATCCCCATAACCCCACATATTTAATCCCCCCCCCTAACACTAAGGGTCAATTTAACATAGCCAAATCAACCTAACCCGCACATTTTTGGACTGTGGGAGGAAACCGGAGCACCCGGAGGAAACCCACGCAGACACGGGGAGAATGTGCAAACTCCACACAGACAGTCACCCGAGGTCAGATTCGAACCCGGGTCTCTGGCGCTGTGAGGCACCAGTGCTAACCACTATGCCACCGTGTTGCCCACGGAGGGACAGTACTGAGGGAGTGCTGCACTCTCGGAGGGGCAGTATTGAGGGAGCGCGGCACTGTCAGAGGGGCAGTACTGAGGGAGCGTGGCACTGTCGGAGGGGCGGTACTGAGGGAGCGCTGCACTGTCGGAGGGGCAGTACTGAGGGAGGGCTGCACTGTCGGGAGGGCAGTACTGAGGGAGCGCCGCACTGTCGGAGGGGCAGTACTGAGGGTGCGCCGCACTGTCGGAGGGGCAGTACTGAGGGTGCGCCGCACTGTCGGAGGGGCAGTACTGAGGGAGCGCCGCACTGTCGGAGGGGCAGTACTGAGGGAGCGGCGCACTGTCGGAGGGGCAGTACTGAGGGAGTGCCGCACTGTCGGAGGGGCAGTACTGAGGGAGCGCCGCACTGTCAGAGGGTCAGTACTGAGGGAGAGCCGCACTGTCGGAGGGGCAGTACTGAGCGAGCGCCGCACTGTCGGGGGGGCAGTACTGAGGGTGCGCCGCACTGTCGGAGGGGCAGTACTGAGGGAGCGGCGCACTGTCGGGGGGGCAGTACTGAGGGAGCGCCGCACTGTCGGAGGGACAGTACTGAGGGAGTGCCGCACTGTCGGAGGGGCAGTACTGAGGGAGCGCTGCACTGTCGGAGGGGCGGTACTGAGGGAGTGCCGCACTCTCGGAGGGGCAGTACTGAGGGAGCGCCGCACTGTGGGAGGGGCAGTACTGAGGGAGCGCCGCACTGTCGGAGGGGCAGTACTGAGGGAGCGCTGCACTGTCGGAGGGGCAGTACTGAGGGAGCGCTGCACTGTCGGAGGGACAGTACTGAGGGAGCGCCGCACTGTCGGAGGTGCCGTCTTTTGAATGAGACGTTAAACCGAGGCCCCGTTTGCTCTCTCATGTGTACGTAAAAGATCCCACGGCCACTATTTGGAAGAAGAGCAGGGGAGTTCTCCCCGGTGTCCTGGGGCCAATATTTGTCCCTCAATCAACATCACTGATTAAAGAATAGATAGCAAGGACTTGCCTTTATATTGTGCCTGTCCTGACCTCAGCGTATCACAAAGTGTTTTACAGCAGATGAACAGACCATTTGCAGTTGGTGGGATCTTGCTGTGTACAGGCTGGTGGCACTGCTTGCCTACATAAGCTAATGGCAATCGGTAGAATTGGTACCATTTTAAAGTGGGTGCAGGAACAGAGAGCAAGGGAATACACAATGAATGGTAGGACCCTAGGGAGGACAGAGGATCAGAGGGACCTTGGTGTGCATGTACATAGATCCCTGAAGGCAGCAGGACAGGTAGATAAGGTGGTTAAAAAGGCATATGGGATACTTGCCTTCATTAGCCGAGGCATAGAATATAAGATTGAGAGGTCGCACAACACCAGGTTATAGTCCAACAGTTTTATTTGAAATCACAAGCTTTCGGAGCTATCGATTTGCTCCTTCCTCAGGTGAAGTAAATTAGATACAGAATCGCCAAAGCATATATAGATAGAAAACAAAGCATGTGTACTTTACAATTGCAGACCAATAAATTAAATCATCCTGACTATCTGCCGAGGTGTGATAAAGTTAATTAAGTCAGCCAGGAAGGTACCACATCAAAGACATAGCAAGATACAACTGAGACAATGAGGTGTAGTCGCAGGGGTTCTAACGTGTCAAAAGCTGCCGTCTGTATGTAAAACGAAAAGCTTTAACATTTTTTTACTTTTTTACTGGGAAAATTTTTACTTTTTTACTGGGAATCACATCTGTGAACAAGCTAACGACGACTCGAGTCCGGATCACGTCATGTATCGTGACATAAACCCAAGATCCCGATTGAGACCGTCTTCATGAGTGCGGAACTTGGCTATCAGTTTCTGCTCGATGATTTTGCGTTGTCGTGTGTTTCTAAGGTTGCCTTGGAGAACGCTTACCCGCAGATCCGAGGCTGAATGTCCTTGACTGCTGAAGTGTTCCCCGACTGGGAGGTAACAATCCTGCCTGGCGATTGTTGCACGGTGCTCGTTCATACGTTGTCTCATACGTTGACCATGCAGACACTGAGACAACGTATGAACGAGCACCGCGCAACAATCGCCAGGCAGGATTGTTACCTCCCAGTCGGGGAACACTTCAGCAGTCAAGGACATTCAGCCTCGGATCTGCGGGTAAGCGTTCTCCAAGGCAACCTTAGAAACACACGACAACGCAAAATCATCGAGCAGAAACTGATAGCCAAGTTCCGCACTCATGAAGACGGTCTCAATCGGGATCTTGGGTTTATGTCACGATACATGACGTGATCCGGACTCGAGTCGTCGTTAGCTTGTTCACAGATGTGATTCCCAGTAAAAAAGTAAAAATTTTCCCAGTAAAAAAGTAAAAAAATGTTAAAGCTTTTCGTTTTACATACAGACGGCAGCTTTTGACACGTTAGAACCCCTGCGACTACACCTCATTGTCTCAGTTGTATCTTGCTATGTCTTTGATGTGGTACCTTCCTGGCTGACTTAATTAACTTTATCACACCTCGGCAGATAGTCAGGATGATTTAATTTATTGGTCTGCAATTGTAAAGTACACATGCTTTGTTTTCTATCTATATATGCTTTGGCGATTCTGTATCTAATTTACTTCACCTGAGGAAGGAGCAAATCGATAGCTCCGAAAGCTTGTGATTTCAAATAAAACTGTTGGACTATAACCTGGTGTTGTGCGACCTCTCAATTTTGTCCACCCCAGTCCAACACCGGCATCTCCGCATCATAGAATATAAGAGCAGGGAGGTTATGATGGAGCTGTACAAAACACTAGTTAGGCCACAGCTGGAATACTGTGTGCAGTTCTGGTCACCACACTATAGGAAGGATGTGATTGCATTGGAGAGGGTGCAGAGGAGATTCACCAGGATGTTACCTGGGCTGGAGCGCTTCAGCTATGAGGAGAGACTGGACAGGCTGGGGTTGTTTTCCTTGGAGCAGAGAAGGCTGAGGGGGGACCTGATTGGGGTGTACAAAATTATGAGGGGCATAGATAGGGTAGATAGAAAGGAACTTTTCCCCTTAGTAGAGGGGGTCAATAACCAGGGGGGCATAGTTTCAAGGTAAGGGGCAGGAGGTTTAGAGGGGATTTGAGGAGAAACTTTTTCACCCAGAGAGTAGTTGGAATCTGGAACTCGCTGCCTGAAAGGGTGGCAGAGGCAGGAACCCTCACAACATTCAAGAAGCATTTAGATGAGCACTTGAAACGCCTTAGCATACAAGGCTACGGACCAAGTGCTGGAAAATGGGATTAGAATAGACAGGGCTTGATGGCCGGCGCAGACATGATGGGCCGAAGGGCCTCTTTCTGTGCTGTATAACTCTATGAGAGAGACCTGTGGGTGTTTGTACACTAATATTGGAAAGTGGCAGAACAAGTTGAGAAGGCTGTTAAAAAAGCATACTGGACCCTTAGCTTTATAAGCAGAGGCATAGAGTACAAGAGCAAGGAAGTTGTGCTAAACATTTATAAAACACTGGTTAAACCCCAGTTGGAGTATTGTGGCCAATTCTGGGCATCACACTTTAGGAAGGATGTCAAGGCCTTGGAGAGGGAGCGGAGGAGATTTACTAGAATGGTACCAGCGATGAGGGACTTCAGTTATGTGGAGAGACTGGAGAAGCTGGGATTGTTCTCCTTCGAGCAGAGAAGGTTATATTTATACCCCCTTGTACTGGACTCACCCACAAATGCAGAAGAGATTTACTAGATTGGAACTAGGGATGAGGGATTTCAGTTACGTGGAGAAACTGGGATTGTTCTCCTTAGAGCAGAGAATGTTAAGGGGAAATTTGATAGAGGTGTTCAAAATCATGAACGGTTATGATAAGGAGAAACTCTTTCCAGTGTCAGAAGGTTTAGTAACCAGAGGACACAGATTTAAGGTGATTGGTAGAAGAACCAAAGGCGACATGAAAAAATGTTTACGCAGCGAGTTGTTGTGATCTGGAATGCGCTGACTGAAAGGGCGGTGGAAGCAGATTCAATAATAACTTTCAAAACGGAATTGGATAAATACTTGAAAAGGATAAATTTGCAAGGATAAATTATGGGGAAAGAGCGGGGTGGGGGGGGGGGGGGGGGCGTGTGGGACTAATTGGAGAGCTCTACCAAAGAGCCGGCACAGGCACGATGGGCCGAATGGCTTCCTTCAGTGCTCCATGAAAGACACAGGAGCAGCTTTGTGGGATTTAGCAGTGGCTGTGGCAGCGCTATTACCCCAAGCGATCTGAGGAATTTTACTCACTGTTTATGTTTCAATTGTCCAGTGATACTAGGAGGACCCTCGGTAACCGACGATGGGGTTTGGAAGCACAGCTCATGAACACGGAACGAGAGAAACACAAATAGCCGACAAAACTCCCACCACAGACCTTCACCTGGAGGCGTGCCATGCGGAAGACGTCTTGAACAATCTGAACATATTTCGGCAGAACAGACTCTTCATCGATATTGTGCTTCGGATCGATAGGCATGAGTTCCACTGCCATCGAGCCACGCTCTCTGCTAATAGCGTTTACTTCAAGACCATGTTTAGCACTGACCTCAAGGAGAGCCAACAGGGCACCGTGGACATCAAAGCGGTCTCAGTGGACACTATGGATTGTGTGTTGGACTACATGTACGGAGGAAGGGAAAACATCCGAGAGGACAACGTTCAGAGTCTGCTGGAGGCGTCCGACCTCTTCCAGATCTCGGCGCTCCGAAGCGCGTGTGAGAAGTTCCTGGAGAAGCAGCTGGACCCTTGTAACTGCCTGGGCATCTTGAGTTTCGCCAACATCTTCTCCATCCCAGCCTTGGCCGAGAAAAGCAGAAGGCTTCTTCTGAAGGACTTTTCAGAGGTGATCCAGCACGAGGAATTTTTGCAACTGTCCAAGTCCGACCTGTGCGACCATCTGTCCAGTGACCTCTTGGTCGTGACCAAGGAAGAGACCGTCTTCGAAGCCGTGATGCAATGGGTCCACCACGATGTGTCCAACAGGAGACACGCTCTGAGGGAGCTGTTGGAGCGGGTCCGAATTCCCTTCCTGGATCGGATATATTTTGTTGAGAAAGTTGAAACGGACGAGCTGATCCTGAGCTCCAAGGAGTGCTTGCCCTTGCTGCAAGAGGCCAGGAGGTACCACATCTTTGGCAATGAGATAACATCTCCAAGGACAAGACCAAGGAGGTAAGTCTGAGCATTTCGTTAAATGCTTCAGCCTCGGCTCAGAGGGTAGCACTCTCTCTCGCCTCTGAGTCAGAAGGTTGTGGGTTCAAGTCTCACTCCAGCACACAATCCAGGCTGACACTCCAGTGCCAGTACTGAGGCTCCGCTGCACTGTCGGAGGTGCCGTCTTTTGGATGAGATGTTAAACCGAGGTCCCGTCTGCCCTTTTAGGTGGACGCAAAATATCCCATGGCACTATTTCGAAGACGAGCGGGGGAGTTCTCCCTGGTGTACTGGCCAATATTTATCCCTCAACGAACATCACATTATAGAGATTACCTGGCCATTATCACATTGCTGTTTGTGGGATCTTGCTGTGCGTAAATTGGCTGCCGCTTTTCTTACATTTCAACGGTGACTACAGTTCAAAAGTACTTCATTGGCTGTAAAGCGCTTTGGGACACCCTTAGAGCATGAAAGGCGCTGTGGAAATGCATGGCTTTCTTTCTTTAATTCTGACTCCTCTGTTGGCTCGGTTGATAGTCGAGTGTGTGGCACGGAACTATTCGGACCTGGAAGGCCTCACGTTTGAGCCCCAGTCTCTGCAGGCTGGTGGCAGCGGTGCTGCAGTTGCCACTCCCCCTTCCTGGGCTAGCGATGGGAATATCGGCCGGGCTTACCCAGTCAACCATACTAGAAAGTGCATATGTGTGGATTTGAATGGGAGGAGCGTCCAGACGACATTCACTGTCCACCTGGAGCACTGCCTTCAGTTCCGGGCCCCGCTCCTCGGGAATGAGATATTGGCCTTGGAGGGGGGGGGGTGCAGCGCAGATTCACCAGAATGACAGAATGATACCGGGGCTAAAAGGGTTAAATTATGAGGACAGGTTGCTTAGACCAGGCTTGTATTCCTTTGCGTATAGAAGATTAATAAGTAATCTGATAGAGGTGTTTAAGATGGCTGGTGTGGAGGGTAAACACTAGCACAGACATGTGGGCCGAATGGTCTTTTTCTGTGCTGTAACTTTTATGTAAAGATGATTGAAGGATTCGATAGGGTAGATAGAGAGAAACTATTTCCTCTGGTGGGGGGAGTCCATAACAAGGGGACAGAACCTTAAAATTAGAGCCAGGCCGTTCAGGGGTGATGTCAGGAAGCACTTCTTCACACAAAGGGCAGTGGAAATCTGGAACTCTCTCCCCCCAAAAGCTGTAGAGGCTGGAGGGGTCAATTGAAAATTTCAACACTGAGATTGATAGATTTTTATTGGGTAAGGGTATTAAGGGGTATGGAACCAAGGCAGCTAGATGGAGTTAAGATACAGATCAGCCATGATCTAATTGAATTGCAGAACAGGCTCGAGGGGCTGAATGGCCTCCTCCTGTTCCCGTGTAACAGGCTCGAGGGGCTGAATGGCCTCCTCCTGTTCCCGTGTAACAGGCTCGAGGGGCTGAATGGCCTCCTCCTGTTCCTGTGTAACAGGCTCGAGGGGCTGAATGTCCTCCTGTTCCTGTGTAACAGGTTCGAGGGGCTGAATGGGCCTCCTCCTGTTCCTGTGTAACAGGCTCGAGGGGCTGAATGGCCTCCTCCTGTTCCCGTGTAACAGGCTCGAGGGGCTGAATGGCCTCCTCCTGTTCCTGTGTAACAGGCTCGAGGGGCTGAATGTCCTCCTGTTCCCGTGTAACAGGCTCGAGGGGCTGAATGGGCCTCCTCCTGTTCCTGTGTAACAGGTTCGAGGGGCTGAATGGGCCTCCTCCTGTTCCTGTGTAACAGGCTCGAGGGGCTGAATGGCCTCCTCCTGTTCCCGTGTAACAGGCTCGAGGGACTGAATGGCCTCCTCCTGTTCCTGTGTAACAGGCTCGAGGGGCTGAATGGCTCTCGAGGGGCTGAATGGCCTCCTCCTGTTCCCGTGTAACAGGCTCGAGGGGCTGAATGGCCTCCTCCTGTTCCTATTTTCCTGATTGGCTGAAGGTGGATGCTGTCATGGTAATGTGAGTTGGGGGTATATAAGGAACTGCCTTAAGGGGGAAGGGCAGAACAGGAGCAAAGAACAAAGAGTTTCAACACATGGGGGCTTATTCGCCAAAGGATTGAGGGTAATATCCATCTTTTGTACTTTTTAAAAAATTTGTTCATGGGATGTGGGTGTCGCTGGCAAGCCCAGCATTTATTGCCCATCCCTAGTTGCCCTTGATGTGGAAATCTGGAACTCTCTCCCCTAAAAAGCTTTTGAGGCTGGGGGTCAATTGAAAATTTCAAAACTGAGAGATTTTTGTTGGGTAAGGGTGTTAAGGGTTACAGAACCAAGGCGGGTGGATGGAGTGAAGATACAGATCAGCCGTGATCTAATTGAATGGCGGAACAGGCTCGAGGGGCTGAATGGCCTCCTCCTGGTCCTGTGTTCCGAGGATGGATCAGTCTGCGGTAAGCCTGAGCGAATGGGCTTGAGGGAACACAGGTGCACCTTTAGCTGGGGTACGGCGCAGCGTGCTATGTGGTGCGGTGCTCCTGTTCTCATTACACGGATCGACAGAGCTACGGCGAGCAGTGCCATGGGAGATCCGCCCAACCTAACCGTAGACGCTTCTCCTCTGCTCAGGTTCTCCAACATCGCGGAAGTGATCGTGGTGGTGGGAGGCTGCGACAGGAGAGGTCACTTAACGCTGCCGTACACCGAACAGTACAACCCAGCCACCGGGGAATGGGCACAGCTGACCAAGCTACCAGACTACTCCAAGTCCGAATTCGCCGTTTGCACCTTGAAGAACGACATCTTCCTCGCGGGTCAGTAACGGACGCCGGGGGCCGTTGTGTGCGCGGGCGTGGGAATGTGCGCACTCGACCCTGCGCGCAAGTGTGAATGTGTGGGATCATACATCATACCGATCGGGAAAGGATGAACAGGCTGGGTCTCTTTTCTCTTGAAAAGAGAAAACTGAGGGGGTGACCTAATAGAGTGGATACAGAGAGAGTGATTCCACCTGTGGGGAAGAGCAAAACTAGAGGCCATCAATATAAGATAGTCACCAAGAAATCCAATAGGGAATTCAGAAGAAACCTCTTTACCCAAAGAGTGGTGAGAATGTGGAACTCGCTACCACCGGGAGTGGTTGAAGCGAATAGTATAGATGCATTTAAGGGGAGGATAGATAAGCCCATGAGGGAGAAAGGAATAGAGGGTTATGCTGATAGATTTAGATGAGGAAAGACGGGAGGAGTCTCGAGCGGAGCATAAACGCCGGCATGGACTGGTTGGGCCGAATGGCCTGTTTCTGTGCCGTATATCCTGTGTAATCCGATGTAATATGTGAGTGTGTGTGCGCCGGAATGTGCATTTCCTTGTACAACTAGTTTAACCAGTTTTCTCTGGTTATATTAATAAACAAATCATGTAGTCTACCGCCCTAATGACATAAGAACATAAGAAATAGGAGAAGTCGGACAACACCAGGTTATAGTCCAACAGCGTTATTTGAAATCACAAGCTTTCGGAGCGCTGCTCCTTCTTCACCTGACGAAGGAGCAGCAGCTCCGAAAGCTTGTGATTTCAAATAAAGCTGTTGGACTATAACCTGGTGTTGTGCGACTTCTCACATTTGTCCACCCCAGTCCAACACCGGCATCTCCACATCATAAGAAATAGGAGCAGGAGTAGGCCACATGGCCCCTCGAGCCTGCTCCGCCATTCAATAAGATCATGGCTGATCTTGGGCTCAAAGCCACTTCCCCGCCCGCTCCCCATGACCAGATAGGATGCAACAGTATTCTTAAAGGCGCATTGCCGAAATGTTGGACTTGTAAAAAAATGTCATGTTCTTCTTTTTCGTTTTCAGGTGGGCACCTGTACAGTCAAGACGTGTGGATGTATAACTCTCCGCTCAATATCTGGGTCAGAGTGGCTTCTTTAAATAAAGGAAGATGGAGGCACAGAATGGTGGTACTGCAGGGCAAGGTAGGGACTGGGTAGACCTGTCACACTGAGCAGACATTGTTCTTAAGTAATGGCCTGGAAAATTGGTAATAGTCCCACCTTTGGGTCATAGGAACGTAGGAAGAGGAGGAGGCCATTCAGCCTCTAGAGCTGCCCCACCAGTCCACCAGATCATGACTGGTCCATTACCTCAACTCCATTTACCCGCCTTTGCTCCATTGATACCCTTGCCTAACAAAAATCTATCAATCTCAGTCTTGAAAGCTCCAATTGAGATGTAAAGATGATTGTAGGATTCGATCGGGTAGATAGAGAGAAACTATTTCCTCTGGTGGGGGGAGTCCAGAACAAGGGGGCAAAAACTTAAAATTAGAGCCAGGCCGTTCAGGGGTGATGTCAGGAAGCACTTCTTCACACAAAGGGTAGTGGCAATCTGGAACTCTCTCCCCCAGAAAGCTGTTGAGGCTGGGGGTGAATTGAAAATTTCAAAACAGCTTGATAGATTTTTGTTGGGTAAGGGTATTAAGGGTGCGGGAACCAAGGCGGTAGATGGAGTTAGGTCACAGATCAGCCATAATCTCATTGAATGGCGGAACAGGCTCGAGGGGCTAAATGGCCTCCTCCTGTTCCTATTTTCCTGATTGGCTGAAGGTGGATGCTGTCATGGTCATGTGAGTTGGGGGTATATAAGGAACTGCCTTAAGGAGGAAGGGCAGAACAGGAGCAAAGAACAGAGAGTTTCAACACATGGGGGCTTATTCTCCAAAGGATTGAGGGTAAATCCATCTTTTGTACTTTTTGTTTTATTTGTTCATGGGATGTGGGCGTCGCTGGCAAGACCAGCATTTATTGCCCATCCCTAATCGCCCCTTGAGAAGGTGGTGGTGAGCCGCCTTCTTGAACCGCTGCGGTCCGTGTGGTGAAGGTACTCCCACAGTGCTGTTAGGGAGTTCGTTCCAGGATTTTGACCCAGCGACGATGAAGGAACGGCGATATATTTCCAAGTCAGGATGGTGTGTGACTTGGAGGGATACTTGAATGTGGTGGTGTTCCCGTGTGCCTGCTGCCCTTGTCCTTCTGGTATAGGTCACGGGTTTGGGAGGTGCTGCCGAAGAAGCCTTGGCGAGTTGCTGCAGTGCATCTTGTAGATGGTACACTCTGCAGCCACGGAGGAGGGAGTGAATGTTTAAGGTGGTGGATGGAGTGAAGATTTAAGGTGGCGGATGGAGTGAAGATTTAAGGTGGTGGATGGAGTGCCTTGTTACTGTGCGTAACTTGTACTTGATCATTAAAGTTAGTGGCGCCTGCATCCAATGAATAAAAAAAAAAGTATTGGTTATTTTCTCGAACTGATCTCATAGAATCATAGAAGATAGGAGCAGGAGTAGGCCATTCGGCCCCTCGAGCCTGCTCCGCCATTCAATGAGATCATGGCTGATCATCCAAATTCAGTACCCTGTCCCTGCTTTCTCCCCATATCCCTTGATCCCTTTAGCCTTAAGAAATATATCCAACTCCTTCTTGAATCTATTTAATGAATTGGCCTCTACTGCCTTCTGTGGTAGAGAATTCCACAGGTTCACCACTCTCTGGGTGAAGAAATTCCTCCTCATTTCTGTCCTAAATGGCTTACCCCTTATCCTTAGACTGTGACCCCTGGTTCTGGACTCCCCGACCATCGGGAACATCCTTCCTGCATCTAGTTTGTCCTGTCCTGTCAGAATTTTATAAGTTTCAATGAGTTTACACTAGTTTAGCTCGAACTCAAAGATTATGTTTCGCTGTTTCAAGGCTTTTGACAGAGAGCAGGGTGAGGCAGATAGGTCCTGTCTAAACACGAACTGATTTTGCATCTCCTCGACTTCGCAGCTCTACGCAGTGGGCGGCTTTAATGGATTCAGCAGGCTGTCTAGTGTTGAGTGCTACGACCCTTTCTTAAACTGCTGGTCCTTCACCACCCCTTTATTGGAAGCTGTGAGTTCAGCAGCCGTTGTTACCTGCTTAAACAAGCTCTACGTGATCGGAGGGGCACTCAGCGATCAATTAAACTCCAACAAGGTAAGCCACCAACTTCCTCCTTTCTCTCCTGAAGGCGCAGAGATTCAGGCCATCCAGCTCATGTGTCTATAGAAATGTGCGGTCTCTCTCCCATCACAGGAGCTAACCCTTAAATGGCTCCTCGACCGTTAAACCGAGGCCCCATCTGTAAAAGATCCCACGGCCACTATTCAAAGAAGTTCCCCCTGGGCCAATATTTATCCCTCAATCAACATTACTAAAAACAGATGATCTGGTCATCATCACATTGCTGTTTGTGGGAGCTTGCTGTGCGCATATTGGCTACCGCGTTTCCTACATTACAACAGTGACTCCACTTCAAAAAGTACTTCATTGGCTGTAAAGCGCTTTGGGACGTCCTGAGGTCATGAAAGGCGCTGGAGAAATGCAAGTCTTTCTATCTTTCTTCCTGTTCACCCATCACCCTCTGTGCTCGCTGACCTACATTGGCACCCGGTCCGACCACGCCTCGATTTTAAAATTCTCATCCTTGTTTTCAAATCCCTCCGTGGCCTCGCCCCCCTCCCTATCTCTCCAGCCCCACAACCCCCCGAGATCTCTGCGCTCATCCAAATCTGGCCTCTTGCGCATCCCCGATTTCCATCACTCCACCATTGGCAGCCGTGCCTTCAGCCGCCTGGGCCCCAAGCTCTTGAATGCTCTCCCTCAACCTCTCTCTCCTCCTTTTAAGATGCTCCTTAAAACCTTCTTCTTTGACCAAGCTTTTGGTCACCTGTCCTAATATCTCCTTATGTGGCTCGGTGTCAAATTTTGTTTGATAATCGCTCCTGTGAACGTTTTGCTGCGTTAAAGACGCTGTATATAAATGGAAGATGTTGTCGTTGTAGTCACAAAGCTCCAGCCATCATGAGCTTGGGACAGGCTTGATGGAACAACAGGTCTTTTCCTGCCCGCAGGTTTTGTCATAGAATCATAGAAAGTTACAGCACGGAAGGAGGCCATTTCGGCCCATCATGTCCGCGCCGGCCAACAAAGAGCTATCCAGCCTAATCCCACTTCCCAGCTCTTGGTCCGTAGCCCTGCAGGTTAGAGCATCCCAAGTGCACATCCAAGTACTTTTTAAATGTGGTTAGGGTTCTTGCCTCTACCACCCTTTCAGGCAGTGAGTTCCAGACCCCCACAACCCTCTGGGTGAAGAAATTTCCCCTCAAATCCCCTCTAAACCTTCCACCAATTACTTTAAATCTGTGCCCCCTGGTCTTTGACCCCTCTGCTAAGGGAAATAGGTCCTTTCTATCCACTTTATCTAGGCCCCTCATAATTTTATACACCTCAATAAGGTCTCCCCTCAGCCTCCTCTGTTCCAAGGAAAACAGACCCAGCCTATCCAGTCTTTCCTCATAGCTAAGATTCTCTACTCCCGGCAACATCCTTGTAAATCTCTTCTGCACCCTCTCTAGTGCAATCACATCTTTCCTGTAATGTGGTGATCAGAACTGCACGCAGTGCACTAGCTGAGGCCTAACTAGTGTTTTATACAGTTGAAGCATAACCCCCCCCCCCCTGCTCTTGTATTCTATGCCACAGCTAATAAAGGCAAGTATCCCGTATGCCTTCTTAACCACCTTTATACCTGGCCTGCTACCTTCAGGGATCTGTGGACATGCACTCCAAGGTCCCTTTGTTCCTCGACACTACTCAGTGTCCTACCATTTAATGTGTATTCCCTTTCCTTGTTGGCCCTCCCCAAATGCATTAGCTCACACTTCTCCGGATTGAATTCCATTTGCTATGTTCAGATATAAGAGGAAATGTTCCTTTTGCAGATTCAGTGCTACGATCCATTGAAAGATGAATGGAGATTTGTCGCCTCCACTCCATTTTCTCAACGTTGCCTCAATGCAGTGACCCTGAATGACACGATCTATATTATTGGAGGACTCATGGAGAGCATGTATAGATACGACCCAACACAAGACTGCTGGACGGTGATGGCCAATACTCTAGGACCTCTGGTAAGATCACGGAGCCTGGTCTAATTCAACTAATTAGATGTTTTGGGATTTCCTCTCACTGAAGGCTCGTGTCAAGTGGATTGAGGGTTTGGGAATCCTTTTCTTTTTCCCGGAAATAGTCCACAGTAAACGCTGGGCCAGAACTTTTTGCTGGGAAAAATAACGGTGCGTTTAATGGCGCTCAATGTCACCAGTGCGTAAATAAACCGGGAATTTCTGGCGAGGAAGAGAAGCGCCGTGAGTTGCGAATTGCCTCAGATATCTGGACGATTTGCGCCACTCTGCCGTCAGCCTCACCAAAACGCCGTCTCGCCCCCAACCTCCCCGTGAGGTTCATGAAGTTGCTGCATTTCCGCTTTAAATACGAATTAAACTCGCCACTAAAAGTCAGGTCTGGTACTTAATGGTGTAACGACCCTTTAAATTACGAGATTTATTTATTTATTTTATTCGTTCCCGGGATGTGGGCGTCGCTGGCGAGGCCGGCATTTATTGCCCATCCCTAATTGCCCTCGAGAAGGTGGTGGTGAGCCGCCTTCTTGAACCGCTGCAGTCCGTGTGGTGAAGGTGCTCCGACAGTGCTGTTAAGGAGGGAGTTCCAGGATTTTGACCCAGCGACAATGAAGGAACAGCCGATATATTTCCAAGTCAGGATGGTGTGTGACTTGGAGGGGAACTTGGAGGTGGTGGTGTTCCCATGTGCCTGCTGAACCTTGTTGTCCTAGGTGGAAGAGGTCGCGGGTTTGGGAGGTGCTGCCGAAGAAGCCTTGGTGAGTTGCGGCAGTGCATCTTGTAGATGGTACACACTGCAGCCACGGTGCACCGGTGGTGGAGGGAGTGAATGTTTAAGGTGGTGGATGGGGTGCCAATCAAGCAAGCTGCTTTGTCCTGGATGGTGTCGAGCTTCCTGAGTGTTGTTGGACCTGCACTCATCCAGGCAAGTAAAGAGTATTCCATCACACTCCTTACTTGTGCCTTGTAGATGGTGGAAAGGCTTTGGGGAGTCAGGAGGTGAGACACTCGCCGCAGAATATCCAGCCTCTGACCTGCTCTTGTTGCCACAGTATTTATGTGGCTGGTCCAGTTAAGTTTCTGGTCAATGGTGACCCCCAGGATGTTGATGGTGGGGGATTCGCCGATGGTCATACCATTGAATGTCAAGGGGCGGTGGTTAGACTCTCGCTTGTTGGAGATAGTTGTTGCCTGGCACTTCTGTGGCGCGAATGTTACCTGCCACTTATCAGCCCAAGCCTGAATGTCATCCAAGTCTTGTTGCATGCGGGCATAGACTGCTTCATTATCTGAGGAGTTGTGAATGGCGCTGAACACTGTGCAGTCATCAGCGAAATCCCCATTTCTGACCTTATGTTGGAGGGAAGGTCATTGAAGCAGCTGAAGATGGTTGGGCCTAGGACACTGCCCTGAGGAACTCCTGCAGTGATGTCCTGGGGCTGTGATGATTGACCTTCAACCACCACAACCATCTTCCTTTGTGCTAGGTATGACTCCAGCCAGTGGAGCGTTTTCCCCCGATTCCCATTGACTTCAGTTTTACTAGGGCTCCTTGATGCCACAAATGCTGCCTTGATGTCAAGGGCAGTCACTCTCACCTCACCTCTGGAATTCAGCTCTTTTATCCATGTTTGGACCAAGGCTGTAATGAGGTCGGGAGCCGAGTGGTCTTGGCGGAACCCAAACTGGACATCAGTGAGCAGGTTATTGGTGAGTAAATGTCGCTTGATAGCACTGTCAACGACACCTTCCATCATTTTGCTGATGATTGAGAGTAGGCTGATGTGGCGGTAATTGGCGGGATTGGATTTGTCCTGCTTTTTGTGGACAGGATATACCTGGACAGTTTTCCACATTGTCGGATAGATGCCAGTGTTGTAGCTGTACTGGAACAGCTTGGCTAGAGGCGCGGCTAGTTCTGGAGCACAAGTGTTCAGCATGATAGCCAGGATGTTGTCGGGGCCCACAGCCTTTGCTGTATTCAGTGCGCTCAGCCGTTTCTTGATATTATGTGGAGTGAATCGAATTGGCTGAAGACTGGCTTCTGTGATGGTGGGGACCTCGGGAGAAGGCTGATATGGATCAACCACTCGGCACTTCTGGCTGAAGATGGTTGCAAACGCTTCAGCCTTGTCTTTTGCACTCACGTGCTGGGCTCCACCATCATTGAGGATGGGGATATTCATGGAGCCTCCTCCTCCCGTTAGTTGTTTAATGGTCCACCACCGTTCACGACTGGATGTGGCAGGACTGCAGAGCTTTGATCTGATCCGTTGATTGTGGGATCGCTTAGCCCTGTCTATAGCATGCTGCTTCCACTTTTTAGCATGCATGTAGTTCTGTGTTGCAGCTTCCACAGGTTGGCACCTCATTTTTAGGTACGCCTGGTGCTGCTCCTGGCATGCTCTTCTACACTCCTTATTGAACCAGGGTTGGTCCCCTGGCTTGATGGTAATGGTGGAGTGAGGGATATGCCAGGCCATGAGGTTACAGATTGTGGTGGAATACAATTCTGCTGCTGCTGATGGCCCACAGCGCCTCATGGATGCCCAGTTTTGAGCTGCTAGATCTGTTCTGAATCTATCCCATTTAGCACGGTGGTAGTGCCACACAGCACGATGGAGGGTGTCCTCAGTGTGAAGACGGGACTTCGTCTCCACAATGACTGTGCGGTGGACACTGCTACCAATGCTGTCATGGACAGATGCATCTGCGACCGGTAGATTGGTGAGGACGAGGTCAATAGGTTTTTCCCTCGTGTTGGTTCCCTCACCACCTGTCGCAGGTCCAGACTGGCAGCTCAGTCCTTCAGGACTCGGCCAGCTCGGTCAGTAGTGGTGTTTCTGCAATGCCACTCAACCTTGGAGGCCCAGAAAGGGAACAATTAAAACTGTGGAGTCTCAATCCTGCAGGTAGTAAATTGTTGCTAGTGATTTTTAAAATTTTAATTTTTTAATTTTTTTCTTACTTTTCCTTTCCGTCTCTTTTTTTTTCTCTCTCTCAATCTGGAGGCAGGTCCGGCCTTTGGGGAAAATGGGCGTTCTGGGCCAACTTGTATTTCGTCGCCCTTTCTTTGAGTTTCAGTCTGTAGTATTATTAGCGAAAGTTTCAGAAATAAAGCTGTAATCGCAAAAGTTTCTATAATTTAAATAATAGTTGTTGGATGAGTGTTGGGCATGTACACCGTCTGGGCACAGAGTGACGTTGAGATGGTGGGATGTAGAGGTGTTGAAAAGCAGGTACTCGCCCTGACCACCACGAGTGAGGTCGTTGAACTTTTTACGACACTATGTATGTGTCCTCGGCACCAGGCTCCGCGATGACGCATGCTGGGCCAGCTCCTTCCAGACTCTTCTAAACTCGCGGGGCAATGGCCTCCTGCCCGTCGCCGTTCAACTGCGCCAACCAGAGCCACCAATGCCAATGGTCGCTGAAGCGCCGAGCTCTCTCCCTGGGCCTCTGAGTATCCATCACTAGTTTAAGTACAAAAATGAGAAGTCGCACAACACCAGGTTATAGTCCAACAGATTTATTTAATTTTACAAGCTTTCGGAGCTGTCGCTCCTTCGTCAGGTAAGTTAGCAATGAGAGAATCTCCCAGAATTCACAATTTAAACCCAGACAAAATCTATTCACATTATTCGCTACAACAAAGAGCACAGCCAAGACAATGAGATGTGTCCCAGGGGGTCCAACGTGTCAAACCACCTGCTGGCTGCATATCCTGTCAATTTGTGTTCTTGTGTTAGCCTTTTTAAAAAAAAAAAAAAAAAACAAACAAAAAAAACACCTGGGAAGACCGGCCATGATGTCAAGTCACGTTCTGTATCGTGACATGAACCCGATATCGCGATTGAGGCCATCCTCATGAGTGCGGAACTTGGCTATCAGTTTCTGCTCTATGATTTTGCGCTGTCGTGTATCTCGAAGGCCGCCTTGGAGAACGCTTACCCGCAGATCCGAGGCTGAATGCCCCTGGCTGCTGAAGTGTTCCCCGACTGGGAGGCAACCCTCCTGCCTGGCGATTGTTGCGCGGTGTCCGTTCATACGTTGTCTCAGGGTCTGCATGGTCTCGCCGATGTACCATGCTCCGGAGCATCCTTTACTGCAACGTATCAGGTAGACAACGTTGGCCGAGTCACATGAGTATGTACCGTGTACCTGGTGGGTAGTGTCCTCACGTGTAATGATGGTATCTGTGTCCATGATTTGGCATGTCTTGCAGAGGTTGCCGTGGCAGGGTTGTGTGGTGTCTTGGTTGCTGTTCTCCTGAAAGATGGGTAATCTGCTGCGAACGATGGTACTTTTGAGGTTAGGCGGCTGCTTGAAGGCGAGTAGTGGAGGCGTGGGGATGGCCTTAGCAAGGTGTTCGTCGTCATCGATGACATGTTGAAGGCTGCGAAGAACATGGCGTAGTTTTTCCGCTCCGGGGAAGTACTGGACGACGTAGGGTACTCTGTTGGTTGTGTCCCGTGTTCGTCTTCTGAGGAGGTCTATGCGGTTTTTCGCTGTGGCCCGTCGGAACTGTCGATCGACGAGTCGAGCGTCATATCCCGTTCTTACGAGAGCGTCTTTCAGTGTCCGTAGGTGTCCATCGCGTTCCTCCTCGTCTGAGCAGATCCTGTGTATTCGCAGGGCTTGTCCATAGGGGATGGCTTCTTTAACGTGGTTAGGGTGGAAGCTGGAGAAGTGGAGCATCGTGAGGTTGTCCGTGGGCTTGCGGTAGAGTGAAGTGCTGAGGCGTCCGTCTTTGATGGAGATTCGTGTGTCCAAGAATGAAACCGATTCTGAGGAGTAGTCCATGGTGAGTTTGATGGTGGGATGGAACCTGTTGATGCTATCGTGTAGTCCTTTCAGTGATCCTTCGCCGTGGGTCCAAAGGAAGAAGATGTCGTCGATGTATCTGGTGTACAGCGTTGGTTGGAGGTCCTGTGCAGCGAAGAAGTCTTGCTCGAACTTGTGCATGAAGATGTTGGCGTATTGGGGTGCGAATTTGGTCCCCATGGCTGTTCCGTGTGTTTGGGTGAAAAAATGGTTGTCGAAGGTGAAGACATTGTGGTCAAGGATGAAGCGGATGAGTTGTAAGATGGCGTCCGGAGATTGGCTGTTGTTGGTGTTGAGTACTGAGGCTGTCGCAGCGATGCCGTCATTGTGGGGGATATTGGTGTAGAGTGCCGATACGTCCATTGTGACGAGGAGTGTTCCTGGTTCAACTGGTCCATGGGTGCTGAGTTTCTGCAAGAAGTCTGTAGTGTCGCGACAGAAGCTGGGGGTTCCCTGTACGATGGGTTTCAGGATGCCCTCGACGTACCCAGAGAGGTTCTCACACAGGGTTCCGTTGCCTGATACGATAGGACGTCCGGGTGTGTTGGCTTTGTGTATCTTTGGGAGGCAGTAAAAGTCTCCTACGCGGGGAGTACGTGGGATGAGAGCGCGTAGGATGTTTTGAAGGTCTGGATCGAAGGTCTTGATCCCTGCCACGGCAACCTCTGCAAGACATGCCAAATCATGGACAGAGATACCATCATTACACGTGAGGACACTACCCACCAGGTACACGGTACATACTCATGTGACTCGGCCAACGTTGTCTACCTGATACGTTGCAGTAAAGGATGCTCCGGAGCATGGTACATCGGCGAGACCATGCAGACACTGAGACAACGTATGAACGGACACCGCGCAACAATCGCCAGGCAGGAGGGTTGCCTCCCAGTCGGGGAACACTTCAGCAGCCAGGGGCATTCAGCCTCGGATCTGCGGGTAAGCGTTCTCCAAGGCGGCCTTCGAGATACACGACAGCGCAAAATCATAGAGCAGAAACTGATAGCCAAGTTCCGCACTCATGAGGATGGCCTCAATCGCGATATCGGGTTCATGTCACGATACAGAACGTGACTTGACATCATGGCCGGTCTTCCCAGGTGTTTTTTTTGTTTGTTTTTTTTTTTAAAAAGGCTAACACAAGAACACAAATTGACAGGATATGCAGCCAGCAGGTGGTTTGACACGTTGGACCCCCTGGGACACATCTCATTGTCTTGGCTGTGCTCTTTGTTGTAGCGAATAATGTGAATAGATTTTGTCTGGGTTTAAATTGTGAATTCTGGGAGATTCTCTCATTGCTAACTTACCTGACGAAGGAGCGACAGCTCCGAAAGCTTGTAAAATTAAATAAATCTGTTGGACTATAACCTGGTGTTGTGCGACTTCTCATTTTTGTCCACCCCAGTCCAATGCCGGCATCTCCACATCATAGTTTAAGTACAATGGTGGTTAGGTGTTTGCAGGCCGAGATTCAAGGCTGCAATGAGCAGGGAGTGGCTGGCCAGCAAGATGGCCCCTCCCCTTTAAGAACTGGACGGCGCCAGTCTGTCTGGCTTCCATGGTAACTGGCATCGCCTGAGCTTCGGTAGCGTCTCGCTCCCCGACGTTAGCGCCTTAAGGGAGGTGTGTAGCGCCTGACTTAGCACTCAAATCACCTCCGGGGCGACGGAGCTGAATTTTGCGGTCGGAGGCGATAATTAGCGCCGGGCGCTAAACTTTGCGCCCAGCCGATATTAGCGCCCCAAAATGGGCGATACCCAATTTTTCCCCCTAGATTTTTTGATTCCAGATTTATTTAATTAACTGAATTTAAATTCCACAGCTACCGTGGTGGGATTATGAACTCATGTATTAGTCCGGGCCCCTGGATGACTAGTGCAGCAACATAACCCACTGTGCTATCCATGTGTGTGGGGAACTTGCTCTTGAAACTTGAAGTTTACTCTGCTTGAGGAGCGCGGCAGTCCGTGGGAAGCGGACTTTGAAGAGAGCCAGGTTATTCGCAGAGGTTGACGCCGTTAATGCCAGACCTTCCGCCCACCTGTAAGGCCGGCCCTGACTGGAGGCTAGTTGACGCCTCTGGACCCATGCCGGAGCGACAGTCTCCAGGAACATGGGGTGGGGGGGGGGGCAAATTGGGAGTTCCGGAGACAGGGAAGGGTTAGACAACAAATAATTAAATCGTAATCTCCACTTTTATTCACTGCATGCAGGAGAACTGCGGGCTGACGGTTTGCAATGAAATGCTTTACATCCTGGGCGGGAAAGACAACACGGCGGAAGGCACAGACGGAGTGTTCTGCATCGACCCCACCTCGGGCAAGCTGAGCCACGTCGCTACCATGCCACGCTGCGCCAGTTACCATGGCTGTGTCACCATTCACCAGCGGGTGAGAAGATAATGAACGGGGCACGTTCACTGCACGCAGGCTGTACGCTGCTTTATTCCTACCGGACATTTGACGTTGGATGCAATACTGACTCACCTGACGTTTTTGTTTTTTACGTTCTATTACGTGCAAAGTCGCCAGGGGCGGCCACAAGGGTTGTTTTGTCCGAAAAGGAAAATTTTATTGTATGAGTGCGTAACTAATTATGTATAGATCTGCTGCCCCATCCCTGACAGGTACTGACCCAAACACCTCCTCCTGTCCCATCACTGATGGTTTCTAACCCATGGAGTTCCTCCTGTCCCATCACTGAGGAGAATGACCTATCGGGGGAGAAATTTGGCTGCTTTGCTCTTTTGCCGGCACTCCGATCCCTGGTGGCCCAGCTGGGCCCCGGGTCGCGCTGCGCAAGGCCCCTCCCACTATTACATTTTGAAATCCTCGTGACAACACATTGTGGACCGTGAGGTCACATGATCGTCCTCCCATCGACTCACCCCCCCCCCGCCATGCAAGACCGAGTGATCATTTGGGAGGTTGCTCACCACAACTAGCCTGCGCCAGATAGAGGCAAAGGCTCTTCAAGGCAAGGCCTCACTAACATGCAATGTATTTCAGAAATATGTTCTGTGTATATGTCTTAAAACTGTGAATCGTGTCTTTAAACGGAACGCTAGATGTAAATATTCCTTTATTACCTCATGTCTCACTAATCCTGTAATGTGAACCCTGTATATATTTTTTAGGATGAAGTTTGGCTCTGCTTTCTAGCACTCTTGCCCCCGGCTCTCCCCCTAGTGAACCAATGAGAAGTCGCACAACACCAGGTTATAGTCCAACAGTTTTATTTGAAATCACAAGCTTTCGGAGCGGCTGCTCCTTCATCAGGTAAAGTGAAGGAATACATTATGTAGGGGGTGGTAATGGGGTCAGCCTTCACTTTCTGACTCAGTGAGCGGTTCGAATCGCTCCCACGCCCCTCTGGTTCCTAGACTTTGGACTTATTTAGGGGTTGTGAACAAAAATGCAGTAGACAACAGGTTCTGATGAAAGAATTTTTACTTTATTAAAAGAAAAAGGTAACAAACTTAAAACACACTTAATACTTAAACACAGATTGGGGAGCACACGATACAGGCGAGGGAGAAAGACAATATACCAAACAAAAACCTTATCCCTCCCAAAGATCCCACTATCTAGCTAGGTTTTTGGTTTCAGGAGATCAGGGATAATGCTCACCAACGAATCCTTGGCAGGATTTTAGAGTCTTTTGATTAAAAGATTAAAGGATTTGTATTCCTTCACTTTACCTGATGAAGGAGCAGCGCTCCGAAAGCTCGTGATTTCAAATAAAACTGGTGGACGATAACCTGGTGTTGTGCGACTTCTCATTTTTGTCTACCCCAGTCCAACACCGGCATCTCCGCATCATAGTGAATCAATGCCATTCTTGTTCCATCAGAAAATCTAGGCAAAGGGACGATGGGCTTCAGTGGTGGCCACCATAGGAACAAGGAGGAGGCCATTCAGCCCCTCGAGCCTGTCCCACCCTCCAATGAGATCATGGCCGATCTACATCTCAACTCCATTTACCAGCCTTGGTTCCTTAATCCATCAACACCCTCCCTTGACCCAACAAAAAAATTGTCGATCGATTCCCCAAGGTTGACGAGATGAGGTGTGGTGTTAGGCGGCGTTGATTTGAGGGAGGGAGGGAATTCCACAGGTCTCAGTTCCTGGGAAGTAATGAGTTGGAGTTGGAGGGTGTGCGGTAAATTTTGATTTCAGTACAGCAGACGGGGGCTCAGATTTTAAAGGGGTGGTGGTGGGGGGAGCGAGTAAGATGGGCACGAGCCAAATCGGGCAGAGGACTCGCGGAGTCCGGAGGTTCCCTGTAAATGTTCCCAGAGGATCCCCCCCAACCCTCCCAGATCCACTACCTAGTTGGCAGGCAGGAGCGGCACAGCAAGATCCCACACACATCAATGTGATGATGATGACCAAGTAATCTTTTTTTTTACTGATGTTGGTTGAAGGATAAATATTGGCCAGGACACCGGGGAGAACTCCCCTGCACTTCTTCGAAATAGTGCCATGGGATCTTTTACGTCCACCTGAGAGAGCAGACGGGGCCTCGGTTTCACGTCTCATCTGAAAGACAGCACCTCCAACAGTGCAGCGCTCCCTCAGTACTGCACTAGGAGAGTCAGCCTAGATTTTGTGCTCAAGTCTCTGGAGTGGGACTTGAACCCACAACCTTCTGACTCAGAGGCGAGAGTGCTGCCCACTGAGCCACGGCTGTGAAGGAGGCCACTTGGCCCATTGAGTCTGCACCAGCTCTTTAGTCCCCCTCCCCCGCTCTTTCCCCATATTCCTGCAACTTTTTCTCCTTCCAGCATTTATCCAATTCCCATTTGAAGACTACTATTGAATGTGTATCCACCACCCCTATTTTCATTTGATTTTCATCTGCCACATGTCCACACCTCCGACAGTGCAGCACTCCCTCAGCACTGCACTGGGAGAGTCAGCCTAGATTTTTTGTGCTCAAGTCTCTGGAGTGGGACTTAGAACCCACGACCTTCATGACTCGGAGGCGGGAGTGCTACCCACTGAACCACAGCTGAGGCAGGTAAACATTTGAGCCAGTCAGCCTTCCGCATTGTAGTTATTGGATCAAGATTAAACCGTGTGTATTGGTTAGACTGTCGTGTTATTGAGACTGTGCTATTTCAACAGTGGGATTTTTATTTTATGTTATTTAAACTTGTTTCTGTTTAAAATTTGATGCAAAGAAACACTTGCATTTCTATAGCACCTTTCATGGTGCTCCAAAGCATGTTACAGCCAATGAAACATAGAAACATAGAAGATAGGAGCAGGAGTAGGCCATTCGGCCCCTCGAGCCTGCTCCGCCATTCAATGAGATCATGGCTGATCATCCAAATTCAGTACCCTGTCCCTGCCTTCTCCCCATATCCCTTGATCCCCTTAGCCTTAAGAAATATATCTAACTCCTTCTTGAATATATTTAATGAATTGGACTCAACTGCCTTCTGTGGTAGAGAATTCCACAGGTTCACCACTCTCTAGGTGAAGAAATTCCTCCTCATCTCAGTCCTAAATGGCTTACCCCTTATCCTTAGACTGTGGCCCCTGGTTCTGGACTCCCCCGCCATCGGGAACATCCTTCCTGCATCTAGTCTGCCTAGTCCTATTAGAATTTTATAAGTTTCAATGAGATCCCCTCTCATTCTTCTAAACTCTAGCGAATACAAGCCCAATCGACCCAATCTCTCTTCATACGTCATTCCTGCCATCCCAGGTATCAGTCTGGTGAATCTTCGCTGCACTCCCTCCATGGCAAGAACATCCTTCCTCAGATAAGGCGACCAAAACTGCACACAATACTCAAGGTGTGGTCTCACCAAGGCCCTGTACAACTGCAGCAAGACATCCTTGCTCCTGTACTCGAATCCTCTCGCTATGAAGGCCAACATACCATTTGCCTTCTTAACCGCCTGCTGCACCTGCATGCTTACCTTCAGCGACTGGTGCACAAGGACACCCAGGTCTCGTTGCACTTGCCCTTTTCCCAATCTATTGCCGTTCAGATAATAATCTGTCTTCCTGTTTTTGCCACCAAAGTGGATAACCTCGCATTTATCCACATTATACTGCATCTGCCCAATCACCCAACCTGTCCAAATCATACTGGAGTTTCTCTGCATCCTCCTCACAGCACACACGCCCACCCAGCTTTGTGTCGTTTGCAAACTTGGAGATATTACATCTAGTTCCCTCGTCTAGATCATTAATATATATTGTGAATAGCTGGGGTCCTAGCACCGATCCCTGCGGTACCCCACTAGTCACTGCCTGCCACTCGGAAAAAGACCCGTTTATTCCAACTCTTTGCTTCCTGCCTGCCAACCAGTTTTCTATCCAAGTCAGTACCTTACCCCCAATCCCATGTGCTTTAACTTTACACGCTAATCTCTTATGCGGGACCTTATCGAAAGCCTTCTGAAAGTCCAAATACACCACATCCACTGGTTCTCCCTTATCTATTCTACCAGTTACATCCTCAAAAATACCATTGAAGTGTAGTCACTGCTGTAATGTAGGAAACATGGCAGCTGAAGTTGTGTAAATCTTTCTTTTCTTTTTTTTCTTTCTTTCCATCTTTCTTTCATTCATTCTTTCCATCTTTCCTTTCTTTCTTTCCATCTTTCTTTTTCTCTCTTTCCATCTTTCTCTCTTTCCATCTTTTCTTTCTCTCTTTCCATCTTTCCTTTCTCTCTTTCTTTCCATCTTTCCTTTCTCTCTTTCTCATAGAGTCATAGGGGGAGAAATTCAGTATCGCCCCATTTGGGGCGCAATTATCGGCCGGGCGCAAAGATTAGCGCCTGGCTCTAATTATCACCACCGACTGCAAACTTGACTTTTATCGCCCCTGGAGGTGATTGGAGCGCTAAATCAGGCGCTTCACACCTGTCTTAAGGCGCAAAGGCCGAGGAGCGAGGCGCTACCTCAGAGCGCTGGCGAAGCTCATGTAATGTCAGTCAGCAATGGAACACACACACAATGGCACGGGCCAGTTCTTAAAGGGGAGGGTTGATCTTGCTTTCCATCCACATCCTGCTCATTGCAGCCTTGAATCTCTGCCTGGAGAGACCTGCACATCAAATCTGCTGGAAAGAACAATGGAGAGTACCAGGGAAAGAGCTCAGAGTGCAGCCCCCACAGTCTCTTCTAAATCGATACAAGGAATGGCAAATCAAAATGAACCTGCAAAGTGCTGCTCAGTACCCAAAACTCCTTCACACAGCGTTGAATCTCTCCAGAAGTCTCTCCCTCTCTCTCTCAGAATGCGTAGTTCAAAAATGGCATCAACAATAAAAGGCAGGAAGCGGTCACCTTTAAATAGTGCTCCCCCTTTCCCTTCATGACTGCAGAATGCTCCCCTCAACCTGTCGTTGCTTGCGTCAGGCGGTAAGGCAGGGGGCGCCACTCAATATCCGCTCCGGGGCAATACCGGGGCGTTGCGCACTCGACTGAGATCACGATCTGCCGGCGCAGGACATCGTGGCGGTAGTGTTTAGTGCCGCCGCAAAATGTCGAGTTAATTTCGCGAGCGGCGCAAACTTCGCCGCGCCTGGGCGCTAGATGCTTTGCGCCCCATTAGCGCCCTCTTAAGGCGCTAACGGGAGACGCAACCAACTGAATTTTTCCCCCATAGAGTTATACAGCACAGAAAGAGGCCCTTCGGCCCATCGTGTCTGCGCCGGCCATCAAGCCCTGTCTATTCTAATCCCATTTTCCAGCACTTGGTCCGTAGCCTTGTATGCTATGGTGTTTCAAGTGCTCATCTAAATGCTTCTTGAATGTTGTGAGGGTTCCTGCCTCTACCACCCTTTCAGGCAGTGAGTTCCAGATTCCAACCACCCTCTGGGTGAAAAAGTTTTTCCTCAAATCCCCTCTAAACCTCCTGCCCCTTACCTTGAAACTATGCCCCCTGGTTATTGACCCCTCTACTAAGGGGAAAAATTCCTTTCTATCTACCCTATCTATGCCCCTCATAATTTTGTACACCTCAATCAGGTCCCCCCTCAGCCTTCTCTGCTCTAAGGAAAACAACCCCAGCCTGTCCAGTCTATCTTCATAGCTGAAGCGCTCCAGCCCAGGTAACATCCTGGTGAATCTCCTCTGCACCCTCTCTAATGCAATCACATCCTTCCTATAGTGTGGCGACCAGAACTGCACACAGTATTCCAGCTGTGGCCTAACTATCGTTTTGTACAGCTCCATCATAACCTTCCTGCTCTTATATTCTATGCCTCGGCTAATGAAGGCAAGTATCCCATATGCCTTCTTAACCACCTTATCTACCTGTCCTGCTTCCTTCAGGGATCTATGTACATGCACACCAAGGTCCCTCTGATCCTCTGTCCTTCCTAGGGTCCTACTATTCATTGTGTATTCCCTTGCCTTGTTAGTCCTCCCAAAATGCATCACCTCACACTTTTCAGGGTTAAATTCTATTTGCCATTGTTCTGCCCATCTGACCAACCCGTCTATATTGTCCTGTAGCCTGAGGCTTCCCTCCTCGCTATTTACCACTCCACCAGTTTTCATGTCATCTGTGAACTTACTGATCATACTTCCTACATTCATATCTAAATCATTAATGTACACTACAAACAGGAAAGGACCCAGCACCGATCCCTGCGGTACACCACTGGACACAGGCTTCCAGTCACAAAAACAACCTTCGACCATCACCCTCTGCCTCCTGCCACTAAGCCAATTTTGGATCCAATGTGCCAAATTGCCCTGGATCCCATGGGCTCTTACCTTCTTGACCAGTCTCCCATGCGGGACTTTGTCAAAAGCCTTACTGAAGTCCATGTAGACTACATCACCTGCACTACCCTCATCCACACACCTAGTCACCCCCTCGAAAGATTCAATCAAATTGGTCAGACATGATCTCCCCCTGACAAAGCCATGCTGACTATCCCTGATTAATCCTTGCCTCTCCTAGTGGAGACTAATTCTGTCCCTCAGAATTTTTTCCAATAATTTCCCTACCACTGATGTTAGGCTCACTGGCCTGGAATTCCCTGGTTTATCCCTACTACCCTTGTTGAACAATGGTATGACGTTAGCTGTTCTATCTTTCTTTTCATCTTTCTTTCTTTCTTTCCCTCTTTCTTTTTCTCTTTCTTTCCATCTTTCTCTCTTTTTTTCCATCTTTCTTTCTTTCTCTCTTTCTTTTTTACTTTCTTTCTCTCTTTCCATCTTTCTTTCTCTCTTTCTTTCTCTCTTTCTTTCTATCTTTCTTTCCATCTTTCTTTCTTTCTCTCTTTCTTTCTCTCTTTCTTTCTTTCCATCTTTCTTTCTTTCCTTCTCCCTTGCTCTCTTTCTTTCTTCCTTCCTTTCTTTCCCTCTTTCTTTCTTTCTCTCCTTCTCTCTCTTCTCTTTCTTTCTTTCTTTCTTTCTTTCTCTCTTCCTCTCTTTCTTCCTTTCTTTCCATCTTTCTCTTTCTTTCCATCTTTCTCTTTCTTTCCATCTTTCCTTTCTTTCTTTCCATCTTTCCTTTCTTTCTTTCTTTCTTTCCTTTCCTTTCCTCTATTAAATCCAGCTCCTTTATCCTGGAGCCACGTTCCAAGGCCTACTAAGAACTGGATCTGTGAGTTTGCTGCTGGGATGATGGAGCCGGACTCAGCAGTCTGGGAGATGAGTGCACGGACCCTGGCCTCCCCAGAACCCAAACTGAAGCAGCACCGATGCAAAACTGGCTTTGCGTTTACAGCAAGAGTGGAGAAGAGGTTCTGGTGTCCTTGCCCACACACTGCCTTCCCTTCACCTCTTACGTGTGACTTGCCGACACAACCCCTGGACAATGGATGTCCTCCTTCCAGAGAGGACCATTGTGCAAGGAGCCAGTGCCTAAGGGTCTCTATCCCTTTCTTTCTCCTAGACGGAGTTCAAAAGCACTGCTCCGTTAATGACCCGTCTGTTACTGGAGAGCAGCTTCTCTTGAGCAAATCCCACCCCAGGGAGACCTCCAATAGCAGATGGTGGCTCAGGTGATGGGGTAAGATGTGACGGAGCTGTGTTTGTGCGTCTGCGCCCAGCCAATCTGTTGAACAGTGTTGATTGACTGACTTTAAACTGCATTAGCCATCTGGGAGCGGTTAAATAGAATCATACTCAACACTGGCCCCAGGCTGCCCCATCCTGCTGATCATTTAACACATTCATTGCCTATATTAAACCAATAGAGGTAACACTGGATTGCCCCAGTGTCACTAACAGAAACCCAACTGCACAAGCAAGGAAGTTACGCTAAACCTTTATAAATCTCTGGTTTGGCCGCAGCTGGAGTATCCTGGGCCAGTGAAGGGCTGTCCTCATCAGGCCCAGGAGCAGTACCACGAGAAGGGCCTTGTCAAGCTTTAAAACGTATTGGCTAGGACAGGCCGGTGTAGCATTAGAACATAAGAAATAGGAGCAGGAGTCGGCCATACGGCCCCTCGAGCCATTCAATAAGATCATGGCTGATCATCAACCTCAACTCCACTTTCCCGCCCGATCCCCATATCCCTCGATACCCCTAGAATCATTTCCTGCATTACAACAGTGACTACACTTCAAAAAGTACTTCATTGGCCGTAAAGCGCTTTGGGATGTCCTGAGGTCATGAAAGGCGCTATAGAAATGCAAGTCTGTCTGTCTTCCTTCCTTCATTCCTTCCTTACTCCCCCCCTCTCTCTCTCTCCTTCCTCCCTCTCCTTCCTTTCCTTCCTCCCTCTCTCCTTCCTCTCTCTCCTTCCTCTCTCTCCTTCCTTTCTTTCCTTCCTCTCTCTCCTTCCTCTCTCTCCTTCCTTTCTTTCCTTCCTCTCTCTCCTTCCTTTCTTTCCTTCCTCTCCTTCCTCTCTCTCCTTCCTTTCTTTCCTTCCTCTCTCTCCTTCCTTTCTTTCCTTCCTCTCTCTCCTTCCTCTCTCTCCTTCCTTCCTTCCTCTCTCTCCTTCCTTTCTCTCCTTCCTTCCTTCCTCTCTCTCTCCTTCCTTCCTTCCTCTCTCTCCTTCCTCTCGCTCCTTCCTTCCTTCCTCTCTCTCCTTCCTCTCTCTCCTTCCTTCCTTCCTCTCTCTCTTTCCTCTCTCTCCTTCCTCTCTCTCCTCTCCTTCCTTCCTTCCTCTCTCTCCTTCCTTTCGCTCCTTCCTTCCTTCCTCTCTCTCCTTCCTTTCTCTCCTTCCTTCCTTCCTCTCTCTCCTTCCTTTCTCTCCTTCCTTCCTTCCTCTCTCTCCTTCCTTTCTCTCCTTCCTTCCTTCCTCTCTCTCCTTCCTCTCGCTCCTTCCTTCCTTCCTCTCTCTCCTTCCTCTCTCTCCTTCCTTCCTTCCTCTCTCTCCTTCCTCTCTCTCCTTCCTCTCTCTCCTTCCTTCCTTCCTCTCTCTCCTTCCTCTCGCTCCTTCCTTCCTTCCTCTCTCTCCTTCCTCTCGCTCCTCCTTCCTTCCTCTCTCTCCTTCCTTTCTCTCCTTCCTTCCTTCCTCTCTCTCCTTCCTCTCGCTCCTTCCTTCCTTCCTCTCTCTCCTTCCTCTCTCTCCTTCCTTCCTTCCTCTCTCTCCTTCCTCTCTCTCCTTCCTTCCTTCCTCTCTCTCCTTCCTCTCGCTCCTTCCTTCCTTCCTCTCTCTCCTTCCTCTCGCTCCTTCCTTCCTTCCTCTCTCTCCTTCCTCTCGCTCCTTCCTTCCTTCCTCTCTCTCCTTCCTCTCGCTCCTTTCCTTCAAGGACAGTTAGTCCCTGATGTTCCACCTTTAAGAATTGACAGCGACCCTCAGCGCCATCTTGTGGCCTCAATAGAAACTTCCCCCTGCCAAAGGACAGTTCTTCACCAATTTTAAAAGCCTGTCGGATTAATATTTTCCACAGTTTGCACTTTATCATCGGTGCTGGTTTGATATTAAGTATTAACTGTTTCTTATCGCAGAGCTCCACCTGTTATATCCGTTGTCGCAGCTTCCCTCACCTGCCTGTGAGACTCACCCTCCTTCACCAGTGTGACATTTATCTGATTCTCGTCCTCTCAGTCAGACTAGCTTTCCCTCCTCCATCCCGACCAAATTTGGATGGCGTACCAGTGGAAAAGGGGGCGAAAGTGGCTGTGAACTTACAACAACAACAACAGCTTGTATTTATACAGCGCCTTTAATGTCGTAAAACGTCCCAAGGCGCTTCACAGGAACGATTATCAAACAAAATTTGACACCGAGCCACATAAGGAGATATTAGGACAGGGGACCAAAAGCTTGGTCACAGAGGGAGGTTTTAAGGAGCATCTTAAAGGAGGAGAGAGAGGCGGAGAGGTTTAGGGAGGGAATTCCAGAGCTCGGGGCCCAGGTAGCTGAAGGCACGGCCGCCAATGGTGGAGCGATTAAAATCGGGGATGCTCAAGAGGCCAGAATTGGAGGAGTGCAGAGATCTCAGTGGGTTGTGGGGCTGGAGGAGGTTACAGAGATAGGGAGGAGCGAGGCCATGGAGGGATTTGAAAACAAGGATGAGAATTTTAAAATCGAGGCGTTGCCGGACCGGGAGTCAATGTAGGTCAGCGAGCACAGGGGGTGATGGGTGAACGGGACTTGGTGCGAGTTAGGACACGGGACAGCAGAGTTTTGGATGAGCTCAAGTTTATGGATTTACACCCAAAAACATCAGCACCTCCCAAATCCGCGACCTCCCTGACCTAGAAGGACGAGGGCAGCAGGTGCTTTGGGAACACCACCACCTCAAAGTTCCCCTCCAGGCCACACACGCCATAGGCCGTTCCTTCATCGTCACTGGGTCAAAGTCCAGGAACTCCCTCCCTAACAGCACTGTGAGAGCACCTTCACCACACGGACTGCAGCGGTTCAAGAAGGTGGCTCACCACCACCTTCTCAAGGGGCAACTAGGGATGGGCAATAAATGCTGGTCTTGCCAGCGACGCCTACATCCCGAGCATGAATTTAAAATAACAACTCGAAAGGGCGTAGCTGAGATTTCTGGAGTTCGATAGCGATTTTCTCTGCGACAATTTAAAAAAAAATTCTCACTGAGTCCTGCACTTATACTGAAGTGAAGTAACCTGATTTCCTGTCAATTTAAGTTAATGGATGGGTAAATGTGTGAGCTTAACTGCAGGTGGCCAGTCTCTATACTGTTTCTAGCACCTTTCACGACCTCAGGATGACCAGACCATCTGTTTTTAGTGACGTTAGATGAGGGATAAATATTGGCCAGGACACGGGGGAGAACTCCCCTGCTCTACTTCCAAATGCTGGCCATGGGATCCACCTGAGAGGGCAGACGGGGCCTCGGTTTAATGTCTCATCTGAAAGACGGCACCTTCGACAGTGCAGCACCAGAGTTCCTGCTAAGGCGCGCACGCGCGCAGAGGTCCCACGCGCGCCGCTCACCGGCTTTCGCATTGTAGATACCGCGCGTGGACGGTCCGCGCATTGGGGGAGGCAGACCTTCCCTCAGCATTGGCACTGGGAGTGTCAGCCTGGACTACGCGCTCGAGTCTCTGGAGTGGGGCTGGAAACCCACGACCGTTCTGCCTCAGAAGCGAGAGAGAGCTACCCAGTGAGCCACGGCTGGATGTCAGGCACTGATTGAGAGAGATTCTTTTCTACCCGCCCCCACCCCCCAATCACCGCCCTTCAAAAATTCAGACAAAGGACAAATTGTGAAATAGGAGACTCCGAGTGAAATACCAGGCTTTTCTCAGTTGCTCCTCTCCCGTGTCTACCTTCTAATATCCTGTCGTGTTTCTTCATCTTGTGACAGCATGAAGAATACCCCTTTAATCAAAATTCAATTTGCACTTGGGCCAAACCATAACCTCTGCACTTTTTCCCTTTTGCAGCTGAGACAATGGAGACTGAAGCATGTTAATTATCTGTAATTCCCCCTTCCTAGGCCTGGCCTCCAGGGGATGGGGACCAATATACCAGCTGTCCTCAACTCCACTCCCTCCCAATCAATTAATGCCTGGTCCAGCTCTTCTCCAAACATGGGACCAACAGGCCCCGGTTTCTATGGAGACGACTGCGCTGCACACTACACTGATAAACAATCTCTCGTTGATTGTGGTCGATTGTACAGCCCCAATGTAAAGAACTGAAGAGTATCTCAATGTTCTCACCCACCGGGGGTGGGAGGGGTTTGTGGTGGGGGTGGGAGGGGGGGTGGGGGGGCGTCTAGCCCAAGGCGCATGGGAGCTGAGGGTGCAGACTGCCCTGGTGGAACAGCACTGCCTTCAGTCTGGCAAATCAGACAGGATAGTCTCCAGCAACAGCTAGAGACTCGTCAGAATGGAAAATGACAGACCACAAAGGACTTACTTCATCTCTCCCCCCTCTCTCTCTGTTTGACTCCCTCTGTCTTTCTGTCTCTGTCAGTCTATCTCTCTCTGTCTCTGTCTCTGTCTGTGTCTCTCTCTATCGCTCTCTATCTCTCTCTATCGTTCTCTATCTCTCTCTGTGTCTCTCTATCGCTCTCTATCTCTCTCTGTCGCTGTCTCTTTCTGTGTCTCTCTCTATCTCTCTCTGTCTCTTTCTGTGTCTCTCTCTATCTCTCTCTGTCTCTGTCTCTTTCTGTGTCTCTCTCTATCTCTCTCTATCTCTGTCTCTTTCTGTGTCTCTCTCTATCTCTCTCTGTCTCTGTCTCTTTCTGTGTCTCTCTCTATCTCTCTCTGTCTCTGTCTCTTTCTGTGTCTTTCTCTATCTCTCTCTGTCTCTGTCTCTTTCTGTGTCTCTCTCTATCTCTCTCTATCTCTGTCTCTTTCTGTGTCTCTCTCTATCTCTCTCTGTCTCTGTCTCTTTCTGTGTCTCTCTCTATCTCTCTCTGTCTCTGTCTCTTTCTGTGTCTCTCTCTATCTCTCTCTGTCTCTGTCTCTGTCTGTGTCTCTCTCTATCTCTCTCTGTCTCTGTCTCTTTCTGTGTCTCTCTCTATCTCTCTCTGTCTCTGTCTCTTTCTGTGTCTCTCTCTATCTCTCTCTGTCTCTGTCTCTTTCTGTGTCACTCTCTATCTCTCTCTGTCTCTGTCTCTTTCGGTGTCTCTCTCTATCGCTCTCTATCTCTCTCTGTCTGTCTCTCTCTCTCTGTTTCTCTCTCTCTCTGTCTTTCTCTGTCTTGTCTTTGTCTCTCTCTCTCTCTATCTCTCTGTCTGTCATCTCCCTTTCTGTCTTTGTCTCTCTCTCTCTCTATCTCTCTCTGTCTCTTTCTCTCTCTGTATTTGTCTGTTCATCTGTTTATCTCTCTCTACACCTTTGTCGTTCTGTCTGTCTTTATCGCTATCTCTTTGTGTCGCCTTTTCTCTTTAGTTCTCTCTTTGTCTCTCTCACTTGATCTGTCTCTCTTTTTCTTCGTCTGTCTGTCTCTCTCTCTGTCTTTCTCTATCTGTCCCCCTCTCTGTCTGTCTCTCTCTCTCTCTCTCTCTCTGTCTATCAGTCTTTCTCTGTCTATCTCTCTCTCAGTCTGTCTGTTTTTCTCTCTGTTTCTTTGTCTGTATCTCACTCTATCTCCCTCTCCCTCAGTCTGGCTCACTCTCTGTCTGTCTCTAGCACTGGAAATCCATGTGGGTTCTCTTGTCGGAACCCCCAAATAATAATATACACAGGGGCTGCTATTCCCTATAATATACACAGGGGCTGCTATTCTCTATAATATACACAGGAACTGCTATTCTCTATAATATACACAGGAACTGCTATTCTCTATATTATACACAGGGGCTGCTATTCTCTATAATATACACAGGGGCTGCTATTCTCTATAATATACACAGGAGCTGCTATTCTCTATAATATACACAGGGGCTGCTATTCCCTATAATATACACAGGGGCTGCTATTCTCTATAATATACACAGGGGCTGCTATTCCCTATAATATACACAGGGGCTGCTATTCTCTATAATATACACAGGAGCTGCTATTCTCTATAATATACACAGGGGCTGCTATTCCCTATAATATACACAGGGGCTGCTATTCTCTATAATATACACAGGGGCTGCTATTCTCTATAATATACACAGGGTCTGCTATTCTCTACAATATACACAGGGGCTGCTATTCTCTATAATATACACAGGGTCTGCTATTCCCTATAATATACACAGGGGCTGCTATTCTCTATAATATACACAGGGTCTGCTATTCTCTACAATATACACAGGGGCTGCTATTCTCTATAATATACACAGGGTCTGCTATTCCCTATAATATACACAGCGGCTGCTATTCTCTATAATATACACAGGGGCTGCTATTCTCTATAATATACACAGGGGCTGCTATTCTCTATAATATACACAGGGGCTGCTATTCTCTATAATATACACAGGAGCTGCTATTCTCTATAATATACACAGGGGCTGCTATTCTCTATAATATACACAGGGGCTGCTATTCTCTATAATATACACAGGGGCTGCTATTCTCTATAATATACACAGGGGCTGCTATTCTCTATAATATACACAGGGGCTGCTATTCTCTATAATATACACAGGGGCTGCTATTCTCTATAATATACACAGGGGCTGCTATTCTCTATAATATACACAGGGGCTGCTATTCTCTATAATATACACAGGGGCTGCTATTCTCTATAATATACACAGGGGCTGCTATTCTCTATAATATACACAGGGGCTGCTATTCTCTATAATATACACAGGGGCTGCTATTCCCTATAATATACACAGGGGCTGCTATTCTCTATAATATACACAGGGGCTGCTATTCTCTATAATATACACAGGGGCTGCTATTCTCTGTAATATACACAGGGGCTGCTATTCTCTATAATATACACAGGGGCTGCTATTCTCTATAATATACACAGGGGCTGCTATTCTCTATAATATACACAGGGGCTGCTATTCTCTATAATATACACAGGGGCTGCTATTCTCTATAATACAGACAGGGGCTGCTATTCTCTATAATATACACAGGGGCTGCTATTCTCTATAATACAGACAGGGGCTGCTATTTACTGTAATCAGGTTTACTAGTTTACACTGACTGAATAGGTCACGTGGACTGTAATGGATTGCAGGATTTTTACTATTCTTTTGGGGATTGCAGCCTGCGATTCTCTTTGTCTTTCACCAAAAACCAAAAATGGCGAACAAAGGAGCTGCTTGTAGTGATTCTTGTATCTGATTACCAGTGAAACCCCACCTGAGTCGTCCTTTTGGGAAGAGTCTAGCGTTTAAAGGTCGCTGCTGCTCAGGCACAGCCCGGTCGGTGTGCCTGGGGCAGTAAGTCGGTGGTTACTGTTAAAGGCAAACATCTGTTTCTGAGGATGCTGCTATTTGAAGCAGAATTGGCAGCCACATTTTCGGCCTCTACCTTGTTTTACCACGAGCCACAATAAAAGAGTCAACAAGAATGAGCACGGCCTAGTTTCTGGTTTGAGAAACTCCTTAAGCTGACTCTCTCTCCACCCTCCCCCCCTCCCCAGCAAACATCTGTTTTTATTTATTCATTCCTGGGATGTGGGCATCGCTGGCAAGGCCAGCATTTATTGCCCATCCCTAGTAACATAGAAACATAGAAACATAGAATCTAGGAGCAGGAGTAGGCCATTCGGCCCGTCGAGCCTGCTCCGCCATTCAATACGATCATGGCTGATCATCCAAATCCAGTACCCTGTCCCTGCTTTAATCCCCACAGTACACATATCCCACCCTACCCCCGTAACCCCACGTATTTAATTCCCCCTAACATATCCCATCCTATCCCCATAACCCCACATATTTAATCCCCCCTAACACTAAGGTCAATTTATCATAGCCAAATCAACCTAACCCACACATTTTTGGACTGTGGGAGGAAACCGGAGCACCCGGAGGAAACCCACGCAGACACGGGGAGAATGTGCAAACTCCACACAGACAGTCACCCGAGGTCAGATTCGAACCCGGGTCTCTGGCGCTGTGAGGCACCAGTGCTAACCACTATGCCACCGTGTTGCCCTGAGAAGGTGGTGGTGAGCCGCCTTCTTGAACAGCTACAGTCCGTGTGGTGATGGTACTCCCACAGTGCTGTTAGGGAGGGAGTTCCAGGATTTTGACCCAGCGACGATGAAGGAACGGCCAATATATTCCCAAGTCAGGATGGTGTGTGTGACTTGGAGGGGAACTTGGAGGTGGTGGTGTTCCCATGCACCTGCTGCCCTTGTCCTTCTAGGTGGAAGAGGTCGCGGGTTTGGGAGGTGCTGCCGAAGGAGCCTTGGCGAGTTGCTGCAGTGCATCTTGTAGATGGTACACACTGCAGCCACGGTGCGCCGGTGGTGGAGGGAGTGAATGTTTAAGGTGGTGGTTTGGAGGCGTGCGCAACAGTCTTACCCTGAATGACCTACATTCATCACGCAGACCGACCCATACATTATGCATTGCTGCTCGCTGTGAAGGCATTAATAACTAATGCTAATGCTTTACAATCCCCCATCGCCAGTTCAGACGCCTGCTCTTCGACTTCTGCTGTGTGATCAATTTGAAACATCACCAACCGAATAAAATGGAGGCCTGGGCTCGCTCTTAAAATGTAGGCCGGGAATGTTAGGCTGTGGTAAAGTAGGGTGACCGTACGTCCCCGTTTTCCAGGCACAGACCCCGGGATGAGGTCCTGTGTCCCCGGACAAACAATGTGCTCAGAAGAGTCCCCGGTTCACGAAACTCGGCCCCCGAATAGACTGGAGCCACAGTCATTGGAATATGTGCCGATCACACCGTCAGACAGAATCACAGTCTCAGGTCAATGGACTGAAGCGTGTGATTGTATTATTTATAACGGCGTCTGAATGTGCTTCAATAGGGTGACGTCACATCCGCGGTAATTATATCCACATTTGTTTTGTATTTGTAGTGTGTTTGCGCAACTGTTAAAATACAGGCTGCTACAAGTTTTTGCCTTGCTACACCGCGCCACCTACACTTTCCGTCCTGGCTACTTTGCCGTGCTCCCACCCTGTGTGTCCCCGGGTTCGGGTTAGAAAATATGGTCAGCCTACGGTAAAATGCAGATTTTTTCGGCTAGGTTCGTCAAAAGAAAAATTCCTCTCCCTCCCCTGACTGCATTGGAACAATGATGGACAGGTAAAGACCCTCTGGCCCATCCAGCCTGTCCCCCCACAACTGCGACACCTCGCGTATCACAATAGATACACTGTCCCACCCCACCCGAAACCGTGGGATCTCCTGGAAGGGGTGAAAAGACAGATAAAAAAAAAACAGGAAAAAATTCCGGGAAATTCCTCTCCGACCCATCTAGGCGATGGAAACTAGTCTGGGAGATCACTCTGGCCCTGAATTCCCCGCAGTACCCGCCTTCTGTACGAGGTGATCTCAGCCCCGGCCAGAACCAGGTCCAGCTCTCGCTCGACGGAGCTCAGCGAATCTGCGTCCACCACACGAGACGGCGGCCTGTTCCAGAGGTCCGCTGTCCTCGGGAGAAAAGACCCACCTCCTGACCTCTAACCCCGATCTGGCCTTAAATTTGTGAGCCCTGGTCCTCCCCAACCTCTTTAATTGGAACAAACTGGAACACAATCTATTCCCTGCATCACCTTATAAACCCCGATCAGATCACCCCTGAGTCCACGCTTCTTCGAAGTGTAGAGTCCCAACTCTTTTTGACTTATCTTGATAACTAAGCTGCTCCAAAGTGGGAATTAATCTACTGGCCCTTCTCTTTCCAAAGCCTTAATATTGCATCAGCACACCAATAACTTGCACTTACGCAGCGCCTTTGACGTTGTAAAACATCCCAAGGCGCTTCACAGGAGCGCGATCAGTCAAAGAATTGACACCGAGCCAATGATCCCCGTGAGCGGCGCTTTGTACTGCGCGGCCTGTTTCTTTTAGTGCGCGGTCCCTTTAAATTTCCGTGCACGCGCGGTGTCTTACACTGGAGAAGCCGGTGAGCGGCCGGCGCGGGACCTTTCCCATGACTGCGCGGCCGTGTGGCTTAGAGGGAACATTGCACCGAGCCACATAAGGAGATATTAGGACAGGCGACTAAGAGCTTGGCCAAAGAGGTAGGTTCTAAGGAGGGTCTTAATGGAGAGGCGGAGAGGTTTAGGGAGGGAATTCCAGAGCTTAGGGTCTCAGCAGCTGAAGGCACGGCCACCAGTGGTGGGGCGAAGGAATTGGGCGATGCACGAGAGGCCAGAATTGGAGGAACGAAGGGCTAGAAATTCAGTGCATTTGCCCCCGGGGGGCGCTAACGGGGCGCAAACGACTTTTCGCTCGGGCGCGGCGCCGCTAACGACTCCGCTAAATTCAGCGGGGGTTTAGCGGCGGCGGTAACCGGTAGCGCCCCGCTCCGCTGCGCGGGCGATGATGGCGTCGTCACCGTGCGCAGCGCCCCCGTTTTCGCCCCGCCTGCAAAAATTGGGCCCGCGCCCCCGCCCCCCCCCCCCCCTGAATCTGCGCTGGGCGATGACAGCGGCCGATTCAGGGGGCGGGAACGGAGCGGCAGGAGGCTCGCCAGGCGCGAAATAAAGGGGAAGTGGCGGGCGGGGGCGGGGGGAAAAAAAAGCGTCCGACTTACTTGAACGCGGGGTCCGTGCCGCGATCTGGCAGCCCGGCGCTCCACTTGTGTGCCGGGCTGCCGGCACGGTGCTCCTGCTGCCCGGTGGTCCAGGTAGGGCCCCGCAGAGTTGTGGGCTTTGGGCCCTCCCCTTTAATGAGGGGAAGAGCCCTTCCATGTGGTAGGGCTGCGCGGCCCAGTGCGCAGCGCTGCAGAACGCACCGCCCCGATATACGGCATTGGCGCTCTAAGAAAGAAGCGGTGCGCTTGAATTAACGCTCCACCTCCCTCTCGGGGCGCTAAAACTGAAGTTGGCGATCGCCGGCGCCATTAGCGCCCAGGCAATGTTAGTGGCCCAAATTGGGCGCTAACGAATGTTTCCCTTCGCAGAGTTTTCGAAGAGCAGTAATGATGTGTGGCGAACCTTGGCAATGTGTTTGTAAAGGTTTCCTCTGTCTGGTGTTTCTGGAGAGATTGTTCCTGATAGATCTGCTGATGCTGATACTAGAGACACTGAACAAAGAAACTCTTCTCAAACCTCGTTACAATGTCACCCCACATAGCAACCGGGCAATCCCTTCGCTCTTATTTTTCCTGTTTATCAAGTTGACGGACATTGGTGCTGGGAAAAGGAACACATTCCATTTCAGCCAGCTAATATCAGTATCGACCACTTCCAGGTCAGATATAGCAATGTTTCACAGTAAAGTCCCTTTTATACTGTCCCATCGAGCAAACCCAGGTCAAATATAGCACAGAGTTTATGTATGGAGTAATGGTCCTTTTACTCTGCCCCATAAGCACTGCCAGGTTAAGTATAGAATGATTAAATACAGAATAAAGCTCCCTCTACACTGTCCCCATCAAACATTCCCAGGGCAGGTACAGCACGGGTTAGATACAGAGTAAAGCTCCCTCTACACTGTCCCCATCAAACATTCCCAGGGCAGGTACAGCACGGGTTAGATACAGAGTAAAGCTCCCTCAACACTGTCCCATCAAACACTCCCAGGGCAGATACAGCATGGGTTAGATACAGAGTAAAGTTCCCTCTACACTGTCCCATCAAACACTCCCAGGACAGGTACAGCACGGGTTAGATACAGAGTAAAGCTCCCTCTACACTGTCCCATCAAACACTCCCAGGGCAGGTACAGCACGGGTTAGATACAGAGTAAAGTTCCCTCTACACTGTCCCATCAAACACTTCCAGGCCAGGTACAGCACGGGTTAGATACAGAGTAAAGCTCCCTCTACACTGTCCCATCAAACACTCCCAGGGCAGGTACAGCACGGGTTAGATACAGAGTAAAGCTCCCTCTACACTGTCCCATCAAACACTCCCAGGGCAGGTACAGCACGGGTTAGATACAGAGTAAAGCTCCCTCTACACTGTCCCATCAAACACTCCCAGGGCAGGGACAGCACGGGTTAGATACAGAGTAAAGCTCCCTCTACACTGTCCCATGAAGCACTCCCAGGGCAGGTACAGCACGGGTTAGATACAGAGTAAAGCTCCCTCTACACTGTCCCATCAAACACTCCCAGGGCAGGTACAGCACGGGTTAGATACAGAGTAAAGCTCCCTCTACACTGTCCCATCAAACACTCCCAGGGCAGATACAGTTAGATACAGAGTTCTCCCCGGTGACCTGGCCAGCATTCGCCCTTCAGTGAACGCAATCAAAACCAGAGGAACAGGTCTTTCAACACATTACAGTTGCTGAGATTATGCTGTGTTGTTGTGTTGTTGCCCTCATTACAACAGCCATCTCACTTCAATATAATTCATTGCATGTAAAGTACTGAGAGACGTGACAGGCCTCTGGATAAATGTAAATCTTTTCCCGTTCTTTTGTTTGAGGCATGCCTGGGACATGCTAACACAGCTTGACGATTACACCCTGCTCTCACAGGCTCCCTTGGGCCTAGCGTGAAGCCAAGCCTGACTGAACTAAAAGGCAGCGAGTCGGAGAACGGTAAACAATGAATAAATAAAATCGGGAGGACGGAGAGAGCCGCATGAATAAAACATCAGGGGCATCGACAGGGATTGCCTGTTCTGTTGGTTCCTCTGGATTCAGGAAGTTGTTTAAAGGTGAGTTGCTTTGAATTATATTGTGTGTGAAGATCAGAGCAACAACAACAGCTTCAGCTGAGAGATTAAAACTATCAGGAAAGACTGAACAGGCGGGGGCTCTTTTCCCTAGAAAAGAGAAGGCTGAGGGGTGACCTGATAGAGGTCTTTAAGATTATGAAGGGGGTACAATAGAGTAGACGTAGAGAAAATGTTTCCACTTGTGGGGATTTCAAAACTAGGAGCCATCAATATAAGGTAGTCACTAATAAATCCAATAGGGAATTCAGGAGAAACTTCTTTACCCAGAGAGTGGTGTGAATGTGGAACTCGCTGCCACAGGGAGTGGTTGAGGTGAATAGTACAGATGCATTTAAGGGGAAACTAGATAAGTACATAAATCCACAGATCCCTGAAGGTAGCAGGCCAGGTAAATAAGGTGGTTAAGAAGGCATACGGAATGCTTGCCTTTATTAGCCGTGGCATAGAATACAAGAGCAGGGGGGTTATGCTTCAACTGTATAAAACACTCGTTAGGCCTCAGCTAGAGTACTGCGTGCAGTTCTGGTCACCACATTACAGGAAAGATGTGATTGCACTAGAGAGGGTGCAGAGGAGATTTACAAGGATGTTGCCGGGAGTAGAGAATCTTAGCTATGAGGAAAGACTGGATAGGCTGGGTCTGTTTTCCTTGGAACAGAGGAGGCTGAGGGGAGACCTTATTGAGGTGTATAAAATTATGAGGGGCCTAGATAAAGTGGATAGAAAGGACCTATTTCCCTTAGCAGTGGGGTCAAAAACCAGGGGGCACAGATTTAAAGTAATTGGGGGAAGGTTTAGAGGGGATTTGAGGGGAAATTTCTTCACCCAGAGGGTTGTGGGGGTCTGGAACTCACTGCCTGAAAGGGTGGTAGAGGCAGAAACCTTCATCACATTTAAAAAGTACTTGGATGTGCACTTGGGATGCTGTAACCTGCAGGGCTATGGACCAAGAGCTGGGAAGTGGGATTAGGCTGGATAGCTCTTTGTTGGCGCGGACACGATGGGCCGAAATGGCCTCCTTCCGTGCTGTAACTTTCTATGATTCTATGATACATGAGGGAGAAAGGAATAGAAGGACAAAACGAAAATACTGCAGATGCTGGAAATCTGAAATAAAAACAGAAAATGCTGGAGATACTCAGCAGGTCAGGCAGCATCTGTGAAGAGAGAAACAGAGTTAACGTTTCAGGTCGATGACCTTTCGTCAGAACTGGAAAAAAGCAGGAAATGGAACAGATTTTTAAGCAAGTGTAGGGGCTGGGAAAGGGGGGAGGGGAAGAATGAACAAAAGGGAAGGTCTGTGATAGGATAGAAAGCGGAGGAGGTTAAGAGACATTAAGAGATATTCAAGGCAAAAGGAGATGGTAATGGGACAGGTTAAGAAACAAAGGGTGGCTCTAGATGAAGTGTAAATTGCGCTGGCAGAATGAAAGACAGCTGCCATGTGGGAGAGAGAGAAAAAAAAGTGTGGGAAAAAAAATTATCTATATATGATAGGGATAGAAGGATCTGCTGATAGGGTGAGATGAAGTAGGGTGGGAACAGGCTCGAGTGGAGCATAAACACCGGCACGGACCGGTTGGGCCGAATGGCCTGTCTCTGTGCCGTAGATTCGATGTAATTATACACTGCCTTGAACCTAGGAACATTGGAACATAGGAACAGGAGTAGGCTCTTCAGTCCCAGACAGCAGGATCTGGAAAGTAGACCCGGCTCGCTGCAGGGGCGGGGCGCAGGGAGCCGGCGACAAAATGGCGGAGCTGGAGCGCGTGCAGCGGTGCGAGGTGCAGCACTGCCGACAGCTCGGTAGGAAGCTGGGAGGGGCAGCTGCAGTTACTCTCGGGCCTTCGCAAACGTTTTACTGTGTCCTGTAAACCGCGACGGGAATATCGAGGTGTACAAAATTATGAGGGGCCTGGATAGAGTGGATAGGAAGGACCTATTTCCCTTAGCAGAGAGGTCAACAACCAGAGGGGCAGAGATTGAAAGTAATTGGTAGGAGGTTTAGAGGGGAGTTGAGGAGAACTTCTTTCACCCAGAGGGTGGTGGGGTCTGGAACTCACTGCCTGAAAGGGTGGGAGAGGCAGAAACCCTCATCACATTTAAAAAGTACTTGGATGTGTACTGGAAGTGCCGTAACCTACAGGGCTAAGGACCAAGAGCTGGGAAGTGGGATGAGGCTGGATAGCTCTTTTTCGGCCGGCACAGACACGATGGGCCGAATGGCCTCCTTCTGTGCCGTAAATTTCTATGATTCTCTCACGCATGACAAACCTTGTAAAGTCAGTGTCTCAGGGAGTCAGGACCAACGTTCCCTGCTAGCTGCGTGGCCGCGTGGCGCGGCGCTCCAGGGGACCAGCGCAGCCGGCTTGCCGGCTTTTCAACACAAAAACCACGCATGCGCGATAGTTGGAATGGCCCCCGCGCAGCCGCTTAAAGGGGCCGCGCGGCGCCAAACAAAATTAGAGGGAACATAGGTTTAAGACCCTTCGTTTTCTCAGAGAAGCCCCACAACAAAGGTTGTTGGAAGCACTGTCCTTCAGATGACCTTTGAGACTGAGGCCCCCTCAGCCTGTTCCAGTGGCTCAGGTGAATGTTGAAGATCCCAAACACTGTTCACAGGCAGCGAGGAAGAAGAGCAGCAATATCTCTTGGGGCTGGATTTTGCCAATGGGGAGCTTTTAGAGGCGGGACTCAAACTTGTCGGGTTTTAGTCCCGCCTCCATCGACTTCTGGCCAACCCACGCTATTTTCCCTTGATTGACCTTGTTAAGTCAGCCCAGCGGGATTAGCAGGCCAATTAAGGGGAAGCCAGTTACAGAGAACGTCAGCCTATGACGTTTCATCTGTCAAAAATTTTGGACAGATGAATTGTCATCGTTTGACAGCTCTGTGAAGCTGCCAAACACTGACATTCTCTGTAGTTTGATGAGTTCTCGTATTCAAGACCTCATCAAACCTCTTTCTTTAGCAGAAATTAGATGGTTGTTGCATTGGAGAATGCAGCAGCCATCTGTCATCTCTGCCGCGGAGGTGCGAGACTCTCCGCATCCCCAATGATTGAAGCCTGCAGGAAGAAACAAAGGTAAGTACACTTTTTCTAACACTTTCCACTCACCTCACATACTCACCTCTCCACACTTGCACCCATCACTTACCTCCACAACGCTCTTTTGCACCCCTCCGACCCCCGCAGACCCACTACTCGCCTCAGTGACCCTGGCGGGGTTCACAGCCTTCGGAAAGCCTGCACTTGTGTGGGTAAAATGGGGATAATCTTCTTATCTGCCTGTTAACTATCTGTTAACAGGCAGTTAAGTGGCTGTAATCCCCTTCCCACCTCCAGGAGACGGGACCCGGCGCGGGTCGGCTACCCGCCTCCTGGGAAGATGGCACGGAGGCGGGTTGGGGGCGGGATGGGTACCCGCCCCCAGATTCTGCCATTTTCCCGGCAGTCCCGCCTCCAAACCCGCCTCCCCAGGGCCGGCAAGATCGCGCCCATAGTACCCTGGCTAACACCAACTAACACCAGCCAAAATTTTTTATCTTGCCATTCATCTCATTCCTGTTTGCGGGATCTTGCCATGCGCAAAATTCAAGTGGAAATCAATGCACTTCAAAGCAATTGATTTTACGCACTACAGCAACTCGCCAAGGCTTCTTCAACAGCACCTCCCAAACCCGCGACCTCTACCACCTAGAAGGACAAGGGCAGCAGGCGCATGGGAACACCACCACCTCCAAGTTCCCCTCCAAGTCACACACCATCCTGATTTGGAAATATATCGGCCGTTCCTTCATCGTCGCTGGGTCAAATTCCTGGAACTCTCTCCCTAACAGCACTGTGGGAGCACCTTCACCACACGGACTGCAGCGGTTCAAGAAGGCGGCTCACCACCACCTTCTCAAGGGGCGATTAGGGATGGGGCAATAAATGCTGGCCTTGCCAGCGACGCCCACATCCCAGGAACTAATGTTTTGTGAAGCCTATGAGGCCTTGTGAATGTTATATAAATGCAAGCCTTGCTTGCTTTTATTGAAATATTTTTAGAATATCGCTTAGTTCTCATGTGCACGCTGACCCTTTCCAATTCCGTCCATTTCTAAGAGAATGTACAAATTGTTCTTTTGACCCTAACCTTTTTGATTCTGCAGATACTGCAACTCCTGTTGGTTGCCCAGCAACAGAACACACAACCAATGAGATTGAGTGTGTGCTTGTGAATGGAGACCTCAATGACCCTATCACAGGAATAGCTCTTGTTTCTGATCAGTGAAATGAGGGGCTCATTTATAAATCACCTTCTGCTGATTGTTGCAGGCGGCAATGGCGATTTTACTTCTCCCTCTCCCTCTCTGTCAGCCTCTCTCTATCCATCTCTACCGTTTCCCATTCTTCCGTACTCTGAATCTATTTGTTTGCCTCTGCCTTAACTCTCTCTACTTAGCTCTGCCCCCCTCTTCCTCTTCCTCCTTCTCTCTCCCCTCCTTCCCTCTTCCTACCTCTCTCCCCATCGCTTCTTCCCTCTCTCTCCCCTCTTTCTCTTCCACCCTCTCTCTCTCCTCTTCTTCCCTCTCTCTCCTCTTTCTCTTCCTCCCTCTCTCTCCCCTCCCTTCCTCTCTCTCTTCTCTTCATCCCTCTCTCCCCTCTCTTCCTCCCCCTCTGTCTCCTCTCCCTCCCTCTCTCCCCCTTCCTCTTCCTCCCTCTCTCTCTCTCCCCTCTTTCTCTTCCTCCTTCTCTCTCCCCGTCTCTCCCTCCCTCTCACTCCCCTCTTCCTCTCCCTCCCTCTCTCCCCCTCCCTTCCTCCCTCTCTCTCCTCTTCCTCCCTCTCTCTCTTCCTCCCTCTCTCCCCCTCCATTTCTCTTTCTTTCACTCTCTCTGCCTGACTGCCTCCCTCTCCCCTTGCGCTTTCTTTCTCCTACACTCACCTTTTCGCCTCACCTCTCTGTGTTAACAATGACCTTGGTTGTCGTGGTGGATTCTAACCTCTAATATTCCAGTAACATTCTCTGCCTTTGGCCATATCGGTTCCTCAGTCAATGTTTCCCTAAGGGTACAGGTGCCAGCCTTGGCTCAGTGGGTGGCACTCTTGTCTCTTGTGGGTTCAAGTCCCACTCCAGAGACTTAAGCACTAAACCTAGGCTAAACCCAGTGCAGTACTGAGGGAGTGCTGCACTGTCGGAGGTGCCGTCTTTCGGGTGAGACTGCTCTCTCAGGTGGACGTAAAAAATCCCTTAGCACAATTTGAAGAAGAGCAGGGGAGTTCTCCCTGGTGTCCTGGCCAATATTTATCCCTGAACCAACATCACTAAAACAGATTATCTGGTCACATTGCTGTTTGTGGGAGCTTGCTGTGCACAAATTGGCTGCCGCGTTTCCTACATTACAACAGTGACTACACTTCAAAAAGTACTTCATTGGCTGTAAAGCGCTTTGAGACACCCGGAGATCGTGAACGGTGCTGTACAAATGTCTTTCTAGTAGTGGATAGCTGTAGAAATGACCTGTAGTTTTCAGTAGGCTTGCTGTACATCGCCCAACCATTGAGTTAACAATGTACCTGTCGTAAACGCAGTGATGTTTCCACTTTGCTGGGCCTCATCGTTTAAGCTTCTGATCTTCGATTCAGCTGCTAATTGCTGCCTCTCTCCTTTTGAAATTACATCACAGTCTCGATCGCCTCACCGCGGATCCTTCTCATCTCTACGACAGCACCACTCGATCATTAACCCTTTCGATACAAAGAGTCTGAAGCACCCGTACTTGCTGGACACTAGATGATCCAAAGGGGCTGTTGAACTGCCTGTTCATTCCGTATGGCTTAATTTGCACAGGGGCGGCTGATCTCCCACCCATCATCGAGGCGAGACCCTTCATACCGTATTTATTGCTTGTGCCCCATAAAGAATATGACCCCAGCCGTCTAGTCCATAAGCTCTTGAAATCCCTCCCCAAACCTCTTTGCCTCTCCACCTCTCTCTCTTCTCCCTTTAATTCTCATTGTCGCGTTCCAATCCCTCCGTGGCCTCGCCCCTCCCTATCTCTGTATCCTCCTCCAGCCCTACAACCCTCCGAGATCTCTGCGCTCCTCCGATTCTGGCTGCTTGCACATCCCCTACTTCCACTAGATTATGAAATGGTTCGATAGGGTAGACGTAGAGAAGATGTTTCCACTTGTGGGGGAGACCAGAACTAGGGATCATAAATATAAGATAGTCACTAATAAATCCAATCGGGAATTCAGGAGAAACTTCTTTACCCAGAGAGTGGTGAGAATGTGGAACTCGCTACCACAGGGAGTGGTTGAGGTGAATAGTATAGACGCATTTAAGGGGAAGCTGGATAAACACATGAGGGAGAAAGGAATAGAAGGATATGCTGATGGGGTGAGATGAAGATGGGTGGGAGGAGGCTCGGGTGGAGCAGAAACACCGGCACGGACCAGTTGGACCCAATGGCCTGTTTCTGGGCTGTAAATACTGTGTAATATATGTAATATGTAAAAACGTAGGGATCCCAACCCTCCAGCATTGCCTCGGAGTTCCCAGGAATTGGTGACGGATCTCCAGAGCACTGTTGGGAGCAAAACCCCGGGAGAAAAATCATAGGGGCATTAAAAAAAAAATTATTTTAATTATTAGTTATAGAAATGTTGGCGCTGGGAAAGAAAAGGCTGTTTTGATCGACAGACAAGAAACATCCAATCGGGTAATGACAAGTCTGTTCGCTGTCCGATTGGCCGTGGGAAGGCATTGCGCCGCGAGGATGGACGTGTTGGGCAACCAATGGCGGGAGAATGAGGGCGGGATAATTGGCGGGAGGAGGTCATGTGATGAAACCTCCAGGAATACGTCCAACCAGAGTTGGCAACCCAATCTCAGACTCAAATCACAACAGAACATGCTGGAAACACTCAGCAGGTCAAGCAGCATCCGTGGAGAGAGAAACAGAGTCAACGTTTCAGCTCGGAGACCCTTCTTCAGAACTGGAAAAAGTTGGAAATGGAACAGATTTTAAGCAGGTGCAGAGGCAGGGAAGGGGCTGGGGGAGGGAGGGAAGGTCCGTGCTAGAATGCAATGCAGGAGAGATTAAATGTTGCAAATGGGGATGGCAGAATCATCAACAGCTGCCGCCTGAAAAAATGGGGGGGTTATAGTCTGAAATTGTTGAACTCATTGTTGAGTCCAGAAGGCTGTAAAGTGTCTAATCGAAAGATGAGGTGCTGTTCCTCGAGCTTACGTTGAGCTTCATTGGAACAGTGTAAGAGGCCGAGGACAGAGAGGTCAGAGTGGGAGTGGAGCGGAGAATTAAAGTGACAGGCGACCGGAAGCTCGGGGTCACCCTTACGGACTGAACGGAGGTGTTCCGCAAAGCGGTCACCCAATCTGCGTTTGCTCTCCCCAATGTAGAGCAGATCGCATCGTGAGCAGTGAATACAGTATACTAAATTGCAAGAAGTACAAGTAAATCGCTGTTTCATTGGAAGGAGTGTTTGGGGCCCTGGACAGTGGGAAGGGAGGAGGTAAAAGGGCAGGTGTTGCATCTCCTGCGCTTGCACGGGAAGGTGCCGTGGGGAGTGTGTGTTGGGGGTGAATGAGGAGTAGACTAGGGTGTTGCAGAGGGAGCGGTCCCTTCGGAATGCTGAAAGGGGAGGGGAGGGGAAGATGCGTTTGGTGGTGGGATCACGCTGGAGGTGGCGGAAATGGCGGAGGATGATCCGTTGAATGTGGAGGCTGGTGGGGTGAAAGGTGAGGACAAGGGGAACCCTATCGTGGTTCCGGGAGGGAGGGGAAGGGGTGAGAGCAGAAGTGCGGGAGATAGAACGGACACGGTCAAGGGCCGTGTCAACCACAGTAGAGGGGAATCCTCGGTTGAGGAAAAAGGAAGACTTTTTTTTTAGAGACTATCTCAGACTCACCTTTCCTCACGTCCCATCCTGGCCCGTTGGTAACTGGTAGGCACTTCCACTGGTCATCTTGGGGAAGCAGAGCTGGCAAAGCTTAGGACTACCTCTCACCCAGCCCAGCCAGGTCTCCATCGCAAAACAGAAGGGATTGCAAGACGTTGTGTAAATCTTAGAATCATAAAAATTTACCGCGCAGAAGGAGGCCATTCGGCCCATCATGTATGCGCCGGCCAACAAAGAGCTATCCAGCCTAATCCAGCTCTCGGTCCGTAGCCCTGTCGGTTACGGCACTTCCAGTGCACATCCAAGCACTTTTTAAATGTGATGAGGGATTCTGCCTCTACCACCCTTTCAGGCAGTGAGTTCCAGACCCCCACCACCCTCCGGGTGAAAAAAGTTCTCCTCAACTCCCCTCTGATCCTTCTACCAATGACTTTAAATCTATGCCCCCTGGTTATTGACCTTTCTGCTAAGGGAAACAGGTCCTTCCTATCCACTCTATCTCGGCCCCTCATAATTTTATACACCTCAATTAAATCTCCCCTCAGCCTCCTCTGTTCCAAAGAAAACAACCCCAGCCTATCCAGTCTTTCCTCATCGCTAAAATTCTCCAGTCCTGCCAACATCCTGGTAAATCTCCCCTGTCCCCTCTTCTGGTCCATTTTTGGTATTTTGGGGGGATGGGGGCAGGAGTGAAGGGTTCGTAGGAACACATCTAATTAAGAAGCTGGCAGATTCAGCTGTACATTGGTAAAAATTCACAGATGGATGTGTCTCCGTAAACGTAAGATAATTGGTAAAAAATTCCAGAGGGGAGATGAGGAGAATTTTTTTAACGCAGCGATTCTTTATGATCCAGAATGCACTGCCCGAAAGGGTGGTGGAAGCAGATTCAATAGTAACTTTCAAAAAGGAATTGGATAGATGCTTGAAAAGGAAAAAATTTGTACGCTATGGGGAAAGAGCAGGGGGGAGTGGGACGAATTGGAGAGCTCTTTCAAAGAGCCGGCACAGGCACGATGGGTGGAATGGCCTCCTTCTGTGCTGTAGGATTCTATGATTTTATGTCGAGTGATTGTTCTGGTAACTGGGAGATGCCCAATCCTGTTGGACTAACTGCATCGATGGAGAATGAGTGCTCCTTTCAGAAGGGATTATAAATCTGCATAACACAAGGGGCTTTAGAGGGTAGACCCTGGATTAACGCATTTTAATCTGATTACTTTCCTGAACGCAATACTTACTGGTCGTTTGAGCAGAAAAAAAACACAGAAAGAGAAAGACTCACACCCACAGAGTGAGAGGCAGAAAGAGAGCGAGAGAGAACACGTTGAAAGTGTTTGCAATTTGCTTTTATTGGTAAATAACTGCAAGCAAAGGTCACAAAGCACATCACAATCGGGAGTTTTACACTTACATTAATTGGTCATTCCCATTGCCACAATATGAATGAAATAGCACCAAGTGTGGTGTGTCTGGCACAATCAACACAAAACTATCGGTGTGTCAGCAACAGTGTCTGGGCCACGTGGCATCGAGGAGAATCTTCCCATCATGTCGAGAGACCGTCGGGAGGAACGTACGATCGTTGTACACTTTCCACCGTCGCTGTGGTTACAGGGAGTGTCGGTGAAGAGGAGAAGCGTGCGATAAGGTGTGGGTGTGCACGGGTGTGTACACGCTCCCGTGCACGTACGTGTTCACATGTGCGCAGATATTTGTGTGCGTGTCGTGTGTGTGTGCGCGTGTGTGTGTGTGTGTGTGACCATCTAACATGACCTACGAGAAAGCCAGATATAAACTGGGGAATGCGCACTTTCTCTAGTCAATGCTCAGTAAAGCCTTCAATGGCGGTGGGTGGGGTGGTGGGGTGGGGGGGAGGGTACATCCAGGGACATATACTAAAAAAAAAGCTACCTCTCCCCAGCAGCCATCTGTAGCAGGGTCCTCACCGGGAAGGTTTCTTTTTGAATGTGTCGTTGAATCGTAAACTGGGTCACAAAAGGGGTGATTTTGCAAATAGGAATTCATTCCGTCCCTGATCCCACCCCCTCCCAGCCCCCAGCCCACTCCTATCCTGCACCGTCTGCTCTCTGGAGTTGGTAGAAGGTGCTAAGCCTAAGTTACGCTGTTAAAAGAAGAAGTTGGACAATAAATAGGGAGCTATAAAAAGACCCGACGAGACTCCCTTCTATCTTTCATTGGTCCCTGTCCCTTTTACTCCCACTCACCGTCCAGGCAGACAAGTGTCTCTTGTGTCTCTTAGGCCTGGGGTGAGGAGGGTGATGAGGGGGGTATCTGGGGGTTTTGAATGAGGGCAATTGTTCATTATAATGCCTGTGACAAATTGTACCTTATGGACACAGGTGGGGGTTGGCTAATCTTTAGAACACAGTACAGTACATGGAGCATAGAGAATAACAGGTACCCGGGAGGGAGTTACAGGCTGGAATCTGATCGAGGGGTTCGGGGGGTTTATATATAGAATAACGGATACCCGGCTGGAATCTAATCGAGGGATTCGGGAGGTTTATATATAGAATAACGGATACCCGTGAGTGAGTTACAGACTGGAATCTAATCGAGGGGTTCGGGAGGTTTATATATAGAATAACGGATACCCGGCTGGAATCTAATCGAGGGGTTCAGATGGCTATGTGTAGAATAATGGGATTTAAATGATCAGTTGGGATGACATTGCACTCTGTAGGAACAGGAGTTCAAGCGGTTTATCGCTGGACCCATGAGAAGAGATTCATGACCTGAAACCACTCCTCGGACATCTGCTGCTCTCTTGTAATGTTGACTGTGTGCTGAATACGGTTGCCTGTTTTTGTTCCGGCAGCAGCAGGGAGTGGTGACGGTCGTTCCCAATTCACCAGCGTCATTGCTGCTGTCGGGCCACTGATTGCAGATACGCTAATGCAGGATTCCGAGATGTATAAGCTGCGTTCGATTACTGGGGGAGTGGGGGTGGGGGATCCTATATCTTGTACATGATAAGCAGGTGAAAGGGTTATTGTAGTTCTGAGGGGTCGTTGACCTGACTAAGGCATGACCTGTGACCTGTGACCTGTGCGTGACGTAGCGGTGCCCTTGTCTGATGAGAAAGGTCTGATCGGTTTTCCAGTGGCCCCCGGTTACCAAAGTGTGGCGATGTCACTCTTTAGCTTCGGCTAATTTGTTGTTGATCTCCTGGCTCTTGCCTCCTTCCTCCGGCTTGGGGGCAGGGAGGTTTTCCGCCGCCTTTTTCTTCACGGCCCGTCCCGATGTGATTTGTTTCTCTTTGGCCTTTTTTGGAGGTTTATGGCTCGATGGCTTTTTTGGTTTCGAACTCTGGACGCTGGGCTTATCCGGCTGAGGAGAAGAGAAAAAGATCAATTTGCTCACATGTGTCACGTGCAAATAATCTTACAGCACAGAAGGAGGCCATTCGGCCCATCGTGCCTGTGCCGGCTCTTTGAAAGAGCTCTCCCAATTACTTGTCTAGTAACATAACCACTATGCTACGGTTCCCACTCCCCCTGCTCTTTCCCCATAGCCCTGAAAATTTTTCTTTTTAAGTCTGTATCCAATTCCCCTTTTGAAAGTTCCTATTGAATCTGCTTCCACCGCCCTTTCAGGCAGCGCGTTCCAGATCACAACAACTCGTAAAAAAAAACTCTCCTCATCTCCCCTCTGGTTCTTTTGCCAATTATCTTCAATCTGTGACCCTCTGGTTACCGACCCTCCTGCCAGTGGAAACAGTTTCTCCTTATTTACTCAGTCAAAACCCTTGATGATTTTGAACGCCTCGATTAAATCTCCCCTTAACCTTCGCTGCTCTAAGGAGAACAATCCCAGCTTCTCCAGTCTCTCCAAAAGTTAGAGTTAACATTTTCTTCTTTGTACAGTAACACGTGTGAGAATATGCATGTGTTCCTGTGTGTTTTTGTGCTCTTGTGAATGTGTGTGTATGTACGTGTGTGTTACAGTACAACAATAGCTTGAGTTCTTCAGCACCTTTTCAAGTAGAAGAAACAAGGTGCTCCAAAGAGGCACAAGGAGAACAGACGTTGAGCCAAACAAGGGGATTAGGAGGGGTGATTAAAAGCTTAGTCAAAGAGGTGGATTTTGGGAAGTGTCTTAAAAGAGGAAAGGGAGGTGGAGAGATTTACATAGGAACAGGAGGAGGCCATTCAGCCCCTCAAGCCTGTTCCGCCATTCAATTAGATCATAGCCGGTCTGCATCTCAACTCCATTTCCCCGCCTTTGCTCCATATCCCTTGATACCCCTTACCCTACAAAAGTCTATCGATCTCAGTCTTGAAAGCTCCAATTGTCCCCCAGCATCCACAGCCTTCTGGGGGAGAGAGTTCCAGATTTCCACCACCCTTTGTGTGAAGAAGTGCTTCCTGACATCACCCCTGAACGGCCTGGCTCTAATTTTAAGGTTGTGTCCCCTTGTTCTGGACTCCCCCTACCAGAGGAAATAGTTTCTCTGTATTTACCCTTTTGAATTCCTTTATCATTTTAAACACCTCAATTGGATCAACCCTCAAACATCTAAACTCAAGGGAATACAAGCCTAGTCTGTGCAACCTGTCCTCATAATTTAACCCTGTAAGCCCCAGTATCGCACTGGTGAATCTGCGCTGCTCCCCCTCCAAGGCTTTCCTTCTTTCCTTCCTGAGGTGCGGGGCCCAGAACTAAACTCAAATTAAGAAAATATCCCTCTGAATAAAAATATTGACCAATTTAAAAAAAAAATTTCTTGATGTTAAGAACATAAGAACATAAGAAATAGTAGCAGGAGTAGGCAATATGACCCCTCGAGCCTGCTCCGCCATTCAGTAAGATCATGGCTGATCGTCGACCTCAGCTCCACTTTCCCGCCCGATCCCCATATCCCTCGATTCCCCTAGAGTCCAAAGATCTATCGATCTCAGCCTTGAATATACTCAACGACTCAGCATCCACAGCCCTCTGGGGCAGAGAATTCCAAAGATTCACAACCCTCTGAGTGAAGAAATTCCTCCTCATCTCAGTCCTGTAGGATCCGTTCCTCCCCCCCAACGGTAAAAATTGGACTATGAAATATAAAAACCCAGTACTGTAGAGCCCGCAAAAAGGGCTCGGCAATAAAGGGTTAATTCAAACATTGCAGACGAACCATCAAGAGACGGGATATCAATGATCACAGACAATCTAAAATACGAATGCTTCTGAACAAGAACATTCGCATATTCATTTACCTTAAGGGGTTATATTGTTAAAGAAGACCATGGCCCCAGAATAACAAGTATCGGTGCAGGCCTAGACAATGGGCCGGGCCTTGAACCATTTGAATACGAATGCTAACAGAAACCAACAACTAGCGTATGCAGTCACCTTGGGAAGGTTGCATTGTCAGAAAGTTATCTCTAATCAATGGACAATAATGTAGTGTACATTAATGATTTAGATATGAATGTAGGAGGTATGATCAGTAAGTTCGCAGATGACACGAAAATTGGTGGGGTGGTAAATAGCGAGGAGGGAAGCCTCAGGCTACAGGACGATATAGACGGGTTGGTCAGATGGGCAGAAGAGTGGCAAATGGAATTTAATCCTGAAAAGTGTGAGGTGATGCATTTTGGGAGGACTAACAAGGCAAGGGAATACACATGAATGGTAGGACCCTAGGAAGGACAGAGGATCAGAGGGACCTTGGTGTACATGTACATAGATCCCTGAAGGCAGCAGGACAGGTAGATAAGGTGGTTAAAAAGGCATATGGGATACTTGCCTTCATTAGCTGAGGCATAGAATATAAGAGCAGGGAGGTTATGATGGAGCTGTACAAAACGCTAGTTAGGCCACAGCTGGAATATTGTGTGCAGTTCTGGTCGCCACACTATAGGAAGGATGTGATTGCACTGGAGAGGGTGCAGAGGAGATTCACCAGGATGTTACCTGAGCTGGAGCGCTTCAGCTATGAAGAGAGACTGGACAGGCTGGGGTTGTTTTCCTTAGAGCAGAGAAGGCTGAGGGGGGACCTGATTGAGGTGTACAAAATTATGAGGGGCATAGATAGGGTAGATAGAAAGGAACTTTTCCCCTTAGTAGAGGGGTCAATAACCAGGGAGCATAGTTTCAAGGTAAGGGGCAGGAGGTTTAGAGGGGATTTGAGGAAAAACTTTTTCACCCAGAGGGTGGTTGGAATCTGGAACTCACTGCCTGAAAGGGTGGTAGAGGCAGGAACCCTCACAACATTCAAGAAGCATTTAGATGAGCACTTGAAACACCCCATAGCATATAAGGCTACGGAACAAGTGCTGGAAAATGGGATTAGAATAGACAGGGCTTGATGGCTGTGCGGACACGATGGGCCGAAGGGCCTCTTTCTGTGCTGTATAACTCTATGGGGTAAAAATTCAGTTGGTTGCGCCTCCCGTTAGCGCCTTAAGAGGGCGCTAATGGGGCGCAAAGCCGCTAACACCCGGGCGCAGCGATGTTTGCGCCGCTCGGGAACTTAACTAGACATTGTGCGGCGGCGCTAAACTTTACCGCTGCGACCACCTGCGCACGCAGATTGTGACGTCATTCCATGGTGCAACGCCCTTGTGGCGCCCCGGAGCGGAAATTGAGTGGCGCCCCCTGCCTTACCGCCTGGCGCATCCAACGACCGGAAGAGTGGAACGCTATCAATCGCTGTGGGGCTGGGGGGGGCGCTATTTAAAGGGGGCCTCTTCCTGTCTTTTTCTGTGGTTGACATTTTTGCACCACTCGTTCTGAGAGAGAGAGAGAGATTCGGAGAGAGAGAAAGAGAGACTTCTGCATTGAGTCAACGCTTTGTGAGGTAGTTTTGCCTACTGATCCTAACAGTTGGCCCCCCCCCGCTTTAAGAACTGGCCAGCGCCAGTGTGTCTGTGTTCCCTCGCTAACTGGCAGCAGCTGCGCTGCGCTCGCGCTCTGAGTTAGCGCCTCACTGCTCGGCCTTTGCGCCTTAAGACAGGTGTGCAGCGCCTGATTTAGCGCTCCACTCACCTCCCGGGGCGGTAAAAGTGAAGTTTCCAGTCAGTGGCGATAATTAGCGCCAGGCGCTAATATTTGCGTCCAGACGATATTTGCGCCCCAAATGGGGCGCGACCTAATTTTTCCCCCTATGACTCTAATACGAGGGACAATTAGCCATCAAGAGTTCTCTGCTGGAGACATTCACACATTTTTGAAACGGCCATCGTATGCTCAGGAGGGGGCCAGGGAATGTGTTTCAAGATTGCAAGTTGGTTTTGTTTTAAAGTAAGACACACTTCGAAGAGAGTGGTGTGGGGAGCCAATGGAAAAACAGCGAGCAGAAAGATTGGGGCCTACAATCAACAGGAGACAGCCGATCGGGAGTGGTGATTGTATGTTTCAGTCAAATCATAGACGGGGCTTTTATGATTGAGTCTGAGTAAGTTTGTGAGTTTCAGTCAGATCACAATAAGGGTTTTGTGATTGAGTCTGGGTAACTCTATATGTAACAGTCAAATCGCGGGCGGGTTTAACTGTGTCATATTGTGTCGATGCAAATGACCCTTGCGTAGGGGTTTGTATTTTGAGGTTGTTAGCCTGATATAAATCGTAGGGATTTATACTGGGGAAGTAATTGTGTGTGTGTGTGTTCAATAAACGAACAAATCAAAGGTTGAGCCAAAACCCTGTGCCGTGTGTATTTTGTTCTTATAAATCCTGACGTCCAAGAACTGTGTGTAACGGGGGACCGGTGTCAGAGAAAACCCCTTACAGTCCAAAATGACCGACCCCTTATCCTGAGACTATGCCCCCTAGTTCTAGACTCTCCAGCCAGGGGAAACAGCCTCTCAGCATCTACCCTGTCAATCCCCCTCAGAATCTTGTATGTTTCAATCAGATCACCTCTCATTCTTCTAAACTCCAGAGAGTATAGGCCCATTCTACTCAATTTCTCCTCATAGGACAACCCTTGAACCCCTTCTACATTCTGGTAACCTTATTGGAGGAGTGAGGTAAGGCTGTGGGATCTCAGCCTTACCTTGGCAGGTTCCTTGTAGGCTTCACTGTAGAGGCTGCGCATCTTCCTGCGCTCGGAGACCTTGGTGTCTGCTGTCCCCGGTCTGATGATTTCGGCCCGCTTGCTAAACTGCCCTTTGAAGGTGGTGTTGTAACTGGTTTCGTGGGCAACCTTGACCTCTGGTGGGTGATACAGCTGCTTCGCTTTGATAACCTTCGTCGGTTTGACGTCTGCTGTCCAGGGCCTGAACTCATTCCTGCGGGAACAGAAAATATTCACCCGTTGCACTTGAGATTAATGAAAGACTGCTTCCAAGGACACTGCTGGGAAAGGCATCATCGCAAAGTAAAGACTTGCATTTATATAACGCCGTTTACCATCTCATGTCATCCCGAAGTACTTTACAGCCAATGATAATTGGTAATCCAGGAAACGCAACAGCCAATTTGCGCACAGCAAGCTCCCACGAAAGGCAATGAGACAATCTGTCTTTTCAGTGATGTTGGTGGAGAGATAAATATTGCCCCTGCTTTTTAAATAGTTGCCATGGGATCTTTGGCGTCCATCTGAGAGTGAGGACAGAGCTGCGGTTTAACGCCTGATCTGAAATTCGGCACTGACTGACAGTGCAGCACTCCCTCAGTACTGGCACTGGGAATGTCAGTCTGGATTATGTGCTCAGGTCTACTGGAGTGGGACTTGAACCCACAACCTCCTGATTCAGCGGTGAGAGTGCGACCCACTGAGCCACGGCTGACCCACTCTGCAATGCTACTCTGTTACAGTACACGAAGAAAGAATGGAATGCGAAAAAGCCATTGGCCCATCAAGCATATTCCTTTGTAAATGACAGCAGAGAATGCGGGAAACACTCAGCAGGTCAGGCAGCATAGAATCATAGAATCATAGAAGATAGGAGCAGGAGTAGGCCATTCGGCCCCTCTAGCCTGCTCCGCCATTCAATGAGATCATGGCTGATCATCCAAATTCAGTACCCTGTCCCTGCTTTCTCCCCATATCCCTTGATCCCTTTAGCCTTAAGAAATATATCCAACTCCTTCTTGAATCTATTTAATGAATTGGCCTCAACTGCCTTCTGTGGTAGAGAATTCCACAGGTTCACCACTCTCTGGGTGAAGAAATTCCTCCTCATCTCAGTCCTAAATGGCTTACCCCTTATCTTAGACTGTGACCCCTGGTTCTGGACTCCCCGACCATCAGGAACATCCTTCCTGCATCTAGTCTGTCCAGTCCTGTCAGGATTTTATAAGTTTCAATGAGATCCCCTCTCATTCTTCTAAATTCCAGCGAGTATAAGCCCAATCGACCCAATCTCTCCTCATACGTCATTCCTGCCATCCCAGGTATCAGCCTTGTAAATCTTCGCTGAACTCCTTCCATGGCAATAACATCCTTCCTCAGATAAGGCGACCAAAACTGTACACAATACTCAAGGTGTGGTCTCACCAAGGCCCTGTACAACTGCAGCAAGACATCCTTGTTCCTGTACTCAAACCCTCTCGCTATGAAGGCCAACATACCATTTGCCTTCTTAACCGCCTGCTGCACCTGCATGCTTACCTTCAGCGACTGGCACTGGGAATGTCAGTCTGGATTATGTGCTCAGGTCTACTGGAGTGGGACTTGGGGCATCGAGGAGAGAGAAACAGGGTCAACGTTTTGGGTCAAGGACCCTTCCATGGATGGCACCCAACTTAATATTTAGGGTAGATTTTCAATAATGTGTTAGCTTGGGGCCTCGTGGGACCTCTACCCGATGTAGCGAGCATAGCTGTTCTCACCTGAACCTTTGGCTCTGACCCTCGTGAAGTGGTCATAGCAACCTCCCGCACACAGTGGGTGACCCCCCTGGGAGCTCACATGCAGAGAGCTAGGGCTGGATTTTGCCAATGGGGAGCTTTTGGAGGCGGGACTCCCACTTGTCGGGTTTCAGTCCCGCCTCCAACAACTTCTGGCCAACCCACGCTATTTTCCCTTGATTGACCTTGTTGAGCCCGCCCAGCGGGTTTAGCAGGCCAATTAAGGGGAAGCCGGTTACAGAGAACGTCAGCGTATGCCGTTTCATCTGTCAAAAATTTTTGACAGATGAATTGTCATCATTTGACAGCTCTGTGAAGCTGTCAAACACTGACATTCTCTGTAGTTTGATGAGTTCTTGAATTCAAGACCTCTTCAAACCTCTTTCTTTTGTAGAAATTAGATGGTTGTTGCATTGGAGAATGCAACAGCCATCTGTCATCTCTACCGCGGAGGTCCGAGACTCTCCGCATACCCACCGACTGAAGCCTGCAGGAAGAAACAAAGGTAAGTACACTTTTTCTAACACTTTCCACTTACCTCACATACTCACCTCTCCACACTTGCACCCATCACTTTCCTCCACAGCGCACTTTTGCACCCCCCCGACCCTCGCAGACCCACTACTCGCCTGGGTGACCCTGGCGGGTTTTGGAGCCTTCGGGAAGCCCGCACTTGTGTGGGCAAAAAAGTGATAATCCTATTTTCTGCCTGTTAACTACCCGTTAACAGGCAGTTAAGTGGATGTAATCCCTTCCCCACCTCCAAGGAGACGGGACCCAGCACGGGACGGATACCCGCCTCCTGGCAAGATGGCATGGAGGCGGGTTGGGCACCCATCCCCAAATTCTGCCATTTTCCCGGCAGTCCCGCCTCCAAACCCACCTCCCCAGGGCTGGCAAAATCACCACCCTAGTGTTCCTTACACTGCTGCAGCCTTTTAAGGAGGTACCTCAAAGTGTTGCCTATCACATGTACCGCTGCCCCATGCAAAGCACTCAAACAGCCTTACAATGCTCACCAGGCAAGCCTGAGGATTGGGAGAGTTTCAGAAACCAGCAAAGGATGACCAAAAAACTGATGATAAGGGAAAAAATAGAATATGAGAAAAAACTAGCAAGAAATATAAAAGCAGATTGTAAGAGCTTCTACAAGTATGTAAAAAGGAAGAGAGTAGCAAAAGTAAACGTTGGTCCCTTAGAGGCTGAGACAGGAGAAATTATTATGGGGAATAAGAAAATGGCAGAAACGTTAAACAAATATTTTGTATCTGTCTTCACAGTAGAAAACACAAAAAGCATACCAAAAATGGTGGGGAACCAAAGGTCTTACAAGGGTGAGCAACTTAACATAATTAATATAAGTAGAGAAAAAGTACTAGAGAAACTAATGGGACGAAAAGCCGACAAAACCCCTGGACCTGATGGCCTACATCCTCGAGTTCTAAAAGAGGTGGCTGCAGAGATAGTGGATGCATTGGTTTTGATCTTCCAAAATTCCCTAGATTCTAGAACGGTCCCAGTGGATTGGAAAGTAGCAAATGTAACACGGCTATTGAAGAAAGGAGGGAGAGAGAAAACAGGGAACTACAGGCCAGTTAGCCTGACATCAGTCGTCGGGGAAAATGCTGGAATTCATTGTTAAGGAAGTGGTATCAGGGCACTTAGAAAATCATAATGGCCCAGATATTCCGATCCCTACGGGTGTGTACGCGCTGTGTACCCACCCGTAGGGACATCGGAAATGCCGGTTTCAGGCATGCACAGCGCATGCACTGAAAACCGGAATTTCCGATCTGTTAAGAATGGTCTTGACAGACCCTCCGGCTGCCCTGGAGAAGGGCCTCTGCGGGTAGAGAGTTCCGCTTTTTGGAGACCCTCCGCCCGCAGAAAACACTTACAATTCTTACGCCTGGTAAAAGCAGGCCTAGCCTGCTTTTACCAGGATAAGAGTTGAAAGAAGTAAAAAAAATAATTTGTTTTCACTGATTTATCATTTAAAAATACTTTAAAAAAGGTAAGTTTATTTTTAGCCCCGTAAAAAACGTTAATTATTTTTTTCAAAAAACTTAATTTTTGTTTAAAATACTTAATTTATTGTAATTTCAAGTCATTTTAAAAATGTGATTTTAAAAAAAAAAAATTATTTAAAGTTTTACTATGTTTTTGAGGTGATCTCCATTCATATATTTGACAGGTCTTCCTGTCAAATGTATGAAGGCAGATTCCCTTCTGTGATTGGCTCCCCACGGCCCACGTGATCCCAGGGACGCTGCGAACCGCATGCGCCTCTGGGATATGTGGGCCCTGCGCACTTCAAGTTTGGAGAGGCCCAGGAGCGGAAGGGTGTGCATCCCGGGAGCGCTCAGGTAAGGGCGTAGGTTTTTCCAGATTGCAGGCCTCCGTCCGCGGGAGGCCTGCGATCGGAAAATATGGGCCAATATGATTAGGCAGAGTCAGCAGAGGAAATCGTGTTTGACAAATTTATTAGAGTTTTTTGAGGATGTAACTAGCAGGGTAGATAAAGGGGAACCAGTGGATGTAGTGTATTTGGATTTCCAAAAGGCATTCGATAAGGTGCCACATAAAAGGTTATTACACAAGATAAGGGCTTATGGGTTTGGGGGTAATATACTAGCATGGATAGAGGATTGGTTAATGGACAGAAAACAGAGAGTAGGGATAAACGGGTCTTTTTCAGGTTGGCAGGCTATAACTAGTGGGGTGCCACAAGGATCAGTGCTGGGGCCTCAGCTATTTACAATCTATATTAATGACCTAGATGAAGGGACCGAGTGTAATGTATCCAAGTTTGCTGATGATACAAAGCTAGGTGGGACAGTAAGCTGTGAGGAGAACACAAAGGGGGAAAAATTGGGTCGTGCCCCTTTTGGGGCGCTAACTACGCGCCTACTTTTAGCGCCCTGAAAAAGTTAGCGCCCCCACGCCGGAAATTGAATGGTAGCGGCCCAAGTAGGAGGCAGTGCGCTACTGGAGGCGCTCCCCCTGCCTCTTGGGGCGCTACCATTCAATATCGCGCCACTACGTGCAACAGCGCCATGCGCGTCGGCAGGTAGCGCCGCAGTATTACAGGCCTCCCACCCCTGATTAAAGGGGAGGGGCCTAGCGCAGTGCGCACCGGGGGCCCTGCTGGACCACCGGGGAGTGGGGTGCTGGCAAAAGAGCCCGGCAATCAAGAGGCACCCTGACTCTGTCGGACATAGCGTCCAGCGGTAGGCCAGGGAGCGCGAGTGAAGCACCTTGGGAGGCTTTACTACGTTAAAGGCGCTATATGAATGCAAGGTGTTGTCACACTGACATCTTGAAAGGAATTCATACAATCAATCCTTCGAACACAACCTCGCTGCTTGAGGCATGGTCATTTACCGACTCACATTGAGATACTTGGGTGCGGTGTATGTACCCTTGAAACTTTCAACATCTCAACGCTTCTTATCTGTTTCCAGGTAGGAACACATGCAGATGGGAGGAGGACAAGCAACTTCCTGCCTTCGCACACCGTTTGAGAGGGCCGTTATTGTTAACGACAGCATAGAGAGAGTTGGTGGGGGGGTGGGGGTGGGGGTAGGTGGGTGGAGGGAAAGTCAGAGGGCTAGAAATTCGTTATAGCCAAGGAATGGGCGGTAAAATTAGAAAAGTTGGAGAAGGGGCAGGAGGTTTAGAGGGGATTTGAGGAAATACTTTTTCACCCAGAGGGTGGTTGGAATCTGGAACTCACTGCCTGAAAGGGTGGTAGAGGCAGGAACCCTCACAACATTCAAGAAGCATTTAGATGACCACTTGAAACGCCATAGCATACAAAGCTACGGACCAAGTGCTGGAAAATGGGATTAGAATAGACAGGGCTTGATGGCCGGCGCAGACACGATGGGCCGAAGGGCCTCTTTCTGTGCTGTATAACTCTATGGGGGAAAAATTCAGTTGGTTGCGCCTCCCGTTAGCACCTTAAGAGGGCGCTAATGGGGCGCAAAGCTTCTAGCGCCCAGGCGCGGCGATGTTTGCGCCGCTCGCAAAATTAACTAGACATTTTGCGGCGGCGCTAAACACTACCGCCACGATCTCCTGCGCCGGCAGATCGTGACGTCAGTCGAGTGCGCAACGCCCCGGTATCGCCCCGGAGCAGATATTGAGTGGCGCCCCCTGCCTTACCGCCTGACGCCAGCAACGACAGGTTGAGAGGAGCGAATTGCAGTCATGAAGGGACTGGGGGAGCGCTATTTAAAGGTGACCGCTTCCTGCCTTTTATCGTTGGTGCCATTTTTGAACCACGCATTCTGAGAGAGAGAGAGAGACTTCTGGAGAGATTCAACGCTGTGTTAAGGAGTTTTGGGTACTGAGCAGCACTTTGCAGGTTCATTTTGATTTGCCATTCCTTGTATCGATTTAGAAGAGAATGTGGGGGCTGCACTCTGAGCTCTTTCCCTGGTACTCTCCATTGTTCTTTGCAGCAGATTTGATGTGCAGGTCACTCCAGGCAGAGATTCAAGGCTGCAACGAGCAGGATGTGGATGGAAAGCAAGATCAACACTCCCCTTTAAGAACTGGCCCGTGCCATTGTGTCTGTGTTCCATTGCTAACTGACATCACATGAGCTTCTCCAGCGCTCTGAGGTAGCGCCTCGCTCCTCGGCCTTTGCGCCTTAAGACAGGTGTGAAGCGCCTGATTTAGCGCTCCAATCACCTCCAGGGGCGATAAAAGTCAAGTTTGCAGTCGGTGGCGATAATTAGCGCCAGGCGCTAATCTTTGCGCCCGGCCGATAATTGCGCCCCAAATGGGGCGATACTGAATTTCTCCCCCTATGACTCTGTGGGGTAGAAATTAGGTTGCGCCCCATTTGGGGTGCAAATATCGTCTGGACGCAAATATTAGCACCTGGCGCTAATTATCGGCACTGACTGGAAACTTCACTTTTACCGCCCCGGGAGGTGAGTGGAGCGCTAAAGCAGGCGCTGCACACCTGTCTTAAGGCGCAAAGGCCGAGCAGTGAGGCGCTAACTCAGAGCGCTGGCGAAGCTTATGTAATGTCAGTCAGCAATGGAACACACACACAATGGCACGGGCCAGTTCTTAAAGGGGATGGTTAATCTTGCTTTCCATCCACATCCTGTTCATTGCAGCCTTGAATCTCGGCCTGGAGAGACTTGCACATCAAATGTGCTGGAAAGAACAATGGAGAGTACCAGGCAAAGAGCTCAGAGTGCAGCTCCCACACTCTCTGCTAAATCGATACAAGGAATGGCAAATCAAAATGAACCTGCAAAGTGCTGCTCAGTACCCAAAACTCCTTCACACAACGTTGAATCTCTCCAGAAGTCTCTCCCTCTCTCTCTCAGAATGCGTAGTTCAAAAATGCCACCAACAATAAAAGACAGGAAGAGGCCCCCTTTAAATAGCGCTCCCCCCAGCCCCACAGCGATTGATAGCGTTCCAGTCTTCTGGTCGTTGGAAGCGCCAGGCGGTAAGGCAGGGGGCGCCACTCAATTTCCGCTCCGGGGCGCCACAAGGGCGTTGCACCATGGAATGACGTCACAATCTGCGCGCGCAGGTGGTCGCAGCGGTAAGTTTTAGCGCCGCCGCACAATGTCAAGTTAAGTTCCCGAGCGGCGCAAACATTGCTGCGCCCGGGCGTTAGCGGCTTTGCGCCCCATTAGCGCCCTCTTAAGGCGCTAACGGGAGGCGCAACCAACTGAATTTTTACCCCTATGACTATGACTCTAGCGCCAGGCGCTAATGCTTTAGACTGCACGCAAAATTCATTCTCACCGCTCAAAGAAATGATTGGGGCGCTAAATCAAGTCTTAAAGGCCTAGCTCAGTGGCGTTACACTCAAAGGGTGGACCAATATCGGGTGCAGTCTAATCTCAACTCATCACCGCCACAGGCGTTTCCCAGTACTTAAAGGGGAGGTTCATTGATCCTGCAGCACCTCATTCTCGGCATTGCTGGTTGTGCAGCAGCCTCAGCAAGAAGCACAACAAGGAGAAGGAGCCGGAGGACTGAAGCAGGTGTGCTCATGGCAGATCCACCTCAGTCGGGTGGTCAGGGTGATTGAATGCTTCAACAAATGCTCCATACCACCATCTGTACCACAAGCTTCACACACTGCCCAAAGCACCAGACCCCCAGCACTCACCCACCAACAACCTCTACCTACCAACACTCACACCCACATCTCACGCCTTGCACACAATGACAGCTATTCAACTATGGCAGGCACAAGAGTCATTAGTTATTAGAATGAATGTGATATGTGTGATATGTTTATGCATAAATTTATTAATGGAGTTTGCAATATTTTGTGGTCTCTCTTATTTCATCTTTGCACCCAGGAGGACGCTGTGATATGGCATGACACAGGGATGGTATGATGGGCATGTGGTGAGCAAAAGGGATCTGGGGTTTAAGTCATCCTAGTGTGAAGCTGGAGGTCTGGTTGCAGGAGGTGGCAGAGTTCGGTGACCACCACCTTGATGATGCCGAGCCATCTAATGCACTGCTCCTCGCTTAATTGGAGGTAGGAGAAGTGCTCTCGGAATACCCTCGGAGGGTAAGGCCTCCTGTTGAGAGTCCTGATGGCCCTCCTCCTCCCTCTGGCCAAATGTTCCAATCTTTCTCGCTGCCTCCGCTCCCTCTGCCATAGATCCTGGAGGGTGAGGTCGACTGCCAGTACAGCCCCCATTAATGTAAGCCAAGTGTAGCACTTTGATATTTTTAAAGAATAAATGTAACTACTTTTTAGTTACCACAACACTCCTGATACAAAAGAACCTTTAAATTACTGCATCAGCGTCCCGTTAGTGTCAGCAGCTGGCGCTAACGGGAGGCGCTAATCAACTGAATTGTTCCCTCAGAGGCTTCCCTGAACCTGAGGCCGAGTACCATCCCTTTCAACAACAACAACTTGTATTCATATAGCGCCTTTAATGCAGTAAAACGTCCCAAGGAGCGATTATCAAACAAAATTTGACACCGAGCCACATAAGGAGATATAAGGACAGATGTAGGTTTTAAGGAGCGTCTTAAAGGAGGAAAGTGAGGTAGCGAGGCGGAGAGGTTTAGGGAGGGAATTCCAGAGCTTAGGGCCCAGGCAGCTGAAGGCACGGCCACCAATGGTGAGGCGATTATAATCGGGGATGTGCAAGAGGCCAGAATTGGAGGAGCGCAGATCGCTTGGGGGGGCTGTGGGGCTGGAGGAGATTAGAGAGATAGGGAGGGGGGGCGAGACCACGGAGGGATTTGAAAACAAGGATGAGAATTTTTAAATTGAGGCGTTACCGGACCGGGAGACCAATGTAAGTCAGGGAGGTGATGGGTGAACGGGACTTGGTGCGACTGATGTGGCTCGGTGTCAAATTTTGTCTGATAATCGCTCCTGTGAAGCACCCTGGGACGTTTTACTACGTCAAAGGCACTGTATAAATGCAAGTTGTTGTTGTTGTTGAAGGATGTAGGCATCACAGTGTATGGATGAGGAGCAGCAAAGCTCACCGGAATAATACCGGGGCTTAGAGGGTTAAATTATGAGGACAGGCTGCCTAAACTTGGCTTGTATTCCCTTGAGTTTAGACGGTTGAGAAGTGGTCTAATCAAGGTGTTTAAAATGATTTGAGATGCCAGTGTCCTACCAATTCAGTTGATCGGATAGAGGCCTATAAAATAACGAAAGGGCTGGAAAGCGGGCCTATTGATAGATTCTTCCAGTTTAACAGACTGGGGAGGACCAGGGGGACAGGAGTTTAAACTACACAAGAGTCGGAATAGAATGGAAGCTGGGCAATTCTTTCTTTTCCCCCAGAGATTAGGGGGCCTGTGGAATGCGTCCTTGTGCACCAGTCACTGAAAGCAAACATCCGTGGAGAGAGAAACAGAGTTAACGTTTCAGGTCAAAGACCCTTCGTCAGAACATCTCTCCACGGATGTTGCCTGGCCTGCTGAGTTTTTCCAGCGCTTTCTGTTGTTATTTCAGTTTTCCAGCATCCGCAGTATTTTGCTACTGAAAGCAAACATGCAGGTGCAGCAAGCAGTTAGGAAGGCAAATGGTATGTTGGCCTTCGTTGCAAGAGGATTTGAGTACAGGAGCAAGGATGTCTTACTACAGTTGTACAGGGCCTTGGTGAGACCACACCTGGAGTACTGTGTGCAGTTTTGGTCTCCTTACCTAAGAAAGGATACACTTGCCATAGAGGGAGTGCAGCGAAGGCTCACCAGACTGATTCCTGGGATGGCAGGACTGTCGTATGAGGAGGGATTGGGTCGACTAGGCCTGTATTCACTAGAGTTTAGAAGAATGAGAGGGGATCTCGTGGAAATGTATAAAATTCTGACAGGGCTAGACAGACTGGATGCAGGGAGGATGCTTCCCCTGGCTGGGAGGTCTAGAACGAGGGGTCACAATCTCAGGATATGGGGTAGGACATTTAGGACTGAGATGAGGAGAAATTTCTGCACTCAGAGGGTGGTGAACCTGTGGAATTCTCCACCACAGAAGGCTGTGGAGGCCAAGTCACTGAATATATTTAAGAAGGAGATGGATAGATTTCTAGACACAAAAGGCATCAAGGGGTATTGGGAGAGAGCGGGAATATGGTATTGAGATAGAGGATCAGCCATGATCATATTGAATGGTGGAGCAGGCTCGAAGGGCCGAATGGCCGACTCCTGCTCCTATTTTTCTATGTTTCTATGTGTTGCGGGCTGGTGTGGTGGGTGCTGACTCTCTCTGCCTTCAAGAGAGAGTTGGACCGGTTCCTGACTGTGTCTTTACAGACATCACTTGGTCCGTGGGATCTCCAGGACTGGTTTCCACCGCCTGAGGGGGTCGAAGAAGAATTTCCCAGAGTATTTTTTTCCCCTTATTGTCCCTGGGTTTTTTCGCTGTGTTTTTGCCTCGCCCAGGTGATTACATGGGGGAGGGTGCGGTAGTGGGAGGGGGGGAGGGGGGTGTCGGTGGCGGGAGGGGAGAGTGGGGGTGGGGGTAGGAAGTGTTTAGTTATGATGCTCCGGCCATCATGGTGTTGGACGGGCTTGATGGACCAGCTGGTCTTTTCCTGCCCATCAATTTTGAATGTTTGTCTGACCCCACATGACACTCAGAAGCAGCTGACTGTAAAATCTATGGGCCCTGACAATATCCTGACTTTTTATTATTCATTCGCAGGATGTGGGCGTCGTTGGCAAGGCCGGCATTTATTGCCCATCCCTAGTTGCCCCTCAAGAAGGTGGTGGTGAGCCACCTTCTTGAACTGCTGCAGTCCATGTGGTGAAGGTGCTCCCCCAGTGCTGTGAGGGAGGGAGTTCCTTTGTCGTGTCCGAAGCCAGTGCCCAGGTCGATGCCGGGTGATCCATCCAGTTTTATTCTTATTATTGTTTTTCGTAGCGGTTTATTACAACTGAGTGGCTTCCTTGGCCATTTCAGAGGGCAGCTAAGTGTCAATCACATTGCTGTGGGACTGGAGTCACATTGATTCCTGGGATGAGAGATTGTGTAGATTGGGCTTATACTCTCCGGAGTTTAGAAGAATGAGAGGTGATCTCATTGAAACATACAAGATTCTGAAGGGGATTGACAGGGTAGATGCTGAGAGGTTGTTTCCTGGAGTGTCTAGAACCAGGGGTCATAGTCTCAGGATAAGGGGTCGGCCATTTAAGACCGAGATGAGGAGGAATTTCTTCACTCAGAGGGTTGTGAATCTTTGGAATTCTCTGCCCCAGAGGGCTGTGGATGCTCAGTCTTTGAGTATATTCAAGGTTGGGATAGATAGATTTTTGGACTCTAGGGGAATCAAGGGGTATGGGGATCGGGCAGGAAAGTAGAGTTGAGGTCGATGATCAGCCAAACTAATTCATAAAAAATGTGAGCATAAAAAAAGCCTGAGGGTTTTATACCTTAATGCGAGAAGCATCAGGAACAAGGTAGATGAATTAGCTGTGGAAATAGAGGTTAATAATTATGATCTAATTGGGATTACGGAAACATGGTTGCAGGGTGAGCAGGGCTGGGAGCTTAACATACAGGGGTATTCAGTATTTAGGAAGGATCGACAAAAAAGAAAGGGAGGAGGGGTAGCATTGCTGGTAAAAGAAGGGATAAATGCAATTGAAAGGAAGGATATTAACTCAGTTAATACAGAATCTATATGGGTGGAGCTAAGAAATAGCGAGGGGCGAAAAACATTAATAGGAGTGGTATATAGGCCTCCAAATAGTAAAATAGAGGTTGGGGAGGGCATCACGAGGGAAATTAGAGAAGCGTGCAATAAGAGCACAGCTGTCATCATAGGTGACTTTAACTTACATATAGATTGGAATAGCCTAATCAGTAAAAATAATGAGGAGGAGGAATTCCTTGAGTGTTTAAGGGATGGTTATCTGGATCAATATGTCGAGGAACCAACTCGGGAACAGGCTATATTGGACTGGGTACTGTGCAATGAGAAGGGACTAATTAGTAATCTTGTTGTACGGGGACCCTTGGGTCAGAGCGATCATAACATGATCGATTTCTCACTCGAAATGGAGAGCGAAGAAATTGACTCAGATACTAAGGTCCTGAATTTAAACAAGGGGAATTATGATGCCATTAGACGGGAACTGAGTAGGTCTGATTGGACAACGTTCCTGGGAGGACTGGAGGTAGATAAACAATGGCAAGCATTTAAAGATAGAATGACAAAATTGCAAAAATTGTTTATACCAATCTGGCATAAAAGGAAATCTAAAAAGGTGACTCAACCGTGGATAACAGGGGAAATTAGAGACAGCATAAAATCCAAAGATAGGGCGTATAAAATAGCAAAAAAAAGCGCCAGAGCAGAAGATTGGGAACAGTTTAAGATAGAGCAAAGGAGGACAAAGGGCTTAATCAAGAGGGGCAAAATAGCTTACGAAAGCAAGCTGGCGGACAATATAAAAACTAACTCCAAAAGCTTTTATAAGTATATCAAGAGGAAAAGACTGGTGAAAACCAAAGTTGGCCCATTGCAGTCAGATACGGGGGAATATATAACGGGAAATAAGGAAATGGCAGACCAACTAAATGCATACTTTGGGTCAGTCTTTACGAAGGAAGACACAAAAAACCTCCCTGGGATATCGGGAAAAATAGGGACATTTGCAAAGGAGGAACTGACGCAAGTCAATATCTCTAAGGATATGGTGTTAAGGAAGCTAAAGGGATTGAAGGCGGACAAATCCCCAAGGCCTGATAACATGCATCCTAGGGTGCTGAAGGAGGTGGCCCTAGAGATAGCGGATGCACTAAGTATGATTTTTCAGAATTCATTAGACTCGGGAACAGTGCCCATGGATTGGAGGGTAGCTAACGTTACCCCACTATTCAAAAAGGGGGGTAGGGAAAAAGCAGGTAATTACAGACCTGTAAGCCTTACATCAGTTGTGGGCAAAATGCTGGAGTCCATCATTAAGGATGAAATAGCGGAGCACTTAGCAAATGGGGACAGGATAGGACAGAGTCAACATGGATTTACAAAGGGTAAATCGTGCTTGACTAATCTATTGGAATTTTTTGAGGGAGTAACTGGTAAAATAGATGGGGGAGAGCCAGTAGATGTGGTGTACCTGGACTTCCAAAAGGCCTTCGATAAGGTCCCACATAAAAGATTAGCAGGGAAAATTGAAGCTCATGGGATAAAGGGGAAAGTATTGACGTGGATAGAGAACTGGCTGTCAGATAGAAAACAGAGAGTTGGAATAAACGGCTCATTTTCTGAATGGCAGGCAGTAACAAGTGGGGTACCACAGGGATCTGTCCTGGGTCCCCAGCTGTTCACAATTTACATTAATGACCTGGATCAGGGAGTCGGATGCAGCATTTCCAAATTTGCAGACGACACTAAACTAGGAGGGGGGGTGGGCTCAGAGGAGGAGACCAGGAAGCTCCAGAGCGATTTGGACAGACTGGGTGATTGGGCGGATAAATGGCAGATGCACTATAATGTGGACAAGTGCGAAGTTATCCACCTTGGGTGCAGGAACGGGAGGGCAAATTATTATTTAAATGGCAATAAATTGGGAGAGGGGGAAGTACAGAGAGACCTGGGTGTTCTTGTACACCAGTCACTGAAGGCGAGCATGCAGGTGCAACAGGCGATCAAGAAGGCAAACGGTATGCTGGCCTTCATAGCAAAAGGGTTGGAATACAGGAACAGGGATACCTTGCTGCAGCTGTACAGGGCACTGGTGAGACCACACCTCGAGTACTGTGTACAGTTTTGGTCGCCTCATCTGAGGAAAGATGTTCTTGCCATGGAGGGGGTGCAGCGGCGATTCACCAGGCTGATACCAGGAATGGCGGGATTGACCTATGAGGAGAGACTATGTAGTTTAGGGATGTACACACTGGAGTTTAGAAGATTGAGAGGGGACCTCATAGAAGTGTATAAAATTCTGACAGGTCTAGACAGACTAGATGCAGAAGGAATGTTTCCCTTGGCGGGTGAGAACAGAACTAGAGGACATAATTTAAGGATAAGGGCTAAACCATTTAGGACAGAAATGAGGGGGAATTTCTTCACTCAGAGGGTGGTGAACCTGTGGAACTCATTGCCACAGAGGGCAGTGTACGCCAGCTCATTAAATATATTTAAGAGGGAATTAGATGTATTTCTACAGGCAAAAGGGGTTAAGGGTTACGGAGAGAAGGCGGGGACGGGATACTGAATTGGAGGATCAGCCATGATCTCATTAAATGGCGGAGCAGGCTCGAAGGGCCGGATGGCCTACTCCTGCTCCTATCTTCTATGTATCTATGTATCTATGATCTTATTGAATGGTGGAGCCAGGCTCGAGGGGCCGTATGGCCGACTCCTGCTCTTATTTCTTGTGTTCTTATGTTCTTATAGACCAGACTGGGTAAGGACGGCAGGTCCGAGTGGCAGGCAGTGACTAGTGGGGTGCCGCAGGGATCAGTGCTAGGACCCCAGTTATTCACAATATATATTAATGATCTAGATGACGGAACTAGATGTAATATCTCCAAGTTTGCAGATGACACAAAGCTGGGTGGGTGTGTGTGCTGTGAGGAGGATGCAGAGTAACTCCAGTATGTATTGGACAGGTTGGGTGATTGGGCAGATGCATGGCAGATACAGTATAATGTGGATAAATGCGAGGTTATCCACTTTGGTGGCAAAAACAGGAAGACAGATTATTATCTGAACAGCAATAGATTGGGAAAAGGGGAAGTGCAACGAGACCTGGGTGTCCTTGTGCACCAGTCGCTGAAGGTAAGCATGCAGGTGCAGCAGGCGGTTAAGAAGGCAAATGATATGTTGGCCTTCATAGCGAGAGGATTCGAGTACAGGAGCAAGGATGTCTTGCTGCAGTTGTACAGGGCCTTGGTGAGACCACACCTTGAGTATTGTGTGCAGTTTTGGTCGCCTTATCTGAGGAAGGATGTTCTTGCCATGGAGGGAGTGCAGCGAAGATTCACCAGACTGATACCTGGGATGGCAGGAATGACATATGAAGAGAGATTGGGTCGATTAGGCTTATATTCGCTAGAGTTTAGAAGAATGAGAAGGGATCTTATTGAAACGTATAAAATTCTAACAGGACTAGACAGACTAGATGCAGGAAGGATGTTCCCGATGGCAGGGGAGTCCAGAACCAGGGGTCACAGTCTAAGGATAAGGGGTAAGCCATTTAGGACTGAGATGAGGAGGAATTTCTTCACCCAGAGAGTGGTGAACCTGTGGAATTCTCTACCACAGAAGGCAGTTGAGGCCAACTCATTAAATATATTCAAGAAGGAGTTAGATATATTTCTTAAGGCTAAAGGTATCAAGGGATATGGGGAGAAGCAGGGACAGGGTACTGAATTTGGATGATCAGCCATGATCGCATTGAATGGCGGAGCAGGCTCGAGGGGTCGAATGGCCTACTCCTGCTCCTATCTTCTATGTTTCTATGTTTCTATGTTTCCTTCCCTAAAGGACATTAGTGAGTATCGTGACTGTAGTTCTGAAAGCCCGTGCACCAGAGTAAGCTGCCCCCTGGCCAAGCTTATTCCAGCACAGCTATGGCACTGGCATCTACCCGACAATGTGAAAAACTGCCCAAGTATGTCCTACTGCAAGAATAAAACAGGATAAATCTAACCTGGTCAATTACCGCCCTATCAGCCTCCTTCCAAATCATCAAAGTGGTGGCTGGAGTCATCTGCAGTACCATTACATTCACCAATAATCTCCTCACCAAAGCTCAGTTCGGGTTGCACCAGGACCAGTGGGCGCCATACCTCAATCATAGCCTTGATCCAGACAGCTGAGAACAGCTGCCCTCAACACCAAGGCAGTATTTGACCGAGTGCGGCACCTAGAATCATAGAAACTTACAGCACAGGAGGAGGCCATTCGGCCCGTCGAGCCTGTGCCGGCTCTTTGAAAGATCAGTCGTGCTCAGTCCCACATCCCCCGCTTTTTGTCCGTGACCCTGTCAGCTCCTCATCCTCCAGAACCCGTCCAACTTCCTTTTAAAATTATTGATGGAATCGGCTTCCACCACCTTCTCAGGTCGAGTGTTCCCGATCCCCACAACTCTCCAAATGAAAACATTTCTCCTCATCTCCCCTCTAGACCTTTTGCAAAAGATTTTGAATCCATGACCTCTGGTTATTGACCCACTCGCCAGGGGGAATAAATTTTCTCTATGTCCCTTATCAAAACCTCCCAGTTACAACAACAACTTGTATTTATATAGCGCCTTTAACGTAGTAATACGTCCCAAGGCGCTTCACAGGAGTATTTTAAGACAAAAAATTTGACATCGATCCACATAAGGATAAATTAGGGCAGGTGACCAAAAGCTTGGTCAAACAGGTAAGTTTTAAGGAGCGTCTTAAAGGAGGAAAGAGAGGTTGCGAGGCAGAGAGGTTTAGGGAGTGAATTCCAGAGCTTAGGGCCCAGGCAACAGAAGGCACGGCCACCGATGGTTGAGCGATTATAATCAGGGATGCTCAAGAGGGCAGAATTAGAGGAGCGCAAATATCTCGGGGGGTTGTGGGGCTGAAGGAGATTACAGAGATAGGGAGGGAGCGAGGCCATGGAGGGATTTGAAAACAAGAATGAGAATTTTGAAATCGAGGCGATGCTTAACCAGGAGCCAATGTAGGTCAGCGAGCACAGGGGGTGATGGGCGAACAGGCCTTGGTGCGAGTTAGGACATGGGCAGCTGAGTTTTGGATGACTTCAAATTTACGTAGGGTAAAATGTGGGAGGCCGGCCAGGAGTGCGTTGGAATAGTCAAGTTTAGAGATAACAAAGGCATGGATGAGGGTTTCAGCAGCGGATGAGCTGAGGCAAGGGCGGAGACGGGCGATGTTACGGAGGTGGAAGTAGGTGGTCTTTGTTATGCTGTGGATGTGTGTACCTAGAAAAACTGAGACTAAAAGGGACAAAGAAAAAAATTGGTTGGAATCAAACCTGACACAAAGGAGGGTGGATGTTGTTAGGGAGGCCATGCTAAGTACCCCTCCCTATCTCTGTAATCTTCTCCAGCCCTACAACCCTCCGAGATCTCTGCACTCCTCTAATTCTGGCCTCTTGAACATGCCTGATTTTAATCGCTCCACCATTGACGGCTGTGCCTTCAGCTGCCGGGGCCCTAAGCTCTGGAATTCCCTCCCTAAACCTCTCCACCTCTCTCTCCTCCTTTAAGACGCTCCTTAAAACCTACCTCTTTGACCAAGCTTTTGGACATCTGCCCTAATATCTCCTTATGTGGCTCGGTGTCAAATTTTGTTTGATAATCGCTCCTGTGAAGCACCTTGGGACGTTTTACTATGTTAAAGGCGCTGTATAAATGCAAGTTGTTGTTGTTGTTAAGATTGTGTCCCCTTGTTCTGGACTCCCGCACCTCCAGAGGAAATAGTTTCTCTCTATCTACCTTGTCGAATCCCTTAATCATTGTAAAGACCTCGATTAGATCACCCTTTAATCTTCTAAACTGAAGGGAGTACAAGCCAACTTTATGCAACCTGCCCTCATAATTTAACCCTTTTAGCCCCGGTATCAGTCTGGTGAATCTGCGCTGCTCCCCCTCCAAGGCCAATATATCCTTCCTGAGGTGCGGGGCCCAGAACTGAACACAGTTACTCCAGATGGGGTCTGACCAGAGCTCCATGTACAACTGAAGCATCACTTCCTCCCCTTTGTATTCCAGCCCCCTCGAGATAAAGACCAACATTCCATTAGGCTTCTTAATTACTTTTTGTACCTGTGCGTTAGCTTTTAGTGATCTGCACACCTGGACACCCGAATACCAGGTGAAACAGCCATTTACTTGTACTTCTTTCAATTTAGTATACTGTATTCGCTGCTCACGATGCGGTCTCCTCTACATTGGGGAAACCAAACGCAGATTGGGTGACCGCTTTGCAGAACACCTCCGTTCAGTCCGTAAGGGTGACCCCGAGCTTCCGGTCGCCTGTCACTTTAATTTTCCGCCCCACTTCCACTCTGACCTCTCCGTCCTCGGCCTCTTACACTGTTCCAATGAAGCTCAACGTAAGTTCGAGGAACAGCACCTCATCTTTCGAATAAGCACTTTACAGCCTTCTGGACGTAACATCGAGTTCAACAATTTCAGACCATGACCTCTGCCCCATCCTTTTTTTCTCTCTCTCACATGGCAGCTGTTGATGATGCTGCCAGTGCCATTTACACTTCATCTCGAGTCAACTTTTGTTTCTTAACTTGTCCCATTACCATCTCCTTTTGCCTTGCACCATCATCACTTCTGTAATTTAATCTCTCCTGCCTTCCACCCTATCACAGACCTTCCCTTTTGTTCTTTCCTCCCCTCCCCCCTTTCCTTGCCCCTACACTTGCTTAAAAATCTGTTACTTCTCCAACTTCTTCCAGTTCTGACGAAGGGCCATTGACCTGAAACGTTAACTCTGTTTCTCTCTCCACAGAGGCTGCCTGACCTGCGGAGTGTTTCCAGCATTTTCTGTTTTTATACCCGAATCCCTTTGCTCCTTCACAGCTCCTAATCCCTCACCGTTCCGTAAATATTCCAGGTTTGTCTTTCTCGGATCCAAAGTTGCTCACCTCACGCTTCCACACATTGAATTCCATCTGCCAGTTCTTCCTACTCAGTTAGTCTGTCGCTGTCGCTTTGTAAGTTCTTGCAGCCACTGTTGCTCTGCTGATAGCCGTGCTCCCCCACACTGTCAGGGTCAGTAGCTCCTAATGCAAGAGTGCTGCCAATTCAGCCAAGCTGGCATGAGTAGCACTCGTGTGTTTAACATCTCATCCAGTACACCTCATCACTGAGGCAACAGCAGAGGTCCCTGGCTTCGACCTCCCTCGAAGACACTGGACAGGTTCAACCCAATCCGCACGGGGCAGCGACGATGCGGCCCCTGCTCCACAAGCGGAAGATGAGGGACAACCCGAAGTACGACTGTGACCATGAGTCCCAGACCATGGAACGCATCACATCAACCTGCCCACTGAGATCTGTTGCAGGAGGCAACCTCATTTCTCCACTCTGCATCTCCGGAGGCCATCGAATGGAGAGCCAAACTAGACATCCCATTGTAAGCTTTTCCCATCATACGGAAGTAGTAGTAGTAGTATTGCTTCAACGGCATCTCCTAGTCCCACAACCTCTACCAGCAAGAAGCAGGAGAACAGCAATACCATAGGAAAAACATCAGCTCAGTGTCATGCACCATCCGGTCCGTAACTCATAGCAACCAGCTAACAGTGTCAGCCGTGGCTCAGTGGGTAGCGCTCTCGCCTCTGAGTCAGAAGGTTGTGGGTTCCAGTCCCCACTCCAGAGACTTGAGCACAAAAAGCTAGGCTGACACTCCCAGTGCAGTGCTGAGGGCGCGCTACACTGTCAGAGGATGCTGTCTTTCGGATAAGATGTTAAACCGAGGCCCCGACTGCCCTCTCAGCTGGGTGTAAAAGATCCCATGGTACCAATTTTTTGCTCTAAGCTGCTCATGTGCGCGGCTGCGCGGTAATCTGCAAGGTCCCGCGCAGGCCGCTCCCAAGCTTTTAGATTGGAAATACCGCACATGCACGGAAATTTAAAGGGGACGGCGCATTGAAAGAAACAAAGCGCAGCTTACAGGGAGCATTCCACGGCACTATTTCGATGAAGAGCAGGGGAGTTCTCCCCGGTGTCCTGGGGCCAATATTTATCCCTCAACCAACATCACTAAAACAGATTATCTGCTCATTATCACATTGCTGTTTGTGGGAGCTTGCTGTGCGCAAATTGGCTGCCGCGTTTCCCACATTAGGTAGGAAAAATAATGGAATCCCTACTAAAAGGAGAAAATAGAAGAACATCTAGAAACCAAAAATATAATAATGAATAGGAATTGGGGGTAATATATTAGCCTGGATAGAGAATTGGCTAACTAACAGAAAGCAGAGAGTCGGGATAAATGGGTCATTTTCAGGTTGGCAAACGGTAACTAGTGGGGTGCCACAGGGATCAGTGCTGGGGCCTCAACTATTTACAATCTACATTAATGACTTGGATGAAGGGACCGAGTGTAATGTAGCCAAGTTTGCGGATGATACAAAGATGGGTGGGAAAGCAAGTTGTGCAGAGGACTCAAAGAATCTGCAAAGGGATATAGACAGGCTAAGTGAGTGGGCAAACATTTGGCAGATGGAGTATAATGTGGGAAAGTGCGAGGTTATTCACTTTGGCAGGAAAAATAAAAAAGCAAATTATTATTTAAATGGAGAGAGATTACAAAATGCTACAGTTCAGAGGGACCTGGGGGTTCTTGTGCATGAAACACAAAAAAGTTAGCATGCAGGTACTGCACGTAATCAAAAAGGCAAATGGAATGTTGGCCTTTATTTCAAAGGGGTTGGAGTATAAAAGCAGGGAAGTCCTGCTACAACTGTACAAGGTATTGGTGAGACCACACCTCAAGTACTGTGTACAGTTTTGGTCTCGTTATTTAAGGAAGGATATACTTGCATTGGAGGCAGTTCAGAGACGATTCACTAGGTTAATTCCAGAGATGAGGGGGTTGACTTATGAGGAAAGGTTGAGCAGGCTGGGCCTATACTCATTGGAATTTAGAAGAATGAGAGGTGATCTTATTGAAACATATAAGATACTGAGGGGGCTCGACAAGGTAGATGCAGAGAGGATGTTTCCCCTCGTGGGGAAATCTAGAACGCGGGGGCGCAGTTTTAGAATAAAGGGTCGCCCTTTTAGAACTGAGATGAGGAGGAATTTCTTCTCTCAGAGGGTCGTAAATCTGTGGAATTCTCTGCCCCAGAGAGCCATGGAGGCTGGGTCATTAAATACATTTAAGGTGGAGATAGACAAATTTTTGCAAGATAAGGGAGTGAAGGGTTATGGGGAGTGGGCGGGGAAGTGGCTTTGAGCCCAAGATCAGCCATGATCTTATTGAATGGCGGAGCAGGCTCGAGGGGCCAAGTGGCCTATTCCTGCTCCTATTTCTTATGTTCTTATGTTCTTATGTTCAACATGGATTTCAAAAGGGAAAGTCTTGCTTGACCAACCTTATTGAATTTTTTGAAGAGGTAACAGAGAGAGTAGACAATGGTAATGCAGTAGATGTAATTTATCTGGATTTTCAAAAGGCCTTCGATAAGGTACCCCATAATAGACTGATGAACAAGGTCAGAGAATGTGGAGTCAGGGCACAAGTAGCAGAATGGATTGCTAGCTGGCTTCAGGACAGAAAGCAGAGAGTAGGAGTAAAGGGTAGCTATTCACAGTGGCAGAAGGTGGATAGTGGTGTTCCACAAGGATCAGTGCTGGGACCACTGCTGTTCACAATTTAGATTAACGATTTAGGCTTTGGAATCAAAAACACAATTTCTAAATTTGCGGATGACACCAAATTGGGGGGGGGATAGTCAATACTGAGGAGGACTGCAACAAGTTACAGGAGGACATTAATAAACTTGCAGAATGGGCATATAATTGGCAAATGAAGTTCAACACAGATAAATGTGAGGTATTACATTATGGTAGGAAGAATAGGGAGGTCGCTTATCACTTGGAGGGTGCGAGTCTGGGGTAGAGGCACAAAGGGATCTCAGAGTACAAATACACAAATCACTAAAAGTTGCGACACAGGTTAGCAAGGCCATAAAAAAAAGCAAACCAAGCACTAGGATTTATTTCTAGAGGGATAGAATTGAAAAGTAGGGAAGTTATGTTAAACTTGTATAGAACCTTGGTTAGACCACACTTGGAGTACTGTGTACAGTTCTGGTCGCCATATTATAAAAAGGATATAGAGGCACTGGAAAGGGTGCAGAGAAGATTTACAAGGAAGATACCAGAAATGTGAGGGTATACATATCAGGAAAAGATGAACAGGCTGGATCTCTTCTCTCTTGAAAAAAGAAGGCTGAGGGGTGACCTAATAGAGGTCTTTAAAATTATGAAAAATTTTGATAGAGTGGATAGAGAGAGAATGTTTTCACTTGTGGGGAAGAGCATAACTAGAGGCCATCAATATAAGATAGTCACCAAGAAATCCAATCGGGAATTCAGAAGAAACTTCTTTACCCAGAGAGTGGTGAGAATGTGGAACTCGCTACCACAGGGAGTGGTTGAAGCGAATAGTATAGATGCATTTAAGGGGAGGCTAGGTAAGCATATGAGGGAGAAGGGAATAGAGGGTTACGCTGATAGATTTAGATGAGGAAAGACGGGAGGAGGCTCGTGTGGAGCATAAACGCCGGCATGGACTGGTTGGGCCGAATGGCCTGTTTCTGTGCCGTATATCCTGTGTAATTACAACAGTGACTACACTTCAAAAAGTACTTCATTGTCTGTAAAGCGCCTTGGGACCTCCTGAGGTTGTGAAAGGCGCTATATAAATGCAAGTCTTTCTTTTCACACAAATTGTACCTCTTTCTAACAGTTACAGCACTGCCATTTTTGCTGAAGCACATTCCCGCTAATGAATATTTACATCTTGTCGGAAGAGCCTAAAGCAGTATCATCGTTGCTGAGCTCCGCAGGGAGCACAGTGCCTAATGGGAGCTGGTAGGCAGCCACTCGTCTTAATGCTGGGTCTCCGACAAATTGGTGCAAAGCTCCCAGCAAGTGCCAGACTGGTGCAGACTGAGACTGGGAATCACAACATTGGCCCAAAAATTAGTGAGTGAGCCTTCGTGCGAGGGTAAGGCTTCCACGCGATCTCTCACTGCGCACTGGCTTTTTCAGTCCCAGCTCGCACAAACTTGATGTTCTGGACAGCAGCTGTGCAGGGCTTCCGTATCCCACAGGCGTAGTTAATTCGTGCGAGCTGTGGGATCACGTGACTCAGTTAGAGCCAATGGCAGCACACCATCTTTCATTCATAGCTTTCACAACAAGTGCTGTGAAAGCTATGAATCTATACCCCCCCCAAAAGAACAGCTAAACCTCAATTAAATTTAAAAAAAAAACCATCACATTAATAAAATAAGTATAGTTAAATAAATTAACCATTTTAAACAAAAAATAAAATTTTTGAAAAAATTTAAAATCTTTTAAAAAGTTATAAAAATAAACTTACCTGTCTTTAAAGTCTCTAAAAAAAGATATACCTGTTAAAAAAAATTCAAAATAATACTTAATTAACTACTTACCTTGTTAAAAGAGGGTCTTACGCCTCCTTTCTTTATGTCTAAAATGTTCCATGCTTACCTGCGCGTTCAAAGCACTAAGTGCACTGCGTGCGCGCAGCCTGTAGCGCGCACGCGGTTCACCTAGGAACCGCCCCCTTTTGAATTCACCAAGTGCCGGTTTTCAGCGCATGCGCAGTGCATGCAGAAAACCGGCAATTGGAGACAGAATACGCAAGAGTACGCAGTGCGTACTCTCGCGTAGCGGCACTAATTTTTGGGCCAATAACACAATGTGGAGAGGGTGATTAATCATTCAGCGAGAGCGAGAGAGAATTGTAACAGGAAAGAAAAAGAAAGAACTCGCATTTCTATAGTGCCTTTCCTCAGGACATCCCAAAGTGCTTTACAGCCAATGAAGTACTTTTTTGCCGTGCAGTCACTGTTGTAATGTAGGAAACGCGGCAGCCAATTTGCACACAGCAAGCTCCCACAAACAGCAATGTGAAAATGACCGGATAATCTGTTTTTTAGTGATGTTGGTTGAGGGATAAATATTGGCCCCAGGACACCGTGGATAAGTCCCCTGTTCTTCTGTGAAATAGCGGCCGTGGGACTTTTTACGTCCACCTGAGAGGGCAGATGGGGCCTCGGTTTAACATCTCATCCGAAAGACGGCACCTCTGACAGCGCAGCGCGGGACCTTACTGGGACCACACTGGGACTGTCAACCTGGATTATGTACTCAACGTCGCTGGAGTGGGGACCTGAACCCACAACCTTCCGGCATGAGATGCAAGAGTGCTGCCGGCACTGAGCCGTCGGCTGACACCATGCCAGACTTTCCAACCTGTTCCCGGCTGCAAGCGCACATGTGTGAAGCCCTGGAAAACACTCACCCAGTCCCTGCGCAGGTTCGGGCCGAGCACCGCGTTAAACATCTGCTATGTTGCAAGGTGGGTGTTCGAGGTGTGCCCCGAGTGACGCTGGCATCGCCCAGCTCTGTGCAAATTAGATGCCCGACCGCTGACTTTGCAAAGTCCATTGGGGTTAGTGCCAGAGGGCACCAGTGGGCACAATCCCACGGTCAGAGCTGAAACCGTGGCATGTGGAATCGTGTATGTGAAATGCTTTTGGCAGATATGATAAGATGCTCTCTAAATGCAAGTCCTTCATTAATAATGTGCAGTATTATTGTTAATATAATGCAGACTATTGAAAATTAATGGAACATGTAGGGTATGGTAGCACAGATATAAGAATTAGGAGCAGGGGTCGGCCATTCGGCCCCTCGAGCCTGCTCCACCGTTCAATAAGATCATGGCTGATCTTCTACCTCATCTCCACTTTCCTGCACTATCCCCATATCCCTCGATTCCCTTAATATTCAAAAATCTATTGATCTCTGTCTTGAATATACTCAACGACTGAGCCTCCACAGCCCTCTGGGGTAGAGAATTCCAAAGATTCACCACCCTCTGAGTGAAGAAATTCCTCCTCATCTCAGTCCTAAATGGCCGACCCCGTATTCTGAGACTGTGATCCCTGGTTCTAGACGACCCCAGCCAGGGGAAACATCCTCCCTGCATCTACCCTGTCAAGCCCTGTAAGAAATTTATTTTGTTACTGGACCAGTAATCGAGAGGCCTGGACTAATAGTCCAGTCGAACGTGAGTTCAAATCCCACCATGACAGTTTGAGAATTTGAATTCAGTTTAAAACAAATCTGGAAATATAATAAAAGGCTGCTCTCAGTAAAAGTGACCATGAAGCTGTCGGATTGTCATAAAAACCCAACTGGTTCACTAATGTCCTTTAGGGAAGGAAACCTGCCGTCCTGATCCGGTCTGGGCCTAACTCTGACTCCAGTCCCCACAGCCAACATTGTAGTGCATCAACCGTGGCTCAGTGGGCAGCACTCTTGCCTTTGAGTCAGAAGGTTGCGGGTTCATAGTCCCACTCCCGAGACTTGTGCACAGAAATCTAGACAAACACTGTCGGAGTTGAGATGTTAAACCGAGGCCCCATCTGCTCTCACAAGTGGACATAAAAGATCCCATGGTCACTATTTCGAAGAAGGGCAGGGGAGTTAACCCCGGTGTCCTGGGGCCAATGTTTATCCCTCAATCAACATCACTAAAAAACAGATTATCTGGTCATTATCACGTTGCTGTTTGTGGGAGCTTGCTGTGCGCAAATTGGCTGCTGCGTTTCCCTACATTACAACAGTGACCACACTTCAAAAAGTATTTCATCGGCTGTAAAGCGCTTTGGGACGTCCTGAGGCCGTGAACGGCGCTATAGAAATGCAAGTCTTTCTTTCTTTCGATGTGTTTGACTCTTATAGAATCATAGAGATTTACGGCACAGAAGGAGGCCATTCGGCCCATCGTGTCTGTGCCGGTCGAAAAAGAGCCTAACCCAGCCTAATCCCACTTCCCAGCTCTTGGTCCGTAGCCCTGTAGGTTACCGCACTCCAAGTGCATATCCAAGTACTATTTAAATGTGGTGAGGGTCTCTGCCTCTACCACCCTTTCAGGCAGTGAGTTCCAGACCCCCACCACTCTCTGGGTGAAGAAATTTCTCCTCAACTCCCCTCTAAACCTCCGACCAATTACTTTAAATCTCTGCCCCCTGGTTGTTGACCTCTCTGCTAAAGGAAATAGGTCCTTCTGAAACGTACCTAGCAAGTCCCCCAGTTGTGACAACGAGGGATGGGCAACACATGCCAGCCTTGCCAGCGACGCCCACCTCTCGAAAATGAATATAAAGACATTTGCACTCTGCCCCTTACTGAGTTAGTAGGAAAGATGCTGACAGACCCACTGTGTGTTTGCAGCTGTTCTCTGTGTCTCTGAATACTTGCTCTGTACATGCTGTCGCCAAGCCCCAGTGTTTTTGCTGACCCTCAACGCCGAGGTTGGCAAACCTCCCCTCCCCTCCCCCCTCGCTGTCCTCCCAGACCGCTGGAGACCGTCTGATCGGAGAATCAAGGGCTTTTTTAATTATCCACAAGAGGTAAAATAATAACAACAAGTCGCTGGGCTGACGGAGCAAGATCACTAATTAAACCCATGGGGTCTGATTGGATAATGAGCAGGTTGCGAGACCGCCTATTTAGTTTAGCGGAGGCTGCTCCCATCTGCGTGCGCACATCTGTGAAGGCCTGAAAGCATTCAGCAAGTCCCTGAATAGATTCAGGCACAGCAGCGCGTTAAACATCTGTTACGTTGCAACATTTCTCCTGTCTGAACTGCTACTAGCGTATAATTTTGTGAATTAATTTTTTTTACTCTATTTTCGGTGAGAGGAACGTAGGAGCAGGAGTCGGCCATTCGGCCCCTCGAGCCTGCTCTGCCATTCAATAAGATCATGGCTGATCTTCCACCTCAACTCCACTTTCCTGCCCGATCCCCATATCCCTTAATTCCCTTTGTTCCCAAAAATTTATCGACCTCTGTCTTGAATATACTCAACGACTGAGCCTCCACAGCCCTCTGGGGTAGAGAATTCCAAAGATTCACCACCCTCTGAGTGAAGAAATTCCTCCTCATCTCAGTCCTAAATGGCCGACCCCTTATTCTGAGACTGTGACCCCTGGTTCTAGATTCCCCAGCCAGGGGAAACATTTTCCTAGCATTAACCCTGTCAATCCCTTTAATAATCTTATATGTTTCAATTAGATCACCTCTCATTCTTCTAAACTCTAAGGAAGATAGGCCTAGTCTACTCAATCTCTCCTCATAGGGCAATCCCCTCATCCTAGGAACCAGTCTGGTGAACCTTCGCTGCACTCCCTCTAAGGCAAGTATGTCTTTCCTTAGGTAAGGAGACCAAAACTGTACACAGTACTCCAGGTGTGGCCTCACCCATGCCCTGTATAATTGTAGTATGACTTCTTGGGGGAAAAATTGAGTCATAAGAACATAAGAAATAGGAGCAGGAGTAGGCCAATTGGCCCCTCGAGCCTGCTCTGCCATTCAATAAGATCATGGCTGATCTGATCCTAACCGCCAATCTACTATCACAGAACCATCTCCTGAACCTAACAGAATTGGACACACGAAATAGGAGCAGGATCAGGCTACACGGCCCCTGGGCCCGCTACGCTACCCACAGGGCCATGACCGATCCGAACCTAGACTCATGTCCAAATTCCTGCCCGCTCCCCGTAACCCTTAATTCCCTTTACTTCTAGGAAACTGTCTATTTCTGTTTTAAATTTATGTAACGATGTAGCTTCTACAGCTTTTTGGGGCAGCATATTCCATGGACTAACCACCCTCTGAGTGAAGTAGTTCCTTCTCATCTCAGTTTTGAAAGAGCAGCCCCTTATTCTAAGACTATGCCCCCTAGTTCTAGTTTCACCCATCATCGGGAACATCCTCCCCGCACCCACCCGATCCAACCCCTTCACAATCTTATATGTTTCAATAAGATCGCCTCTCATTCTTCTGAACTCCAATGAGTAGAGTCCCAATCTACACAACCTCTCCTCATATGTCCATCCCCTCATCCCCGGGATTAACTGAGTGAGTCATGCCCCCTTAGCGCCCCGAAAAAATTAGCGCCCCCGCGTCCGAAATTCATCGGTAGTGACCCAAGAGGGAAGCAGGGTGCTATTGGAAGCGCCCCGCCTCCCTCTTGGGGCGCTGCGAGTGAATATCGTGGCGCTACGTGCCGCAGCGCTGAGTCACATCGCGCCGCGGTACTGCAGGCCTTCCTCCCCTTCTTAAAGGGGAAGAGCCTTGTGCAGCGCAACCCGGGGCCCAGCTGGGCCACCAGGGATCAGAGTGCCAGCAAAAGATAAGTGCTGGGCTCACGGAGCGCAGCCGGCACTCCGCGGTGGGGGGGAGCGGAGGGCTTCAGAGGAGATCAGGGACGGTAGAGGGGGCAGGTGCTGACAGGCGGCCAGCAACAAAAATGGCCGCCCGGCACCTCGCCTTTAATTAGCGTCGCCCTGGCTGCAGGTAGGCCCCCCTGATCCCGTTGGACATAGCGTCCAGCGGTAAGTCAGGGGGCACTACCGAAGATCGCGGCCGGGGTGCGAGTGGGGTGCTGCACACGGCGATGATGTCATCGCCGGCGGTGCGGCGCTAACGGTTACCACCGCCGCTAACCTCCTGCTGAATTTCGCCGGAGGCGTTGGTGGTGTTGCGCCCGGGCGCTAGTTGCTTTGTGCCCCGTTAGCGCCCTCTTAGGACATCAGGCTACAGGACGATATAGACGGGTTGGTCAGATGGGCAGAACAGTGGCAAATGGAATTTAACCCTGAAAAGTGTGAGGTGATGCATTTTGGGAGGACTAACAAGGCAAGGGAATACACAATGAATGGTAGGACCCTAGGAAGGACAGAGGATCAGAGGGACCTTGGTGTGCATGTACATAGATCCCTGAAGGCAGCAGGACAGGTAGATAAGGTGGTTAAGAAGGCATATGGGATACTTGCCTTCATTAGCCGAGGCATAGAATATAAGAGCAGGGAGGTTATGATGGAGCTATACAAAATACTAGTTAGGCCACAGCTGGAATACTGTGTGTAGTTCTGGTCACCACACTATAGGAGGGATGTGATTGCATTGGAGAGGGTGCAGAGGAGATTCACCAGGATGTTACCTGGGGTGGAGCGCTTCAGCTATGAAGAGAGACTGGACAGGCTGGGGTTGTTTTCCTTAGAGCAGAGATGGCTGAGGGGGGACCTGATTGAGGTGTACAAAATTATGAGGGGGATAGATAGGGTAGATAGAAAGGAACCTTTCCCCTTAGTAGAGGGGTCAATAACCAGGGGGCATAGTTTCAAGGTAAGGGGCAGGAGGCTTAGAGGGGATTTGAGGAAAAACTTTTTCACCCAGAGGGTGGTTGGAATCTGGAACTCACTGCCTGAAAGGGTGGTAGAGGCAGGAACCCTCACAACATTCAAGAAGCATTTAGATGAGCACTTGAAACGCCATAGCGTACAAGGCTACGGACCAAGTGCTGGAAAATGGGATTAGATTAGACAGGGCTTGATGGCCGGCGCGGACACGATGGGCCGAAGGGCCTCTTTCTGTGCTGTATAACTCTGTGGGGTAAAAATTGAGTCACGCCCCATTTGGGGCGCTAACCTCGCCGGGGCGCGACTTTTAGCGCCCCGAAAAAATTAGCGGCCCCGCGCTGGAACTTCAGTGGTTGCGCCCCAAGAGGGAAGCGGGGCGCAACTGGAAGCACCCCGCATCCCTCTTGGGGCGCTGCGAGTGAATATCCTGGCGCTACGTGCCGCAGCGCCACGCGCTGCGGCACGTCGCGCCGCGGTATTGCAGGCCTTCCTCCCCTTCTTAAAGGGGAGGGACCCTGCGCAGCAACAAAAATGGCCGCCTGCCACCTCCCCTTTAAATATCGCCGCCCCGGCCGCACGTACGCCTCCCTGAACCCGTCGGACATAGCGTCTGGCGGTAAATCAGGGGACGCGACTGAAGATCACGGCCGGGGTGCGAGCGGGGTGCTGCGCACGGCGATGACGTCATCGCCGGCGGCGCAGCGCCACAGGGCGCTACCGGCTGCCGCCGCCGCTAACCTCCCACTAAATTTTTCGGGAGGCGTGGGCGGCGCTGCGCCCGGGCGTTAGCTGCTTTACGCCCCATTAGCGCCCTCTTAAGGCGCTAACGGGAGGCGCAAGCAGCTGAATTTTTCCCCCTATGACTCTATTCCCCACATTGTATTCCATCTTCCATGTTCTTGCCCACTCAGCCAACCTGTCTATATCTCTCTGCAGCCTCTTTGCGTCCTCCTCACAGCTTACAGGTAAGAAAATTAGCCAGCTTTCCTCGCTATCCAGCGACTCTGCTGGAAGAAGCGGGCGTGTAGATAACAACAGCATGAATTTATACGGAGTCTCGTGGCACTTCACAAATGGGCAAGAAATATAATTAGATAAGGGAATGGGCGGCAGGGTCATGGAGAGAGACATAGACATCGACATTGACATCGCCGCCCTAAGTGAGACCCGGTGGGCAGCGGAAGGCCAGCTCAAGGAGCAAGGTGGTGGCTACACCTTCTTCTGGAAAGGCAAACCTGAAGAAGAACACCGCCTACATGGGGTAGGCTGCGCCATAAAAAATGAACTAGTTGAATGTCTCAGCGACTCCCTTTGTGGAATAAACGAATGCCTCATGACTCTACGGCTCACCCTAGCCCGGAACCAGTGCGTTACGGTCATCAGTGCGTATGCCCCAACACTGGAAGCCACAGACGAGACCAAAGAGGAATTCTACTCCAGCCTTGAACAATCCCTGTCCCGAGTCCCAACGGGCGACAAGCTGATCCTTCTTGGCGACTTCAACGCCAGAGTTGGAAAGGACACAGACCTCTCCAACGGTACCCTCCTCCTGACGAAATGCTTAGAACATGGCCTTGTCATCTGCTGGACTACGTCATCGTCCGAGCGAGGGACCGCAAGGACGTCCGCATCACCCGCACCATGACAGGAGCTGATGACTGCTGGACAGACCACCTGCCTAATCCGCTCTGTCATCTCCATCAATGTGGCCCCAAAACAGCGGCAGCAACAGAAGCAATGCCGCAGGAAAATCAACGCTGGAGCACTCAAAGACCCTGCTAAGAAAGCCCTATTCAGCCTGCGCCTCACAAACAACCTGACGACTCCCAGTGATTCAGAGACACAGAGTGTCCACAACGCCTGGTCTGTACTCAAGGCCTCCATAATCAGCACCTGTGAAGAGACGCTCGGTCACTCGACCAGGAAACACCAAGACTGGTTTGACGAGAATGACCAGGAGATCCAGGAGCTAATAAGCTGCAAGCGTAAGGCATTCTTGATCTGGAAACAGTAACAGAACTCGAGAGCAAGAAAGCAGCTCCACAGACGCCTGAAGGCTGAGGTCCAACAAAAAACTCGCGACCTAAAGAGCAGATGGTGGGTGGAGAAAGCGCAGGAGATCCAGCAGCTAGCCGACAACCACGACATGCGTGGATTCTTTAGCACAGTCAAGACCACCTACGGCCCAAGCACCCACGGTCCTACCCCACTGCGGGCCAAGAACGGAGAGGTACTCATCAAGGACAGAGAGGCAGTCAGTGCCCGCTGGAAGGAGCACATCAAATATCTCCTTAACTGAGACTCTGTCTTCGACATGAGTGTCCTCAACTCCATCCCGCAGCATGCTACCCGCCACCATCTCAGCACAACCCCAGCCCGCATGAGGTTGAAAAGGCCATCCGACAACTGAAGAACAACAAGGCCTCAGGAGCAGATGGAATCCCCGCCGAGGCGCTAAAACATGGCGGAGAAGTACTATTGGCGCGAATACATGAACTCATTTCTCTTATTTGGAAGGAGGTGAGCATGCCAGGGGATCTCAGAGACGCCGTAATCGTGACCATCTTCAAGAAAGGTGACAAGTCCGATTGCGGTAATTACAGAGGAGTCTCCCTGCTGTCTGCCACAGGGAAAGTCATCGCAAGGATCCTCCTCAATCGCCTTCTCCCAGTGGCTGAAGAGCTCCTCCCAGAGTCGCAATGCGATTCCGCCCACTAAGGGGCACAATGGACATGATCTTCACCGTGCGTCAACTACAAGAGAAATGCAGGGAACAGCACCAACCTCTGTACATGGCCTTCTTTGACCTCACAAAGGCCTTCGACACCGTCAACCGTGAAGGATTATGGAGTGTCCTCCTCAAATTCGGCTGCCTTCAAAAGTTTGTCACCATCCTCCGCTTGCTTCAAGACGACATGCAAGCCGTGATCCTGACCAACGGTTCCACCACAGACCCAATTCACGTACGAACTGGGGTCAAGCAAGGCTGTGTCATCGCACCAACGTTCTTCTCAATCTTCCTTGCTGGAATGCTCCATCTCACCCTCAGTAAGCTCCCCGCTGGAGTGGAGCTAATCTACAGAACAAATGGGAAACTGTTCAACCTCCGTCGCCTCCAGTCCAGATCCAAGGTCGTCCCATCCTCTGTCATTGAATTACAGTATGCAGACGACACTTGCGTCTGCGCACACTCTGAGGCCGAACTCCAAACCATCGTCAACACCTTCACCAAAGCATACGAGAGCATGGGCCTTACACTAAACATCCGTAAGACAAAGGTCTTCTACCATCCTGCCCCCGCCACACAGTACTGCTCCCCGATTATCAAAATCCATGACGAGGCCTTGGACAACGTGGACCACTTTCCATACCTCGGGAGCCTACTGTCAACAAGGGCAGACATCGATGACGAAGTCCAACACCGCCTTCAGTGTGCCAGTACAGCCTTCGGTCGCCTGAGGAAGAGAGTGTTTGAAGACCAGGACCTCAAACCCAGCACCAAGCTTATGGTCTAGAGAGCAGTAGTGATACCCGCCCTCCTGTATGCTTCAGAGACATGGACCAGGTACAGCAGGCACCTCAAAGCACTGGAGAGGTACCACCAACGCTGCCTCCGCAAGATTCTGCAAATCCATTGGCAGGATAGGCGCACCAATGTCAGTGTTCTCGCTCAGGCCAACATCCCCAGCATCGAAGCTTTGACCACGCTTGATCAGCTCCGATGGACGGGCCACATCGTTCACATGCCCGATACGAGACTCCCAAAACAAGCGCTCTACTCGGAGCTCCGACACAGCAAGAGAGCCCCAGGTGAGCAGAGGAAACGCTTCAAGGACACCCTCAAAGCCTCCTTGAAAAAGTGCAACATCCCCACTGACACCTGGAATCCCTGGCCCAAGACCGCACAAAGTGGAGGAAAAGCATCCGGGAAGGCGCCGAACACCTCGAGTCTCTTCGCCGGTAGCAAGCAGAAGCCAAGCGCAAACAGCGCACGTCAACCCAAGCACCCCACCCACCCGCCCCTTCAACCACCGTCTGCCCCACCTGTGACCGAGACTGTAGGTCCCGCATTGGACTCATCAGTCACCTGAGAACTCATTTTTAGTGTGGAAGCAAGTCATCCTCGGTTCCGAGGGATTGCTTAAGAAGAAGAGAAGAAGATGGGGGGGGGAGAGAGAGAGAGAGAGAGAGAGAGAGAGAGAGAGGCGATCACGGGATTGTGGGAGATGGTGGAGAGGTAGAGCTGGGGGTCATCAGCGTGCACATAGAGCCTGACCCCACACCTGTGGTTAATGTCACCCAGGGCAGCGTGTAGAGGAGGAACAGGAGGTTGGGAGCGAGGATTTGTCTTGGCTGTAATGTCCTCCAGGGGCAGAGAGCCTGTTGACAGTCGCTGTCTGGGCTCCCAGAGAGTAGTGAGCCTCTGGAATACATTGCCGACTGGTGCAGCGTGTGCTGACTCTCTGAACACCTTCCAGAGGTTCCTGACTGGGGCCGAGATCGCCTCTTTTAGAAGGCAAGTGTCTTGATAGATAACACTGTGTCCCTGTGATCTCCTGGACTGGTTTCAATCGCCTGACAGTGTCGAAGAGGAATTTTCCAGAAGATTTTTTCACTTATCCCAGTGTCAGCTGTGGCTCAGTTGGTAGCACTCTCGCCTCTGAGTCAGAAGGTTGTGATTTCATAGTCCCACTCCAGAGACTTGAGCACAAAAATCTAGGCTGACACTCCCAGTGCAGTGCTGAGGGAGTGCTGCACTGTCAGAGGTGCTGTCTTTTGGATGAGACGTTAAACCGAGGCCCCGTCTGCTCTCTCAGGTGGATGTAAAAGATCCCAGGACACTATTTCGAAGAAGAGCAGGGGGAGTTCTCCCCGGTGTCCTGGGGCCAATATTTATCCCTCAATCAACATCACTAAAAACAGATGATCTGGTCATTGTCACATTGCTGTTTGTGGGAGCTTGCTGTGCGCAAATGGGCTGCCGCGTTTCCTACATTACAGCAGTGACTACACTTCAAAAAGCACTTCATTGGCTGTAAAGCGCTTTGAGATGCTCGGTGGTCGTGAACGGCGCTATAGAAATGCAAGTCTTTCTTTATTGGCTCTGGGTTTTCTTTGCCTCTCCCAGGAGACGACATGGCTGCGGGGGAAGGGAGCCTGCGGGGGAAGGCCTGCGGGGGAAGGGGCCTGCGGGGGAAGGGGGCCTGCGGGGGAAGGGAGTCATGATGCTCCAGCCATGAGTTTGGGCCAGGCTTGACCAACCAGCTGCACTTTTATCCTGCCATCAATTTCATACGTTCGCACACCTTAAGAATGGCCCTTTTGGCAAGAGCCCAATGTACCCTAGTGATGAGTGTGGTTCGGGTGCAGGTTCTATGGTCTTGGGCAGGTAAAATGTCAACCTGAATCCTTCTGGTCTTCTGAGCAGCCTTTCAGTATCACGTCACTAAGAAAGAAAGACTTGCATTTCTATAGCGCCTTTCACAGCCTCAGGATGTCCCTGAGCACTTTGCAGCCAATGAAGTACTTTTTTGAAATGTAGTCACTGTTGTAATGTGGGAAACGCGGCAGCCAATCTGCGCACAGCAAGATCCCACAAACAGCAATGCGATATTGACCAGTTTTAGTGATGTTGGATGAGGTATAAATATTGACCCCAGGACACCGCGGAGAACTCCCCTGCTCTTCTTTGAAATAGTGGCCGTGGGATCTTTTACGTCCACCTGAGGAGCAGTCGGGGCCTCGGTTTAACGTCTTATCTGAAAGACGGCCCCTCCGACAGTGCCACACTCCCTCAGCACTGCACTGGGAGTGTCAGCCGACACATTCAGTGCCACATCCTTTGTTCTCACATAAGAACGAACTGGCCAGTGTCAGCACACAAGCAGTCTCTCTTAAGCCAATACAAGCAGCACAAAATGTCATTTGCAAAGGGCCATCTGTCACTGAGACCTTATTTATCCCTTTGTGTTTGTCATTCAGGCTAATACCTCAGTAATTAAAGAGGGAACGTTGGCACCAGGCTCTTTTCAAACAGCCATCAAATACACATAGAATCATCGTATAATACAGCACAGAAGGAGGCCATTCGGCCCATCGTGCCTGTGCCGGCTCTGTGAAAGAACTCTCCAATTAGTCCCACTCCCTCCTGCTCTTTCCCCAGAGCCCTGCAAATTTTTCCATTTCAAATATTTCTCCAATTCCCCTTTTGAAAGTTATTATTGAATCTGCTTCCACCGCCCTTTCAGGCAACGCATTCCAGATCTTTAAAAAATTCTCCCCATCTCCCGCTCTGGTTCTTTTGCCAATTATCTTAAATCTGTGTCCTCTGGTTACCGACCCTCCTGCCACTGGAAACAGTTTCTCCTTATTTACTCTATCAAAACCCCTCATGATTTTGAACACCTCTATTAAACCTCCCTTTAACCTTCTCCGCTCTAAGGAGAGCAATCCCAGCTTCCCTAGTCTCTCCAGAATTAAATTCATTTTAACATTCTTCAGCCGTTGGTTGAAAATAAATACATATTTTCGTTTGAACGGTGACTGCTGATGATATCGTGTGTGGGAAGGGGGACTGACAAAGGAGTTATTGAGACTGGCAGTGTGAGGGAACTTCTACTCTCTGTTAATGCAGTTTTTTCATCAATTCTCGGGATGTGGGCATCGCCAGGCGCTATGTCCGACGGGGTTGCCCTTGAGAAGGTGGTGGTGAGCCGCCTTCTTGAACTGCTGCAGTCCGTGTGGTGAAGGTACTCCCACAGTGCTGTTAGGGAGGGAGTTCCAGGATTTTGACCCAGCGACGATGAAAGAACGGCCGATATATTTCCAAGTCAGGATGGTGTGTGACTTGGAGGGAAACTTGGAGGTGGTGGTGTTCCCATGCACCTGCTGCCCTTGTCCTTCTAGGTGGTAGAGGTCGTGGGTTTGGGAGGTGCTGTCGATGAAGCCTTGGCGAGTTGCTGCAGTGCATCTTGTAGATGGTACACACTGCAGCCACGGTGCGCTGGTGGTGGAGGGAGTCCTGGCCAATATTTATCCCTCAATCAACATTATTAAAAACACATTATCACATTGCTGTTTGTGGGAGCTTGCTGTGTGCAAATTGGCTGCAAAGTTTCCTACATTACAACAGTGACTACACTTCAAATGTACTTCATTGGCTGTAGAGCGCTTTGGGATGTCCTATGGTCGTGAAATGCGCTATATAAATGCAAGTCTTTTTTTATGACACTATGGGCGAAAAATTGAGTCGCAATAGGGCCCCGGAAAAATTAGCACCCCCACGACCGAAATTGAGTGGTAACACCCCAAGAGGGAAGCGGGGTGCTACTGGAAGCGCCCCGCCTCCCTCTTGGGGTGCTGCGAGGGAATATCGCGGCGCTACGTGCCGCAGCACCATGCACTGTGGCACGTCGCACTGCGGTACTGCAGGCCTTCCTCCCCTTCTTAAAGGGGAGGGGCCTTGCGCAGCGCGACCCGGGGCCCAGCTGGGCCCCCGGGGATCGGGAGTGCCGGCAAAAGAGCCCGACACTCGAGAAGTGCTGGGCTCTTGGAGCGCAGCCGGCACTCCGCAGGGGGGCGGGTAAGGAGGCCGGGGACGGGAGCGGAGGCAGGTGTTGGCAGGCGGCCAGCAACAAAAATGGCCTGCCCGGCACCTCGCCTTTAAATAGCGCCTCCCCGGCCGCAGGTAGGCCCCCCTGACCCCGTTGGATATAGCATCCGCCAGTAAGTCAGGGGGCGCTACCGAAGATCGCGGCCGGGGCGCTGTGCACGGCGATGACATCATCGCCGGCGGCGCAGTGCTGCAGGGCGCTAACGGCTAGCGACGCCGCTAACCTCCCGCTGAATTTCGCGGGAGGCGTTGGCGGCGCCGCACCCGGGCGCTCGTTGCCTTGCGCCCCGTTAGCGCCCACTTAGGTGGGAGGAGGCTCGTGTGGAGCATAAACACCGGCATGGACCTGTTGGGCCGAATGGCCTGTTTCTGTGCTGTATATTCTATGTATGTAATATTAGCTATAAAAGTATTAGAGATGGGAGGGGAAAAGTGGATGATTGACAGGGGTTGGGCGGTTGGAGGTGGGAGGTCAGGTAATGAAACCTCCAGGAATCATGCAACCAAAGATGGTAACAATAGACTCGGAGCCAGTGGTCATAGCATACTCTAATACCAAAGCAGTTCCGCAATATAAGGGGACTCTCCACTTACAGATTTGGTCTCCTTATCTAAGGAAGGATATACTTGCCTTGGAGGCGGTGCGACGAAGGTTCACTAGATTGATTCCTGGGATGAGAGGACTGTCCTATGATGAGAGATTGTGTAGAATGGGCCTATACTCTCTGGAGTTTAGAAGAATGAGATGTGATCTCATTGAAACATAAAATTCGGAGGGGGATTGACAGGGTAGATGCTGAGAGGTTGTTTCCCCCTGGCTGGAGAGTCTAGAACTAGCGGTCACAGTCTCCGGATAAGGGGTCGACCTTTTAAGACTGAGATGAGGAGGGTTGTGAATCTTTGGAATTCTCTGCCCCAGAGGGCTGGGAATGCTGAGTCTTTGAGTATATTCAAGGCTGAGATATATAGATTTTTGGACTCTAGGGGAATCGAGGGATATGGGGATCGGGCAGGAAAGTGGAGTTGAGGTTGAAGATCAGCCATGATCTTATTGAATGGCGGAGCAGGCTCGAGGGGCCATAAGACCTAGGCTTGTATTCCCTCGAGTATAGCAGAGTGAGGGGTGATCTGATCGAGGTGTTTAAAACGTTAAAGGGATTTGAATGGGTAGATACGGAGAAATTATTTCCACTGGCGGGAGAATCAAGAATGAGGGGGCATAATCATAAAATTAGACCCAAGTGAAATTAGGAGTGAAATCAGGCAGCATTTTTTCACACAAAGGGTTAGTACATTCAAGGCTGAGATCGATAGATTTTTGGACTCTAGGGGAATCATGGGATATGGGGATCGTGCAGGAAAGTGGAGTTGAGGTCGAAGATCAGCCATGATCTTATTGAATGGTGGAGCAGGCTCGAGGGGCCGAAAGGCCGACTCCTGCTCCTATTTCTTATGTTCTTACGTTCTCAGTAGAAATCTGGAACTCTCTCCCCCAAAAGGCTGTGAAAGCTGGGACAGTTGGTGCTTTCACGACTGAGAAGGATTGATAAGGGGAGATTTAAAGGAGGTGCTCAACATTTTGAGAGGTTTCATTACAGTAAATACATAGAAACGGTCTCCACGGGCAGGAGGGTCGGTGTGCAGAGGACACAGTGTGAAGATAACTGGCGAAAGAGCCAGAGGGGAGATGAAGAGAATTTTTTTACGCAGCGAGTTGTTGTGTTCTGGAATGCGCTGCCTGAAAGGACCAAAAGCTGGGTCAAAGAGGTGGGTTTTAAGGAGCGTCTTAAAGGAGGAGAGAGAGGCGGAGAGGTTTAGGGAGGGAATTCCAGAGCTCAGGGCCCCAGGCAGCTGAAGGCACGGCCGCCGATGGTGGAGCGATTAAAATCGGGGGATGCTCAAGAGGCCAGAATTGGAGGAGCGCAGAGATCTCAGAGGGTTGTAGGGCTGGAGGAGGTTAAAGAGATTGGGAGGGGGCGAGGCCACGGAGGGATTTGTAAACAAAATGAGGATTTTGAAATCCGGAACAATACAAAAAAAGACTCGCATTTCTACAGCGCCTTTCATGACCTCAGGATGTCCCAAAGCGCTTTACAGCCAATGAAGTACTTTTTGAAGTGGAGTCACTATTGTAATGTAGGAAACGCGGCAGACAATTTGCGCACAGCAAGCTCCCACAAACAGCACTGTGATGATGACCAGATCATCTGTTTTTAGTGATGTTGGTTGAGGGATAAATATTGGCCCCAGGACACCGGGGAGAACTCCCCTGCTCTTCTTCCAAATAGTGGCCGCGGGATCTTTTACGTCCACCTGAGAGAGCAGACGGGGCCTCGGTTTAACGTCTCATCTGAAAGACGGCACTTCCAACAGTGCGGCGCTCCCTCAGCACTGCACTGCAAGTGTCAGCCTAGATTTTTGTGCTCAAGTCTCTGGAGGGGTCTTTGTAACCCACAACCTTCTGACTCAGAAGGCGAGAGTGCTACCCACTGAGCCACGGCTGACACTGGGTTGTAGGGCTGGATTGGTTACAGAGATAGGGAATTTCTTCACTCAGAGGGTTGTGAATCCTTGGAATTCTCTAACCCAATAGGCTGTGGATGCTGAATTGTTGAGTATATTCAAGGCTGGGATAGATACGTTTTTGAACTCTAGGGGAATCAAGGGATATGGGGATCAGGCAGGAAAGTGGAGTTGAGGTGGAAGATCAGCCATGATCTTATTGAAGGCTCAAGGGAATAGCTCTTTCAAAGAGTCAGCACAGACCGAATGGCTTCTTTCTGTGCCTTATGATTCTTTGGGGGGGAATTTTCCGGGGGGGTCAGCGGGTGCGATCGGTGGCGGGTCGGGTGGGAAAGTGTTTTTTTTTTTGACAGTGGGTCAACCCACCGCCACGCGCCTTTACCAAGTGTTGGGTCTGTCAGCGCTGAGCAGACCCGACACGCAGCAGCGGGGGAGGCAATTCAGGTCATTATGACCTTGCTAACTGAGGATTATCAACAATTTTGAGCTCACCTTTAGAATTTACCAGCTCGCCCACGGGCTCCACGCTGCTCGGGGATCACGTCTGTTAAGCTGGGCGGGAGTTGAATGGCCATGGAATCATCTCATTAATTGGCAGCGGGAAATGTGCTATAAAAGCTCCCATCTCACAGCTGTTCACTTTCCAAGCTCAGAAGCTGTTGCTTACTGCATTTGGAAGACAGATTGAGCTTTATGCAGGTTGCATGTGTTTGGAGCAATCTCTCTATCCAGTGTCACCTCATTGGAACAACCTCTCTCACCATTGACAGATCGCTTCTGTCATCTCAAGTTCACCTGTCATCTATTCCATCAGCATGGGTACGGTTTATACTCTCTCACCTTGGACCTCAGAATCTGACCACGATCAGCCCCAACACCAGCTCCACAGGACACAGGGCATCAGCACTCGACCACATTGCTGCCCGGGACGCCAGGGATGGCCTCACCATGGCCAGATTTACTTCACTTGATGCTGTACACCCTGGCACCACCCCACACCAACACCATAAAGCATCCCTACAATGCCCAAGCCATTCCTTTCACACTCATCACCATTGCGGGGGGTACCATTATGTCTCACCATTCACTGCAACTCACTAAGCCACTTCCAAAGTTACACACAAATCTGTCCAATAATGCAAAGTGTTGAAAATAAAGGTTTCAATGTTTGACAGCACATTACCAGAAACTTCACATGAACATTGGCTAAAACACACAAGTGCCTACCCTTGTGTGTTGTTAGTTGGTCTGATTGGACTAGGATGACGGGTGAGTGTGAGGGGTGGCTAGTGAGATGGAGAAGTGATAATGTAGATAGAGAGGGATGAGTGGAGGTGCAAGGTAAGTTGGTGTGAGTAAGGGTGTGCGGGAGTAGGGTAGGGAAGGCAGAGTGATGGGGATGAGTGGCACAGCAGGATGAGGTTGAGTGTGGCTTGGCAGTAACGTTTCGTGATCTATTGAGATCATTGAAAGGTTTGCGTCACTGCACCCAGGTCCTCCCTATGACATCCCTGCTTGTGCCCTCCTGTGCAATGTGCAACCAGGCTGTGTTGATCTCCTGGGGAGGTCTCTTCCGCCCATTGAAGGGGAAGAGAACCTCCCTGTGTGATGTGACTCCCTCCATAAGCATATAGAGGGAGTCATGGGAGAGCCTGGGTGCAGCCTTGCTTCTCCGTGCAGTGCTTGTCAGTGTTTGCAGCACCTCAATGCTGTAGAACACGGACAGCACAAATGGCAAAACAAATTTACGCATGGTCCCTTTAAGGAAACCGGCTGATGACGCGTCATCAAATGACGTCATCAGACCCGCTTCCTTCAATTGGACCGGGAAACGCACTGGGCGGGGCTTAACAAGCCCAATCAACGTCAAATCATCTCACAGTGTGGGCAGGAGCCGACAGCGGGGTCGGGACCCGCCACTGACGTCGCCCGCCACGGACCCGCCGAGGTAGGAGAAACCGCAGCCTGTGATTCTGTGAAGTGATGGCCCAGTGGAAAAAGGCACTGCCTGGTGTGATACTGAGCCACACAAGACTATAAGGCCCTAATTACAGTCCTTGGTCTCTGTGAGCCAGGGCAACAGGGGGTGAAATTAGACAGGGGGGGGTGGGGTGGGGGGGGTGGGGTGGGGGGGGCCCTAAAGCAGGCGGATTGGCATTGGCTGACTATTATACCATACGCCCAATATTCAGTTCTATTGAAGTCAGTGGGTCTGAATATCGGGTGAAGTGTATAACGGGCATGTGATGCGATACCGCCTGTTGTGCGTCCCCGCTGTGAGTCCAATTTCACGCCCACTGAGTGTTGGCGCATTGGCTGCTGGTGGGTATGTTCCAGTAAGGCAGTGATCAGCGGCAGGTGACTGATTCCTCCTCTCCTTAACCAAGAGACGCAGAGTTCAATAGTCCCACCTCTTGAGGCCAGTTCACTCAGCGCAGGCCGGGGATCCAATCTTAGACTTTGTAGATCGCATGAGTGAGTCAGCTTTATAAAAATTCATGCCCGGGATACGGGCGTCGCTGGCAAGGGTGGCATTTATTGCCCACCCCTAGTTGCCGTGAGAAGGTGGTGATACACCATTCAGACAATCAACTCAGTTGTGAGACTGGGAGTCATAGAGTCATAGAGTTACACAGCACAGAAAGAGGCCCTTCGGCCCATCGTGTCCGTGCCGGCCATCAAGCCCTGTCTATTCTAATCCCATTTTCCAGCACTTGGTCCGTAGCCTTGTATGCTATGGCGTTTCAAGTGCTCATCTAAATGCTTCTTGAATGTTGTGAGGGTTCCTGCCTCTACCACCCTTTCAGGCAGTGAGTTCCAGATTCCAACCACCCTCTGGGTAAAAAGGTTTTTCCTCAAAATTCCCCTCTAAACCTCCTGCCCCTTACCTTGAAACTATGCCCCCTGGTTATTGACCCCTCTACTAAGGGGAAAAGTTCCTTTCTATCTACTCTATCTATGCCCCTCATAATTTTGTACACCTCAATCAGGTCCCCCCTTAGCCTTCTCTGCTCTAAGGAAAACAACCCCAGCCTGTCCAGTCTCTCTTCATAGCTGAAGCGCTCCAGCCCAGGTAACATCCTGGTGAATCTCCTCTGCACCCTCTCCAATGCAATCACCTCCTTCCTATAGTGTGGCGACCAGAACTGCACACAGTATTCCAGCTGTGACCTAACTAGCTGTGGAGGAGCAAAGGAATTTAGAGGTCCACCTACACAAATCACTAAAAGTAATCTAAAAGGCTAGAAAGGAATGTTGGCCTTCATCTCAAGGGGGCTGGAATACAAAGGGAAGGACGTTATACTTCAGTTATATGGAGCCCATTTACAGCACTGTCTTCAGTTCTGGGCCCCGCACCTCAGGAAGGATATATTGGCCTTGGAGAGGGTGCAGCGCAGATTCACCAGACTGATACCGGGGCTTAGAGGGTTAAATAAGCTTGGTTGTACCCCCTTGAGTTGTGAAGGTTGAGGGGGTGATCTAACTGGAAAAAGGATTCAAAAGGGTAGATACAGAAAAACTATTTCTTCTGCTGGGAGAGTCCAGCACAAGGGGGCGTAACCTTAAAATTAGAGCCAGGCCGTTCAGGGGTGATGTCAGGAAGCACTTCTTCACACAATGGGTAGTAGAAATCTGGAACTCTCTCCCCCCAGAAAGCTGTAGATACTGGGGGTCAATTGAAATTTTCAAGACTGAGGTTGACAGATATTTATTAGGTAAGGGTATCAAGGCGGGCAAATGGAGTTGAGGTACAGTTCAGCCATGATCTAATGGAATTGTGGAACAGGCTCGAGAGGCTGAATGGACTATTCCCATTACACGCACTTTCAAAGCCTGCCCATGAGGATTAGCCACTTGGGGTTAGTCCCAGAGGCCACCAGTTGCCTGTGCAAGTCATACCCCCAAGGAGTCAGCTGCTTTAGTGGAAAAGGAGAGGCAGGATTCATAGAATCATATAACACAGTAGGAGGCCATTCGGCCCATCGTGCCTGTGCCGGCTCTTTGAACGAGCTCTCCAATTAGTCCCACTGCCCCCTGCTCTTTCCCCATAGCCCTGCAAATTGTTCTTTTTCAAGTAAGGTGATTGGCAAAAGAACCAGATGTGACATGAGGAAAACTGTTTTTATGAAACGAGTGGTTAGGAGTTTTTTTATTCATTCATGTGATGTGGGCGTCGCTGACAAGGCCGGCATTTATTACCCATCCCTAACTGCCCTTGAGAAGGCGGTGGTGAGCCACCTTCTTGAATCGCTGCAGTTTTCCCTAGCAGTTTACATAGAAACATAGAAGATAGGAGCAGGAGTAGGCCATTCGGCCCCTCGAGCCTGCTCCGCCATTTAATGAGATCATGGCTGATTATCCAAATTCAGTACCCTGTCCCTGCTTTCTCCCCATATCCCTTGATACCTCTTTAGCCTTAAGAAATATATCTAACTCCTTCTTGAATATATTTAATGAATTGGCCTCAACTGTCTTCTGTGGTAGAGAATTCCACAGGTTCACCACTCTCTGGGTGAAGAAATTCCTCCTCATCTCAGTCCTAAATGGCTTACCCCTTATCCTTAGACTGTGACCCCTGGTTCGGGACTCCCCCGCCATCGGGAACATCCTTCCTGCATCTAGTCTGTCTAGTCCTGTTAGAATTTTATAAGTTTCAATGAGATCCCCTCTCATTCTTCTAAACTCTAGCGAATATAAGCCTAATCGACCCAATCTCTCTTCATACATCATTCCTGCCATCCCAGGTATCAGTCTGGTAAATCTTCGCTGTACTCCCTCCATGGCAAGAACATCCTTCCTCAGATAAGGCAACCAAAACTGCACACAATACTCAAGGTGTGGTCTCACCAAGGCCTTGTACAACTGCAGCAAGACATCCTTGCTCCTGTACTCGAATCCTCTCGCTATGAAGGCCAACATACCATTTGCCTTCTTAACCGTCTGCTCCACCTGCATGCTTACCTTCAGCGACTGGTCCACAAGGACACCCAGGTCTCGTTGCACTTCCCCTTTTCCCAATCTATTGCCATTCAGATAATAATCTGTCTTCCTGTTTTTGCCACCAAAGTGGATAACCTCGCATTTATCCACATTATACTGCATCTGCCATGCATCTGCCCACTCACCCAACCTGTCCAAATCATACTGGAGTTTCTCTGCATCCTCCTCACAGCACACACGCCCACCCAGCTTTGTGTCGTCTGCAAACTTGGAGATATTACATCTAGTTCCCTCGTCTCGATCATTAATATATATTGTGAATAGTTGGGGTCCTAGCACCGATATAACTGAGTGTCTTGCTCGGCCATTTCAGAGAGCAGTTAAGATTCAACCACATTGCTGTGGGTCTGGAGTTACATATAGGCCAGACCGGGTAAGGATGGCAGATTTCCTTCCCTAAAGGACATTAGTGAACCAGATGGGCTTTTACAACAATCCGATAGTTTCATGGTCACCATTACTGATACTAGCTTTTTATTCCAGATTTATTGAATTAACTGAATTTAAACTCCCCAGCTGCCGTGGTGGGATTTGAACTCACGTCTCCAGATCATTACTAGACTAATAATCTAGATCCAGGCCTCTGGATTACTAGTCTGGTAACATAACCACTCTGCTACTGTTCCCGTTTGGAATGCACTGCCTGATAGGGTGGTGGACACAGAGTCAATCGTAGCCTTCAAAAGGGAGTTGGATAAATACTTGAAGGAGAAAAAATTGCCGGGATATGGGGAAAGAGCGGGGGAGTGGGACTAACTGGATTGCTCTTCGAAAGAGCCGGCGCAGTCTCGATGGGCCGAATGGCCTCCTTCTGTGCTGTACTATTCTATGATTCTATGATGCTATATATCCAATTCCCTGTTGAAAGTCACTATTGAATCTGCTTCCACCGCCCTTTCAGGCAGCGCATTCCAGATCACAACAACTCGCTGCAAAAATCAAATACTCCTCATCTCCCCTCTGGATCTTTTGCCAATTATCTTAAATCTGCAGTCCTCTGGTTACCGACCCTCCTGCCACTGGAAACAGTTTCTCCTTATTTACTCTATCAAAACCCTTCATGATTTTGAACACCTCTATTTAATCTCCCCTTAACCTCACTGCTCTAAGGAGAACAATCCCAGCTTCTCTAGTCTCTCCACATAACTGAAGTCCCTCATCCCTGGTACCATTCTAGTAAATCTCGGAGATCGACAGACATTTGAACTACAAGGGAGTCAAGGGGTATGGGGAGAGAGCGGGAAAGTGGTGTTGAGGCCAAGATTGGATCAGCCATGATCTGATTGAATGGCGGAGCAGGCTCGAGGGGCCAATTGGCCGACTCCTGCTCCTGTTTCTTATGTTCTTAAATCTCCTCTGCACCCTCTCCAGAGGAATATAGAAGGTTAAGGGATGATTTGATTGAGGTTTTTAGGATTTTGAAAGGAATTGATAGGGTAGAGAGAGAGAAACTCAGGGAGTCTCGGACAAGGGGACATCACCTTAAAATCAGAGCCAGGCCATTCAGGAGAGAGGTTAGGAAACACTTCTTCACGCAAAGGGTGGTAGCAGTGTGGAACTCTCTCCCACAGAAAGCAGCAGCTGCTAGGTCAGTTAATCATTTTAAATCTGAGATTGATAGACCTTTGCTAGCCAAGGGTATAAAATGATATGGAGCCAAGGTGGGTGGATGGAGTTAAGATACAGATCAGCCACGATCTCACTGAATGGCGGAATAGGCTCAAGGGGCTGAATGGCCTCCTCCTGTTCCTATGTTCCAAGGCCTTGACATCTTTGCTAAAGTGTGGTGGCCCAGAATTGGACACAGTACTCCAGCTGAGGTCTAACCAGTGATTTAATAAAGGTCTAGCAATAAGGTCCTTGCTTCTTTGGTATTGGAAGTGAACTTAGTGATGTTATTGAAGGGAATCCCACCATGGGTTAAGTCCGTTACCTGTAAGAGGAGCCGGTCCCTCTCTCCTCTTTGATCTGCCTGTTTAAAGCATCTGCCACTTTGCCCTTTGCCGGATCGTGACCCGCCGCTGGCAGATCCGCCGGCGTCGCCGCGGGTCCCGATGGCTCCTCTCCACCGGGCACTGGGGTCTGGCTCCCCCTCTCCCCCTTGGGTATCCAGGGGTGGTGGTCGCTCCTCTTGGAGATGGGCCAGGCCTTGAAATCCTTCTTGTACTGTGTCTCTTTCTCGAAGGGCGTGTCCGTCGGCGTGTACTCCTGCTTGGGCTTACAGCTGGGCTCCGGGCGCACCTTCCAGGGGCGATAGTCCTGCCTCATGACCGACTCCCGCCGCGATCCGGGCCTGGTGCTTCCTGATGCCAACACTGCTTCTGCCGCTGCTTCAGATGCCTGAACGTCCCAGAATATAAAAAGACATCACAAAATGTATCATCTCTTATGTGTAAGCCAACATCAATACAACAACAACAACAACTTGCATTTATATAGTGCCTATATTTCACCAGAATGATACCGGGGCTAAAAGGGTTAAATTATGAGGACAGGTTGCAAAGACCAGGCTTCGAGTGTAGAAGATTAAGGGGCGATCTAATCGAGGTGTTTAAGATGATTAAAGGATTTGATAGGTTAGATAGAGAGAAACTATTTCCTCTGGTGGGGGGAGTCCAGGACAAGGGGGCAGAACCTTAAAATTAGAGCCAGGCCGTTCAGGGGTGATGTCAGGAAGCACTTCTTCACACAAAGGGTGGTGGAAATCTGGAACTCTCCCCCTCAAAAAACTGTGGAGGCTGGGGGTCAATTGGAAATTTCAATACTGAGATTGGTAGATTTTTGTTGGGTAAGCGTATTAAGGGTTACAGAACCAAGGCAGGTAGATGGAGTTGAGATACAGATCAGCCGTGATCTCATTGAATGGCGGGACAGGCTCGAGGGGCTGAATGGCCTCCTCCTGGTCCTGTGCCCTTTTGACATAGTGAAACAGCCAAGGTGATGCGCTGTAATGTTCTCTGAAACTATGAGTGTTTTTCCAGGATTCAAATGATAGTCGACCCAAGACCGAGTCCCAGGCTGGAATGTAATCGAGGGGTTCAGATGGTTTATATATCAGATGATCGATTCGTGGGAGTGAATTACAAGCTGAAATCTAACTGAGGGGTTCGACCAGCTTACATAGTGGATAATGAATACCTGGGAGTGAGTTAAAGGCTGGAATCTAATCACAAAGTTCTGGTCTAGGTGGGTACAGAGGAGTCCAGTGCTCATTGAGCTGAAGGCAGATTACTATCTGAACGGCAATAGATTGGGAAAAGGGGAAGTGCAACGAGACCTGGGTGTCCTTGTGCACCAGTTGCTGAAGGTAAGCATGCAGGTGCAGCAGGCGGTTAAGAAGGCAAATGGTATGTTGGCCTTCATAGCGAGAGGATTCGAGTACAGGAGCAAGGATGTCTTGCTGCAGTTGTACAAGGCCTTGGTGAGACCACACCTTGAGTATTGTATGCAGGTTTGGTCGCCTTATCTGAGGAAGGATGTTTTTGCCATGGAGAGAGTGCAGTGAAGATTCACCAGACTGATACCTGGGATGGCAGGAATGATGTATGAAGAGAGATTGGGTCGATTGGGCTTGTATTCGCTAGAGTTTAGAAGAATGAGAGGGGATCTCATTGAAACTTATAAAATTCTAACAGGACTAGACAGACTAGATGCAGGAAGGATGTTCCCGATGGTGGAGGAGTCCAGGACCAGGGGTCACAGTCTAAGGATAAGGGGTAAGCCATTTAGGACTGAGATGAGGAGGAATTTCTTCACCCAGAGAGTGGTGAACCTGTGGAATTCTCTACCACAGAAGGCAGTTGAGGCCAATTCATTAAATATATTCAAGAAGGAGTTAGATATATTTCTTAAAGCTAAAGGGATCAAGGGATATGGGGAGAAAGCAGGGACAGGGTACTGAGTTTGGATGATCAGCCATGATCTCATTGAATGGCGGAGCAGGCTCGAGGGGCCGAATGGCCTACTCCTGCTCCTATCTTCTATGTTTCTATGTTGAACCCATATATGGTTCAGTGGCTTTATGATAGCAGGGGAGGAAAGATATAAACTATCTGGCAAGAATAAATTTCCAGCCATCCTGTATTTCTTGGAAATTCTTTCCGAGGAGCCTGTAAGTTGATTATTTCATACATATATTGTGGAGTGTTTGATGCTGATCACTGACAATAAGATTATCGATGAAATGCCGTACCGGAAACAGAGCTGTAGAGTTCAGCAAATCAGGACCGATGGTCAAATTTATCAATTACTTTCTACTCCCATAAACCGGGAGTATGTGAGGGGATCCCAGGGGCCCATGAGGACACGGGAGGGGAATTCTTCTCCGCAATCCCAAGTGAAATAGGGCAGAGAATGTTGACTCCTCCAGCCCGACAAACCCTCCGAGATCTCTGCGCTCCTCCAATTCTGGCCTCTTGCGCATCCCCGATTTTAATCGCTCCACCATTGGCGGCCGTGCCTTCAGCTGCCGGGGCCCTAAGCTCTGGAATTCCCTCCCTAAACCTCTCCGCCTCTCTCTCTCTCCTCCTTTAAGGCGCTCCTTAAAACCTACCTCTTTGACCAAGCTTTTGGTCACCTGCCCTAATATTTTCTTATGTGGCTCGGTGTCAAATTTTGTTTGATAATCGCTCCTGTGTAGTGCCTTGGGACGCTAAAGACGCTATATAAATACAAGTTGTTGTTGTTGTGATGACTCTACCTCCTTCTCACCAGCTCCCAGACGGCATTTTCACCCTTTACGTACTTGATATGTCTCAGCTAAGAGCTGGCATTAGATTATCTTTAGTATGGTTAGCCCTGAATTTATCATATGCCTCCCTCTTAAGTTTCAGTTGAACTTTACTTTTGTGTTCTTTGATTCATCCCCTATTCACCTTATAGAAATTTCTTCATTCTGTACTTTACCCACCTCATATCTTAAGGTTTGCACACCGCTAATCTGTTTGCTAACTGTTCTGTTCTGTTTACTTTGGCTGGATTCCTTTTTCATCTCACAAACTTTCATTGTTTTCCAGTCCCGCGCCCTTATACAAAGTGCCTTGCACAACTTCAGGACGTCCGGAAGTGCTTCACAGCCAATGAAGTACTTTTTGAAGTGTGGTCACTGTTGTAATGTAGGAAACGCGGCAGACAATTTGCGCACAGCAAGCTCCCACAAACAGCAATGTGATAATGACCAGATCATCTGTTTTAGTGATATTGATTGAGGGATAAATATTGGCCCCAGGACACCGGGGAAAACTTCAAAATAGTGCCATGGGATCTTTTCCATCCTCCTGAGAGAGCAGACGGGGCCTTGGTTTAACGTCTCATCTGAAAAACGGCAACTCCGACAGTGCGGCGCTCCCTCAGCACTGCACTGGAGTGTCAGCCTGGATTTCTGTGCTCAAGTCTCTGGAGTGGGACTTGAACCCACAACCTTCTGACTCAGAGGCAAGCATGCTACCCACTGAGCCACGGCTGACACCTATTATATATTTTATTATATGATAATGTATGCAGGAATGTCTAACCTAGACTGTATTATATAATAACATTCACAAGTGTTATATCTCCATAAATGGGCCGAATGGTCTCCTTCTGTGTCGTAAATTTCCATGATTCTATAATACAGATTGTATTATATTCTATGTACAGAACTATTACACCTCTGTAGTAAACTACTCTATCTAATAGTGTTGGCCCAGTGGATAGTGACATGAATCTTGTCATTCATGTGGAAATGACTTATGAAGTAATACTGGGCGGCCTGCTGGTGGCACTGTCCAGGGAGAGTATAAATACTCGGGCATGGGCCCAGCTTGCTCAGGACATTCTTTAACAGGAACTAGTGAAGGACACAACTAGACCTCCATGTTGCAAAACAGTTGATTAAAGCTTTGTTTAACGCTTAGACCAAGTGCCTAGTAGTTTTCTTACGTCAGATAGCATTCTTACATCTGAGTCAGAAGGTTATGGGTTCAAGCCCCACTCCATGAGATTTGAGCCCAAAAATCTAGGCTGACACTCCAGTGCAGTACTTTGAAGAAGAGTAGGGGAGATCTCCCCGGTGTCCTGGGGCCAATATTTATCCCTCAATCAACATAACAAAAACAGATGATCTGGTCATGATCACATTGCTGTTTTGTCTTGTCAGCACATTGTGGAGTTTTACTTGGAGCTGGTGTATTTGGTCATCGCCTTTGTCCCTTCCGACACGGTGTGTGCTTGGCCAGCTCCCCGGGCAGCAGCGGGCGCACGGCCGTCTGGATCTCCCGGGAGCTGATGGTGCTGCCGCTTGTTGTAATGGGCCAGGCGGGAAGCCTCACCCCCGATCCGCTCGAAAATATCGTTCACAAACGAGTTCGTGCTGCTCATGGCCTTGGAGGAGATGCCGGTGTCGGGGTGAACCTGCTTCATCACTTTGTAGATGTAGATGGAGTAACTCTCCTTCCTCGACTTCCTCCGCTTCTTGCAGCGCTTTGCTGGCGCTTTGGCCAAGCTTTTCTTGGCGCCCTTCTTGGGAGCTGGTTTCTTCTCCTCAGCCATTCTCAAACTCCATTTCAGACACAAAATCCCCGGTGTCCTGGGGCCAAAATTTATCCCTCAACCAACATCACTAAGGACAGATGATCTGGCCATTATCACATTGCTGTTTGTGGGAGCTTGCTGTGTGCAAATTGGCTGCCACGTTTTCTACATTACAACAGTGACTACACTTCAAAAAGTACTTCATTGGCTGTAAAGCACTTTGGGACGTCCTGAGGTCGTGAAAGGCGCTATAGAAATGCAAGACTTTCTTTTCTTTAATAGATGCAGGGGTCTTATATCTCTATAATAAATGGGATAGTGTCTGGCAATGTACAAAGGAGTGTTATAACTCTGTGATACAGTATTTCGTAATAATTCAAGTGTAAACCAACACTTGCTGTCAGTTATCACTGTCTATAACTCAGGTGTGGCATCATCATGTTGTAGAACATCTCCCCATCTCTTGTCACACGACCCAAAGCCAAGCAACAAACCACAGGTCCCATCACTGGCTGGTTGACACCAATAATAGACAACGCTTGCATCTCATGATAAGATCCTAAGACAATGGTCTGTAAAGGCTAAAAGTACAAATCTGAAGGTATGAAAAATAAGAATCATAGAATGACACAGCACAGAAGGAGGCCATTCGGCCCTTCGTGCCTGTGCCAGCTCTTTGAAAGAGCTCTCCAATTAGTCCCACTCCCCCCTGCTCTTTCCCCAGAGCCCTGCTAATTTTTCCTTTTTAAGTATTTATCCAATTCCCTTTTGAAAGTTACTATTGAATCTGCTTCCACCGCCCTTTCAGGCAGCGCGTTCCAGATCACAACAACTCACTGCGTAAACAAAATTCTCCTCATCTCACCACCCCCCCCCCCCCCCCCCCCCCCCCCCCACACCCACCCCAGCCTTTTTTCCAATTATCTTAAATCTGTGTCCTCTGGTTACCGACCCTCCTGCCAGTGGAAACAGTTTCTCCTTATTTACTCTATCCAAACCCCTCATGATTTTGAAGACCTCTATTAAATCTCCCCTCTGCTATCTCTTCCTTTGATTCTTTTAAAATGCGTGGCTGCAATCCAACCGGACCAGAGGTTTTATCCTCTTTGAGTCTGATTAGTTTATTTAATATATCCCCTCTTTTTATTTTAAATGCACTTATCTCATTACTAATCTCATCATCCAATGTCATGTCCACCTGTTCTATCTCACTGGTAACTACTGAAGCAAAATAATTATTTAATATTTCTGCCATCTCTCTATCGTTACCTGTGGTATTTTCCTGTCTATCCCTTAATGGCCCTATTCCCATCCCAACTTTCCTTTTTTTATTGATGTGTCTGTAAAATATTTTACTATTTTGTTTTATGTTCCTTGATAATTTAATTTCATAGTTCCTCTTCGCCTTCCGAATTGTTTTTTTTTGGCTTCTCTCCTAATCTCTTCATATTCTCCCTTATCATGCACTCCCCTGCTGTCTATGTACTTAATGTATGCCTCTTTCCTTATCCTCAATTGTTCCCTTATGGCTTTATTCATCCATGGAGTCTCATTAGTATTTAGTTTGTTTTTTCCTTTTAGCGGAATATATTGTTCCTGCATTCTGTTGAACACCATTTTAAATGTTTCCCAGTGCCGTTCTACATTGTTGTTTGCCAATATTGTTGCCCATTTTATTTTCCCAAGTTCTATTCTCAGCCCCTCAAAATCAGCTTTTCTCCAATCTATTAACCTGGTTTTCGTCATACTTATGTCCTTCTCAATTACCATCTTAAAGCGTATTATATTATGGTCACTATTGCCTGGATGTTCCCCTATTTTTACTTCTCTTATCTGCTCTGGTTCATTCCCCATTACTAGATCCAATAGCGAATCCTCCCTTGTTGGGCTTTTTACAAATTGGATTAGAAAGGAGTCCTGTAGACATTGTAGGAACTTCATTACCTTATCCCCTTTACCTACCTCTTCTGTCCAATCAATATGTGGGTAGTTGAAATCCCCCATGATTATTATTCTATGTTTTTTACTCATTTCTCTAATTTGTCTGCATATTTCTTCCTCCACCTCCCTTCCACTATTCGGTGGTCTGTAGACTACACCTATTAGTGTGATTGATCCTTTATTATCTTTTATCTCTATCTATATGGATTCTATTTCTGTCTTGCTGATAGCTGCATCACTTTTTGCTACTGCCATTATGTTATCCCTAATAAGTACAGATATTCCACCTCCCCTTTTACCCTCTCTATCTTTTCTAAATATGTTATACCCTGCGATGTTTAATTCCCAGTCCTGATGTTTCTGTAGCCATGTCTCAGTAATCCCTACTATATCTGGTTCCTCGCAATGTATGATTGCCTCCAGCTCCCCTGTTTTATTACGGACACTGTGTGCATTGCTGTACAGACAGTTTTACTTATTTTTAATAGGATTTCCTCTCACATTATGTTTAACCAACTTTTTAGACACCTGTTCCATAACTCTATTTATTCCCTTGCCATCAATGTCCTCCCTTACTTTATTCTTTCCTATGCTCGTTTTTCCTCTTTTGTTTATATTTAGGCTAATTACGTTTCTTGTAGATCCCTCCCCCCATCTTACTAGTTTAAAGCCTTCGTTGTTGTTGTTGTTTCTGTCATTCATGAACATGATCATTTCTATGCTCGGAGTACCGACCTTACACCTTGCCTTCTTTGACATGATAGATAGGTACCCAGGAACATGAGGAGGCCATTCAGCCCCTCAAGCCTGTTCCACCTTGCAATGAGATCATGGCTGATCTGTGACCTAACTCCATCTACCCGCCTCTGCCCCATAAGAACATAAGAAATAGGAGCAGGAGTAGAAACTTAACTGGACCAGCCACATAAATACTGTGGCAACAAGAGCAGGTCAGAGGCTGGGTATTCTGCGGCGAGTGTCTCACCTCCTGACTCCCCAAAGCCTTTCCACCATCTACAAGGCACAAGTAAGGAGTGTGATGGAATACTCTCCACTTGCCTGGATGAGTGCAGCTCCAACAACACTCAAGAAGCTTGACACCATCCAGGACAAAGCAGTCCGCTTGATTGGCACCCCATCCACCACCTTAAACATTCACTCCCTCCACCACCGGCGTACCGTGGCTGCAGTGTGTACCATCTACAAGATGCACTGCAGCAACTCACCAAGGCTTCTTCGGCAGCACCTCCCAAACCCGCGACCTCTTCCACCTAGAAGACAAGGGCAGCAGGCGCATGGGAACACCACCACCTCCAAGTTCCCCTCCAAGTCACACACCATCCTGACTTAGAAGTATATCGCCGATCCTTCATCGTCGCTGGGTCAAAATCCTGGAACTCCCTCCCTAACAGCACTGTGAGAGTACCATTACCACACGGACTGCAGCGGTTCAAGAAGGTGGCTCACCACCACCTTCTCAAGGGCAACTAGGGATGGGCAATAAATGCCGGCCTTGCCAGCGACGTCCTGATCCCATAAAAACAAATTTAAATTTTTTAAAAAAAATTTGGCCCTTAGAGCCTGCTCTGCCATTCGATAAGATCATGGCTGATCTTTTACCTCATCTCCACTTTCCTGCACTATCCCCATATCCCTCGATTCCCTTAATATTCAAAAATCTATCGATCTCTGTCTTGAATATACTCAACGACTGAGCATCCACAGCCCTCTGGGGTAGAGAATTCCAAAGATTCACCACCCTCTTAGTGAAGAAATTTCTCCTCATCTCAGTCCTAAATGGCCGACCCCTTATTCTGAGACTGTGACCCCTGGTTCTAGACTCAGGATGATTTAATTTATTGGTCTGCAATTGTAAAGTACACATGCTTTGTTTTCTATCTATATATGCTTTGGCGATTCTGTATCTAATTTACTTCACCTGAGGAAGGAGCAAATCGATAGCTCCGAAAGCTTGTGATTTCAAATAAAACTGTTGGACTATAACCTGGTGTTGTGCGACCTCTCAATTTTGTCCACCCCAGTCCAACACCGGCATCTCCGCATCTAGACTCTCCAGCCAGGGGAAACATCCTCCCAGCATCTACCCTGTCAAGCCCTGCAAGAATTTTGTATGTTTCAATGAGATCACCTCTCATTCTTCTAAACTCTAGAGAATATAGGCCTAGTCTACTCAATCTTTCCTCATAGGACAATCACCCCCATCCCAGTCTGGTGAACCTTCGTTGCACTCCCTCTATGGCAATTATATCCTTCCTTAGGTAAGGAGACCAAAACTGTACACAATACTCCAGGTGTGGTCTCACCAGGGCCCTATATAATTGCAGTAAGATGTCTTTACTCTTATACTCAAATCCTCTTGTAATAAAAGCCAACATACCATTTGCTTTCCTAATTGCTTGCTGTACCTGCATGTTAACTTTCAGTGATTTGTGTCCAAGGACACCCAGGTCCCTCTGAACACCAACATTTCCAAATCGCTCACCATTTAAAAAATACTCTGCTTTTAATTTTTCCTACCAAAGTGGATAACTTCACATTTCTCCACAAATATCCCTTAATACCTTTGGTTAACAGAAATCTATCAATCTCAGATTTAAAATTAACAATTGATCTAGCATCAATTGCCGTTTGCGGAAGAGAGTTCCAAACTTCTACCAGCCTGTAGAAGTGTTTCCTAACTTCGCTCCTGAAAGGTCTGGCTCTAATTTTTAGACGATGCCCCCTAGTCCTAGACTCCCCAACCAGCGGAAATAGTTTCTCTCTATCCACCCTATCTGTTCCCCTTAATATCTTGAAAACTTCGATCAGATCATCCCTTAACCTTCTAAATTCCAGAGATGTTTCCATGGTCACATCACCTCAGCAACCATCATGTTGCACACAGCATTTTATCATGGGTCTGAGGGAGAGATGGAAAAAGGGCCTGCTCCCGGTCGGGGATGTCGTGGGCAGATCTTCCGTCCGCCCCTCCCCGTGTTGTCAAGTAGGCGCGGCGGGCAGAGTTCCCTGGCTTCCCCAGGAAATTGCTCCCTTTATGCCCTGGAAAAGCCTCCGTAAAAAGCCACAACAAGTGAAGACTTGGGCTAAGTCCCAATGGCCTCAAACCTTCACTAGATGTAATGCAGTTGATCCCGGGGGGGGGGAGCGATTGCCTCCGCTGGTCAGAGTGACTCCAATGGGAGCAGAAGAATTAAAAAATACATTTTCTTCTGCCCATTTGTGCATCAGGAGAACTTCACTGTACCTTGGAAGTGCAGATCGCCTTGTGTAGGTTTGGCTCTCACTGATGTGCCCTTGTTAAATAATAGAAACTTTCTCCTCTGGTGGGGGAATCCAGAACAAAAAGGCTTAATCTCACACGCCCGCCCTGTTCTTAAATTATAGTGGGTTTTGACAGAGCAACAATTTTGTTTGATAACGCTCCTGATAAACGCCTTAGCATGTTTTACCACATTAAAGACGCTGTATAAATCCAAGTTGTGGTATTAACTCTACCCGTAACCTGCCCTAACCCTTCTTCCAGTTCTTTTATTGAAACCAGGGGCTGTCCTTGTCCCGAATTCCACTTAGTAAAACCGCGTACCATTTCTCTTAGCGTTGCGTGATTTAAAAAATCTACACAACTACCATTACATCAATCGGACAGGCAAAAACACAGAATTTTTTTTTTAAACAGAGTAGGGATATTCTCGAATCGCAAATCATGACAAAACAGCTTCACGTGCTCGCGTCACCACAAGTTCGTTAACGAGTCCTTCATAAACGTGGGCGCGCGGAATTGGCATCGCTCCCTGCACCTCCCATTTCGAAGCATTATTTACATCAGTCTCCATTTTGAGATCAAGTCCACACCGTCTGCACGCGGGGGGAATGGAAAGTTCAAAGTTCCTTAAGACCCCCATCGCACACCAGCATACCCTCACCAGGAATGCCAACCTTGCCAAGGTGTCATACCGTGTTCTTTTCACAGCCTTCCTTAAAGAATGCCCCCTCCAGATTTGAAATGGACCTCCTCATTCTTAACAGAGCGGGTCCTGATAGAGTAACTAGCGAGAAACTGCTGCCGGTGGCAGGAGGGTCGGTAACCAGAGGACACAGCTTGAAGGTAATTGGCAAAAGGGGAGATGAGGAGAATTCTTTTTCAAAGCAGCGAGTTGTTGTGATCTGGAATGCGCGGCCTTGAAAGGGCGGTGCAAGCAGATTCAACAGTAACTTTCAAAAGGGAATTGGATAAATGGCGCCGGCTCGATGGGCCGAATGGCCTCCTTCTTTGCTGTGAACAACAACTTGCATTTATATAGCGCCTTTAACCTAGGAGAAAGTTCCACGGTGCTTCGCAGAAGAGGAATCAGACAAAGATCGACACCAACCCAAAGAAGGAATTATTATTAGGGGTGACTAAAAACTTGGTTAAAGAGGTGGGTTTTAAAGAGGATCTTAAAGAGGGAAAGGGAGGTGGCGAGATTAAGGGAGGGAATTCCAGAACTTAAGGCCTAGAAGGCTGAAGGCACAGCCGACAATGGTGGGGCAAAGGGAGTGCGGGATGTATAAGAGACCAGTTGGAAGAATGCAGAGATCTCGGCGATCTCTGTAGAGCTGGAGGAGGTTACAGAGATAGGGAGGGACAAGGTCTTGAAGGGAATTTGAACACTAGGTTAAGAATTTTAATTTAGAGTCCTTGGGGGACCAGGAGCCAATGCGGGTCAATGAGCACAGGGGTGATGGGTGAGGATAGGATACAGGCAGCAGAGTTTGGATGAGCTGAAGTTGATGGGGGATGGCAGATAGGATAGTCTGAAAGTGAGAGATGCATGGATGAGTGCTTCAGCAGCAGATGGGCTGAGGCAGGAGCAGAGATGGGCAATATTACAGAGGCCGAAGCAGACAGTCTTTGCACTGGAGAAGACATGGGGTTGGAAACTCTGCGCAGAGTCGAAATAGGACGGCGAGGTTGCAAACAATTGGCTCAAAACTGAAACAATGGCTGGGGAGGGTGACGGGATCGGTGGCTAGGAATATAGCTTGTGCTGGGGGCTGAAGACAATGGCTTTGGTCTTCCCGATGTTTAACCGGAGGAAATTATGGTTCAACCAGGACTTTTTTTTATTCGTTCCTGGAATGTGGGCATCACTGGCAAGGCCAGCATTTATTGCCCATCCCTAACTAGATGTCGGACAACACAGAGGCAGCGGAGGTGTTGAGAGAATTGGTGGAGAGGTAGAGCTAGGTGTCGTCAGCGTACAGGTGGAAGCTGACCCCATGTCTTTGTGTGATGTCTCTGACAGGCAGCGCCTAGATGAGGAAGAGGAGGGGGGGGGGGACAAGGATAGATCCTTGGGGGAACTCCAAAGCTAAAGTTGAGGGGTGGGAAGAGGAGCCATTGCAAGAGGTGCTCTGGCTCCGAGTGGATAGGTTAGAAGTGGAGCCAAGTGAGAGCAGTTCCACTCAGCTGGACAACGGAGGCGAGGCGTTGGAGGAGGGTGGTGCGGTAGACCATGTCAAAGGTTACAGAGAGGTCAAGAAGGAAAAACAGAAAGAATTTCTATAGCGCCTTCCACGACCACCGGACATCCCAAAACGCTTTACAGCCAATGAAGTACATGTCACTGTTGTAATGTAGGAAATGCGGCAGCCAATTTACGCACAGCAAGCTCCCACAAACAGCAATGTGATAATGACCAGATAATCTGTTTTACTGAAGTTGATTAAGGGATAAATATTGGCCCCAGGACACCAAGGATAACTCCCCTGCTCTTCTTTGAAATCAAACAGAAGGAATTTCTTTACCCAGAGAGTGGCGAGAATGTGGAACTCGCTACCACAGGGAGTGGGTGAAGCGAATAGCATAGATGTATTTAAGGGGAGGCCAGATAAGCATATGAGGGAGAAGGGAATAGAGGGTTATGCTGATAGAGTTAGATGAGGAAAGACGGGAGGAGGCTCGAGTGGAGCATAAACGCTGGCATGGACTGATTGGGCCGAATGGCCTGTTTCTGTGCCGTATATCCTGTGTAATCCTTTGAAGTAGTGCGATGGGATCTTTTACGTCCACTTGAGGGGGCAGACGAGGCCTCAGTTTAACGTCTCATCCAAACGACAGCACCTCCGACAGTGCAGCACTCCCTCAGCACTGCACTGGACTGTCAGCCTAGATTTTGTGCTCAAGTCTCTGGAGTGGGACTTGAACCCACAACCTTCTGACTCAGAGGTGAGGGTGCTACCGACTGAGCCACGGCTGACCACTGACCAGAGGGATAATGGGCCATGGTTACAGTGAGAGAGAATGTCATTTGTGACTTTGATTTGGGCCATTTCAGTGCTGTGGCAGGTGTGGTGGAGCAAGGTGAGATGCTCAAAGGAGGAGAAGGAGCCAGAGGAATAACGGGAGAGACCAGGGTGAGATTTGGTGATAAGGGTCCTCCGCGACTGTGGCGATTTGGGTGGGGCAGGCGGTGGAAAGTATAGGGGAGGCTTCAATAAGGAGTACGGTGTCACCACCTGTGAGCCAATTCTCTGTCAAAGCAATGATGTCAATGCAATCATCCAGAATAAGATTGTGGATGACATGGGCTTTGTTCGTGAGTGACAGATTGAATAGGGGAAGACTAATTTCTATGGTTGGGAGCCAGTGATGAGGGGTCTGCAATTTAAAATTGTTACTAAGAGAAGAGGGATTAGGACATAGGACCAGGAGGAGGTCAATCAACCCCTCGAGCCTGTTCCGCCATTCAATGAGATCCTGGCTGATCTGTATCTTAACTCCATCCACCCGCCTTGGTTCCATAACCTTTGATACCCTTACCCAACAAAAATGCATCGACCACAATCTTGAAATTTCCAATTGACCCCCAGCATCAACAGCTTTTTGGGGGGGGAGAGAGTTCCAGATTTCCACTACCCTTTTGTGCGAGAGATTCCTTCCTAACTTCTCTCCTGAATGGCCTAGCTCTAATTTTAAGATTAGGAGAAATTCATTTACACAGAGGGTTGTTGGAGCTTGGAATACTTTGCTGCAGGGAGTGGTTGAGGCAGAGGCCATCGCATCTTCTGAGGGAAAACTGGATAAATATTTGAAGCAGAGGAAGATGTGGAGATACGGGGAGAGGGCAAGGGGGCAGTGGGATTAGTGTGGGATTGCTCTAACTAAGTGTTTTAATGGGCCGAACATGCCTTAAACATTTATGGTTCTAGAACTTACATTTTCCAAATACATCAAATCCTTGTAGCATACCTAACTGCACGATGCATGATCACTTACTGACAGCCAGGATGGGTTGCAAGTTGGGCACGGATTCGTCACTCTGCACGTGCTCCTTCAGATAGTTACATCTCAAGAATAATTCTTTGCTTGCAGAGAAAAATGACACAAAGTACAAGGGAACGCACCTGGACTGCAGAAGGGTGTACCAATCACCAGCCTTGACTCTCCTGAGGGCATGAAGGTAGTGGGGGGAAACTAAAGCTCAGAACTAGTACCTGCTTTTCTGCCTTGTTCGCCCTCTACAATCACAGGTGTACAAACTTCCCAAACAAAGATCACACACGTTATATTACCAGAGGGGAGATGAGGAGAAATTCTTTTTACGCAGCGAGTTGTTGTGATCTGGAATGCGCTGCCTGAAAGGGCGGTGGAAGCAGATTCAATAGTGACTTTCAAAAGGGGAATTGGATAAATACAAAAAACGCAGGGCTGTGGGGAAAGAGCAGGGGGGAGCGGGACTAACTGGAGAGCTCTTGCAAAGATCCGGCACAGGCGCGATGGGCCGAATGGCCTCCTTCTGTGCCGTATGGTTCCATGATATTACAAAACAAATTTTTTGACGGCATCTGCTGCAGCCAGCATTCTAACGTTTGCTCCTGTTCTGTCATTGCAGACCTGGAAGAACAGTTTAGCAATATCCTGAGCGAGGAAGGTCACATGAATGTCACCAGCATTGCCCTGTACCTTGAAGAAACCTGACACACTGTAGAAATGCAGCGTCCTGGCGGACTGCTTTCCATGGGGAAAATAATCAGTGGGTTAGCCCTGGCAAACAAAGCATCTGTCGCCTGCTTTCTGCACCAGGGCACCGCTGTTGTGAAATCTGCCAGCTTTGCCCTGCACAGTTGCTTGGAAGGAACCAGTTGCGTAGAAAGTCAACCACTGGCGGCAGCCACTGGCAAAACCAACCATGTCCTGAAACCTGTCTGAACGCATGGCTCTACCAGAAAGCTCGGGATCATGATTTCTGATCTGGCAGGAATTCCATCAAGCCAGTCGGAGGATGGGCTTTGTGCATTGATCCTGACAGATGTCCCAGAGACAGCCTTAGCTCCAGCGGTATTCGTACCACCATCAGGCTGCCTACCTCAGCCAGGTGAGAGGCGAGGGAAGCAACTGCAGCACCTGCCGTGGCACAGCATGACCGGGTACAGAATGAATTGATAGTTTTGTTTCCATCACTCTGCCCTTGCAATTTTAAATCGCACCTTTGCCACCTTAGCAACTTTGTCAATCCCCTTTAAAGTGTCGGCCGTGGCTCAGTGGGCGGCGCCCTCGCCTCTGAGTCAGAAGGTTGTGGGATCGAGCCCCGCGCCAGAGACTTGAGCACAAAATCTAAGCTGACACTCCCAGTGCAGTACTGAGGGAGCGCCGCACTATCGGAGGGTCAGTACTGAGGGAGCGCTGCACTGTCGGAGGGGCAGTACTGAGGGAGCGCCGCACTGTCGGAGGGGCAGTACTGAGGGAGCGCCGCACTGTCGGAGGGGCAGTACTGAGGGAGCGCTGCACTGTCGGAGGGGCAGTACTGAGGGAGCGCTGCACTGTCAGAGGGGCAGTACTGAGGGAGTGCCGCACTGTCTGAGGGGCAGTACTGAGGAAGCACTGCACTGTCGGAGGGGCAGTACTGAGGAAGCACTGCACTGTCGGAGGGGCAGTACTGAGGGAGTGCCGCACTGTCTGAGGGGCAGTACTGAGGAAGCACTGCACTGTTGGAGGGGTAGTACTGAGGGAGTGCTGCACTGTCGGAGGGGCAGTACTGAGGGAGCGCCGCACTGTCGGAGGTGCAGTACTGAGGGAGTGTCGCACTGTCGGAGGTGCAGTACTGAGGGAGTGTCGCAATGTCGGAGGGGCAGTACTGAGGGAGTGCCGCACTGTCGGAGGTGCAGTACTGAGGGAGCGCTGCACTGTCGGAGGGGCAGTACTGAGGGAGTGCTGCACTGTTGGAGGGGCCGTCTTTCGGATTAGACGTTAAGCCGAGGCCTCGTCTGCTCTCTTCAGGTGGATGTTAAAGTTCTCATGGCACTATTTCTAGGAAGAGCAGAGGAAACATAGAAACATAGAAGATAGGAGCAGGAGTAGGCCATTCGGCCCCTCGAGCCTGCTCCGCCATTCGATGAGATCATGGCTGATCATCCAAACTCAGTACCCTGTACCTGCCTTCTCCCCATATCCCTTGATACCTTTAGCTTTAAGAAATATATCTAACTCATTCTTGAATATATTTAATGACTTGGCCTCAACTACCTTCTGTGGTAGAGAATTCCACAGGTTCACCACTCTCTGGGTGAAGAAATTCTTCCTCATTTCTGTCCTAAATGGCTTACCCCTTATCCTTAGATTATGACCCCTGGTTCTGGACTCTCCGACCATCGGGAACATTCTTCCTGCATCCAGTCTGTCCAGACCTGTCAGAATTTTATATGTTTCGATGAGATCCCCTCTCATTCTTCTATACTCCAGCGAGTATAAGCCCAATCGACCCAATCTCTCCTCATATGTCATTCCTGCCATCCCAGGTATCAGCCTTGTGAATCTTCGCTGAACTCCTTCCACGGCAAGAACATCCTTCCTCAGATAAGGCGACCAAAACTGCACACAGTACTCAAGGTGTGGTCTCACCAAGGCCCTGTACAACTGCAGCAGGACATCCCTGTTCCTATACTCAAACCGTTTCGCTATGAAGGCCAACATACCATTTGCCTTCTTCACCGCCTGCTGCACCTGCATGCTTACCTTCAGCGACTGGTGCACAAGGACACCCAGGTCTCGTTGCACTTCCCCTTCTCCCAATCTATTGCCATTCAGATAATAGTCTGCCTTTCTGTTTTTGACACCAAAGTTATCCCCGGTGTCCTGGGGCCAATATTTATCCCTCAACCAACATTACCAAAACAGATTATCGGGTCATTATCACATTGCTGTTTGTGGGATCTTGCTGTTTGTAAATTGGCTGCCGCGTTTCCTACATTACAACAGTGACTACATTTCAAAAATACTTTATTGGCTGGAAAGCACTTTGGAACGACCTGAGGTTGTGAAAAGCGCTGTAGAAAATCAGGTTCCTTCCTTCATTGTCATGAGAACTTCAATTGGTTCACCATGAAGTCTTCTTTTTTGCATAAACAAGTCTGACCTTCATGTTTTCTCATAACTTAAATTCCTGATATCTGGAATCATCTGGGTTGCATGCCTAAAGGACCGCAGGGAAGCAGAACATTGAGATTTCACACCATAAATTGGAATAAACAGAGGAGTGTCATTGTGGAGACCACAGCAGAGTGGTTTTAGTGGCAGGACCTGTGCACTGAACTGGTCTGGGAGTTGCTCTGCAGCCACCTGAGCTCAGGAATCCTTGCCATGGCCTGAGAGTGGATTGGCAGTTCTGGATTGGCTCTGAGGCCAATCTGAAATTGCTCCTCCCTCCCCCTCTGCCTGCAATGGAGCACCTGGAGCTGTTGCCAGAGGAGCAGTCCGGCAAGGAGGGACTCACCTACCTCAAGGGTTCCAGGTCAGTGTCAAATATACGCTTTCGAAAAACCATCACAGTAATTCATGTTTGGTATAGTATTTCATTTCTAGAAATTCCCCTTTTTATTCATTAGCTCAAATTTCTCCCAGCAACAGTGACAGACCCATAGCATACCAATCCTTCACCCTGGTGTTGTCTAGCTCAAACTCTCTCCTAGACACAACCCAAGTTGGTTAGAAGAAAGAAAGAAAGAGACTTGCATTTCTATAGCGCCTTTCACGACCACTGGACATCCCAAAGCGCTTTACAGCCAATGAAGTACTTTTGGAGTGTAGTCACTGTTGTAATGTGGGAAACGCAGCAGCCAGTTTGCGCTCAGCAAGCTCCCACAAACAGCAATAGTGGCCGTGGGATCTTTTACGTCCAACTGAGAGAGCAGACGGGGCCTCGCTTTACCGTCTCATCCGAAATACAGCACCTCCGACAGTGCAGCACTCCCTCAGTACTGCCCCTCCGACAGTGCAGCGCTCCCTCAGTACTGCCCCTCCGACAGTGCAGTGCTCCCTCAGTACTGCCCCTCCGACAGTACGGTGCTCCCTCAGTACTACCCCTCCGACAGTGCAGCGCTCCCTCAGTACTTCACCGAGTGTCAACCTAGATTTTTGTGCTGATGTCTCTGGAGTGGGACGATGAACCCACAACCTTCTGACTCCAGAGGCAAGAGAGTGCTCCCCACTGAGCCACGGCTGAAAACTATAGAGTTAGGACAAAATCTATCATTTACTGGCGGTTGTTTTTCACGGGGCAAAGAGATACAGGTTGGGTTTTGCCAACCATGGCAATTTTTTTTTTTTTTTAAATGCTGTATTTTAATAGTTAGATTCAAAGCTGATAAATCATCGCACAACCCTGATGTGGGAGAATACCAAAGGTCCATTTATTACAGTAGGATTGTATCAATACTGATAATAAATGATGTATCTGAACTGGATTCTATCTGAAAAGATTTTGTGTTCACTGCAGTGCTGATGACAGCTTCCCTATATTACCAGACTCTATGATGGCACTGCATAGAGGCGCTGCACTTCAGGTGGCGTGACGCAGTTTGAGAGGGTCTTGGCCAGACAAGGGGTGTGGGAGCTTGATCAGAAATAAAATGAGGTCTCCACGGGCTTCACAACATAAAGGATTCCCAGCCCGACCGGTATGATGTGCGTGAGAGGTCAATAGGGATACTGGGCTGAGGCGGGGCGGGGGGGGGGGGGGGGGGTGGAGGTTAGCAATGTTAGAACGGTAACACAGGGTGTGTATCTGATTCTGTCTACGTGGTTCTGTGTGCTTTTTTCATCCCATTGGGTGACTCTGCAAAGTCACTGGATTGTTGAAAATCAATTTTGGAAGAAAGATGGCAGAATCTGGAATATTGGATCAGACAGGATTGCGTTACATTCCCACATAAATTCAATTAAGGTGAATAAATGTGTGCATCTACTTTCAAGGGGGATTTTAATCGATCTTCACCTTTACGCTGATATTTTACAACTAATTTGCGCCCAAGTCATTTATTGATGTGTATATGGTTGAAAAAGGTAGATATAATATCTAGAATTAGTGACTTTTGTCTGACTATCTATCTATCTCTCTCTATATATATTATTTATGTTTCCATTGGCCAGTTTTTAATTCAGTTTCACTGACTGGCGTCCTTTCTCCATTGACTGCAAGCTGTGTATTTAATGAATATTAAAAAGCTCTTTTAAGGGAAGGAAAGGGGGTCACTGGGTCGCACATCCAGAATGTAAAGAACGCCAGGGTGGAAAAAACACAGCGAGCAAGAACTTGCAAGGACGCGACAACAAGGGAGGGAGGGAGGGAGGAAGGGAGGGGTGGAGAGCTACAGGCAGCAGTTAGAAAGAGCCCCACATCTGCTGACTGAAGACTATATGGCCGGGGAGATGGAGGAGACCATTAGCAGATGACGGGTATTCTCAGACACCTTACATTGTACAGCCAAGGGTTGCATGCAGTGCTGAAACACACAATCTTAGTCTGGGATCGGTGCTGTTAATCCCATGTAAAATCTGATGCTGACTTTAGCCCTGCAACATAGATAACGTTTCTAGAATTAGTGATTTGTCTATCTATCTATCTGTCTATCTAGCTATGTGTCTATCTCTCTATCTATCTGTCTCTCTCTATCTCTCTATCTGTCTATCTATCTATGTGTCTATCTTTCGCTCTGTCTGTCTGTCTATCTCTCTATCTATCTGTCTATATCTCTATCTATCTGTCTATATCTCTATCTATCTGTCTATCTCTATCTATCTGTCTATCTCTTTCTTTCTCTCTCTCTGTGTCTATCTCTCTTTCTATGTGCCTATCTCTCTCTCTCTTTCTATGTGCCTATCTCTCTCTCTCTATGTGTGTCTCTCTCTCTCTCTCTATGTGTCTATCTCTCTCTCGCTATGTGTCTATCTCTCTCTCTCTCTATGTGTCTCTCTTTCTATGTGTCTATCTCTCTCTCTATGTGTCTCTCTCTCTCTCTGTGTCTATCTCTCTCTCTCTTTCTATGTGCCTATCTCTCTCTCTCTCTATCTCTCTCTCTCTCTCTCTGTGTCTATCTCTCTCTGTGTGTCTATCTCTCTCTCTCGCTGTGTGTCTATCTCTCTCTCTCTCTGTCTATCTTTCTCTCTGTCTGTCTGCCTATCTCTCTCTATATAGAGGGATGTGAATTGCAGTGGAGAGAATAACGAAATGTACCCATCAAAAGGCTGGCATTTTTTTTAAATGCATAAAAATAATAAATTTGGAAATGGTACCTCGGTCGTCTTGGCAACAGAATCCTGGTCGCCCCCGGAAGGCTGTGCGTCGATGCCGGGGGCTCGGAATTGATGGTGGGGAGTCGCCCCATCGGTGACCTCGGAATATTTGGTGAAAACCAGAGGCACGGCGATGTCAGCCTTGTCCAGCTGGTTCCAGAAGCGAGCGATGCAGCAAGCCCGGCTAATGCACGGCCAAGCCATCGCTGTCCAGGGTGCTGAAACCCTCCTGGCTCTCCCACCGAGCAGACCTCAACAAACCCAACAAGAGACCTCCTCCACGCTCCAACGTCCTGGGATTTGATTATTAGATATATATGTAATTTTTTTTTTACTACGCTCTTTGCTGTGAGATGCTTGCCACCTACAAAAGAGATTTGATAACCTGGAAGAAAGCACTCAAAGGATAGTTTGGGTCCTATCGCTGGCAGAGGCAAAAACCAGACATGTCCATTTGCAAGGACCACACCCTCTCTGCCTCCAGCATCCTCGGTCTCAGGATGTTCAAGAGGGAACTGGAGCCAAAAAAAAAAACCTTTTCCTCCCCGTCGTCAGCACACGGCGTGTGGCTGCAGAGATGGAGGGAGGAGGGGGGAGGGAAAAGAGCGAGAGAGAAAGAGACAAGCCCTTTAACTGTTTGGTGCCCGGATTTCCATATAAGTCATAACAAGGGCTTCGGATCTCATCGTAAAATGTGGCTCCTTAAAAAAAAACACAATTGCATTAAAACAGAACAGGCTGGAAACCTACAGCAGGTTGGGATCGTTTTGGTTAATAGGGTGGAGATGCAACTATGTGTCTCCTTGACCAATCAGGTTGAAGAATCCTCACCGGAGCGGCACAGAGTCTGAACCAGGAAGTGTAAGCAGGAGTATTTCATTCAATGCCAAATCAGGTACAGAAAGCGAAATAAAGAGAGGGAAAGGAAGATTGGATTAAGAGAGAGATAAAAGAAACAGAAAGAAAAAGTAAAAATCAAACATTTTATTTAATTTAAAAAAAAATCTCCAACAATAATTAAAATCTGAAGGAATGAGACTCCACACTTGTAAATGTTAATTTTCAGTGCCAGAGAGGTTGTTTGGCAGTAATTACGACTTACCAACGTGTTAAAAATTTACCTACACTGGAATGGACCAGCCCTATCTTTTTCTGGTGCGTTTAGTGGGTATATATATCCGGTAAGTACCGCAACTTCACGCCCTCAATCTTGAGTCTCTCGGTGAGAAACTGTTACAGTGCAGCTTGTGGAGGAGCAGGGCAACTCAGACAGCAACTTCCTGATTTCCACGTTTAACTGCGCATGTGCGGATTGCTTTCCAATTGTCTCCTTAATAATGGTGGGTGCTGACAGCCACACCATTATTCCTACCACAGAATCCAGGCCATTATTACACAGGATAGTGCCATCACCCAATAGGCCATGGGAAGGGGTCTGCAGCGTTTAATCTCAATAATCTATATTTATTTACAAGAGATTCTTTTATAACATCCCATATTGGCTTACATTTAAATTGAGCCTTGATGTATTATCACTTTGCTGTAAATCAATTTTGTCCCAAAACAAAATGGAGTTGCCATTGATGAGATCAGGGAAGCAAATTGCATTAAAAAATAATAATAGATGGAAGCATTACATAGAGTGTAATCATGAAATGTATATTTTTTTCAAATTAATTTGTTGTTTGAAAGAAAGAAAGATTTACATTTATATAACACCTTTCACGACCACCGGACATCCCAAAGCATTTTACAGCCAATGAAGTACTTTTTGAAGTTGAGTCACTGTTGTAATGTAGGAAACGCGGCAGCCAATTTGCGCACAGCAAGCTCCCGCAAACAGCAATGCTTCTACAGTCATGACAGAGTGAACCTTTCGTAACTTGTTGAAGATTTTGTTGCTTGTGGACAGTAGGAATTGCTATTTTTCTTTTTGATATTTCTTTTGCCAGTTTTGTCCCCTCCTCTCCTCAAATTGCTGCGCCTGCTGGGAGACGCACCCTCTGCTACCTCATCCAAGTTCATGTCCTGTTCTTTATGTACAAGCCAAGAGAGTGAGCATCAGAAGGCTCTTTGGCACATGTGAGGCGTCACAACTGATGCCAGTCCTGTCCTCGCCCACCAATCATGCACACATACACACACACATACTTTCTAATGATCAGGAGGGGCGACCTTATTCCGCCCCTCCCTGGTCGAGGGTACTGAGGCCAATTTTTGCACCCCAACTGTTGAGCTGGCTGAGATCAACTAATTCATTACCCAACCGGGAATCAAATATGCCTGCAGGAACATAGGAACAGGAGTAGGCCATTTCGCCCCTCCATTCGATCTATTCTGTCAGTTGCCCTTCATATCTTGTATGGTTTTGTGCTATAGCAGGTGGTACCTTTTGCAACCAGACCATCCGGGGAGATGAGAATTTTTTTATTCATTATTTCTTGGGATGTGGGCGTCGCTGGCAAGGCCAGCATTTATTACCCATCCCATTTAGCCTGTTCTGCCATTCAATGAGATCATGACTGATCTGTGAACTAACTCCATATACCCGCCTTTGCCCCATGTCCCTTAATGGCTTTGGTTAACAAAAATCTATCAATCTCAGATTTAAAATTAACTATTGATCCCCAGCATCTACTGCTGTTTGTGGAAGAGAGTTCCAAACTTCTACCACCCTTTATGTGTAGAAGTGTCTCCTAACTTCACTCCTGTAAGGCCTGGCTCTGATGTTTAGACTATGTCCCCTAGTCCGAGACTCCCCAACCAGTGGAAATAGTTTCTTTCTAGCTACCCTATCAGCTACCCTTCATATCCTGTATGGCTTATTGCTATAGCAGCAACCGGACCATCCGGGGAGATGAGAATTATTTTATACCTTATTTCCCAGGATGTGGGCAAGGCCAGCATTTATTGCCCCATCCCTAATTGCCCGTGAGAAGGTGGTGGTGAGCCGCCTTCTTGAACCGCTGCAGTCCGTGTGGTGAAGGTGCTCCCACAGTGCTGTTAGGGAGGGAGTTCCAGGATTTTGACCCAGCGACGATGAAGGAACAGCGATATGTTCCAAGTCAGGATGGTGTGTGACTTGGAGGGGAACTTGGAGGTGGTGGTGTTCCCATGCAGTTGCTGCCCTTGTCCTTCTAGGTGGTAGAGGTCGCGGGTTTGGGAGGTGCTGCCGAAGAAGCCTTGGCGAGTTGCTGCAGTGCATCTTGTAGATGGTACACACTGCAGCCATGGTGCACTGGTAGTGGAGGGAGTGAATGTTTAAGGTGGTGGATGGGGTGCCGATCAAGCGGGCTGCTTTGTCCTGGATGGTGTCGAGCTTCTTGAGTGTTGTTGGAGCTGCACTCATCCAGGCAAGTGGAGAGTATTCCATCACACTCCTGACTTGTGCCTTGTAGATGGTGGAAAGGCTTTGGGGAGTCAGAAGGTGCGACACTCGCCGCAGAATACCTAGCCTCTGACCTGCTCTTGTAAACAGTATTTATGTGGCTGGTTCAGTTAAGGTTCTGGTCAATGGTGACCCCCAAGATGTTGATGGTGGGGGGATTTGGTGATGGTAATCCCATCGAATGTCAAGGGGAGATGGCTAGACTCTCAATTGTTGGAGTTCGTCATTGTCTGGCACTTGTGTGGCACGAATGTTACTTGCCACTTATCAGCCCAAGCTAAAGAAATAATAGCCGAGGAAACGAGGTTAAGAGTTGATGAGATGTAGCTAAATTGAGTTTGTTGATTGAAGGGCTTTTTAGATTTTCAGTCAGACACAATCAATTCAGCTCATGTTTGTTTCACGGAAATGACTGGTCTTGAGGAAGAACGTTATATGAATGAAATATCACTCAAGTAATCAATTATTCAAACAGATTGATCCCTATTTACAGCTATTCTTAAAGGGGCAGTGCCCTGATTTTTAAAAAGATCTTTCCAATATCTCAGCACCTTCCTGCGTTTTTAAGATTATAAAAGTTGATTTTCTGGGTTTGAGTCATTGGCGGAGAGCCTCGCTCACCAACAGCGCGTATCAGAAAATTGCATTTTGCCAAAATGTACAGCTGTGGGTGAGGCTCCAACACTGGGTGTGCAAATTTAGAAAATAACCTAAATATTTTTATCTTAATGACCAACTTTGATAAAGACTTCAGTTTCAACAGGTTGCCCCTTATACAGTGCCTTTAACATAGTAAAACATCCCAAGGTGTTTCACAGGAGCATTATCAGACAAAATTTGACACTGAGTCGCATAAGGAGGTATTAGGACAGGTGAGGAGTGTCTTAAAGGAGGACAGAGAAGTAATGAGGTAGAGAGGTTTAGGGAGGGAATTCTAGGCAGCTGAAAGCACAGCTTTATATAAACTAGCATTCATATAATGTCTTTCACAGCCTCAGAACATCCCAAAGTGCTTCACAGGGAGATAGAACATGTCCAGAGAATTATAGACCAGTCAGCTGAACATCGATGGTAGGAAAAATAATGGAATCCCTACTAAAGGAAAAAAATACAAGAACATCTAGAAACCAAAAATGTAATAATGAATAGTCAGCATGGATTTCAAAAGCCAAAGTCTTGCTTGACCAACCTCATTGAATTCTTTGAAGAGATAACAGAGAGAGTAGACAACGGTAATGCAGTAGATGTAATTTATCTAGGTTTCCAAAAGGCATTCGATAAGGTACCCCATAATAGACGAATGACTAAGTTCAGAGAATGCGGAGTCAGGGGACAAGTAGCAGAATAGATAACTAGCTGGCTTCAGGACAGAAAGCAGAGAGTAGGAGTAAAGGGTAGCTATTCAGAGTAGCAGAAGGTGGATAGTGGTGTTCCACAAGGATCAGTGCTGGGACCACTGCTGTTCACAATTTATATTAATGATTTAGGCTTTGGAATCAAAAATACAATTTCTAAATTTGCGGATGATACCAAATTGGGGAGGATAGTCAATACTGAGGAGGACTGCAACAAATTACAGGAAGACATTAATAAACTTGCAGAATGGGCATATAATTGACAAATGAAGTTCAACACGGATAAATGTGAGGTATTACATTTTGGTAAGAAAAATAAGGAGATCACATATTACTTAGAAAATAAGAATCTAAATGGGGTAAAAGAGCAAAGGAATCTTGGAGTACAAATACACAAATCACTAAAAGTTGTGACGTGGGTTAACAAGGCCATAAAATAAGCAAACCAAGCACTTGGGTTTATTTCTAGAGGGATTGAATTGAAAAGTAGGGAAGTTATGCTAAACTTGTATCGAACCTTGGTTAGACCACACTTAGAGTACAGCATACAATTCTGGTCACCATATTATAAAAAAGATATAGAGGCACTGGAGAGAGTGCAAAAAAAATTTACAAGAATGATACCAGATATGCGAGGTTATACCTATCAGGAAAGGATGAACAGGCTGGGTCTCTTTTCTCTTGAAAAGAGAAGGCTGAGGGGTGACCTAATAGAGGTCTTTAAAATTATGAAAGGTTTTGATAGAGTGGATACAGAGAGAATGTTTCCACTTGTGGGGAAGAGCATAACTAGAGGCCATCAATATAAGATAGTCACCAAGAAATCCAATAGGGAATTCAGAAGAAACTTCTTTACCCAGAGAGTGGTGAGAATGTGGAACTCACTACCACAGGGAGTGGTTGAGGCGAATAGTATAGATGCATTTGAGGGGAGGCTAGACAAGCATATGAGGGAGAAGGGGATAGAGGGCTATTCTGATAAAGTTAGATGAGGAAAGACGGGAGGAGGTTCGAGTGGAGCATAAACACCGGCATGGACTGGTTGGGCCGAATGGTCTGGCCAGTTCCGTATATCCTATGTCATCCTATGTAAATTACTTTTGAACTTCATTCACTGTTGTCATGCAGCCAATTTGGGCACAGCAAGGTCCCACAAACAGAAAATGAGATCAATGATGGTGCTGATTGGGGGATGAATGTTGGCCGGGACACCAGGAGAATTCCTCTGCTGTTCTTCGAATATTGCCATGGGATCTTCTACATCCATCTGAAGAGGCTGACGGAGCCTTGGTTTAACGGCTCATCCGAAAGACGGCACCTCCGACAGTGCAGCGCTCCCTCAGTACTTCGCCCTTGTGTTTCCAAAAGTAAACATGAGAAGTCGCACAACACCAGGTTATAGTCCAACAGATTTATTTAATTTTACAAGCTTTCGGAGCAGTTCGCTCCTTCGTCAGGTAAGTTAGCAGTGAGAGAATCTCCCAGAATTCACAATTTAAACACAGACAAAATCTATTCACATCTTTCCCTACATCAAAGAGCACAGCCAAGACTGCTGTGCTCTTTGATGTAGGGAAAGATGTGAATAGATTTTGTCTGTGTTTAAATTGTGAATTCTGGGAGATTCTCTCACTGCTAACTTACCTGACGAAGGAGTGAACTGCTCCGAAAGCTTGTAAAATTAAATAAATCTGTTGGACTATAACCTGGTGTTGTGCGACTTCTCATTTTTGTCCACCCCAGTCCAACACCGGCATCTCCACATCATTTCCAAAAGTAGGCTTAGCTCAAGGTCGGATGGTGTCCGTGCACAACCCTGGGATTCTTACGGAAAGGCATTTTGTGGGAAAATGCGACTATCTTCAGAAACAAAGAAAGCAGCTCCCCAATTGGCTAGGTTCGTCCTTTTCCGCCCGCTTCGAGCAGACAACTTGACCAATGGCATGGAGAAGAAGCCCAGGAGTTAAAATACCCCTCCCCCAAGGCCTCAATTATAGGCCAGCAAGTCAGTTTCATAATTCGCCTGACCGCCCAAAACCAGCTGTTAAAATTGACCCCACCCCAGTCTCAGCATCAAGCACTTTCAGGTCAGGTATGTTACGGTTAGGCCCAGAGGAAATTTCTCCCTACTTGGACCGATTAATGCACCTCAACTCCAAACAACACCCCTACTGTTTCTGTGCCAAAACTCATTATATGTATTTTAATATATATATGTATATATTTTAAGGATGTGGGCATCACAGGCAAGGCTGGCCTTTATTGCCCATCCCTACTTGCCCTGGATGTAACTGAGTGCTCTCACTCCAGAGGCAATCACATGTTGGTGAGAGACTGGAGTCACATACAAACCCAGACCGGGTAAAGACAGCGGGTTCCCTAAAGGACATTAATCTTTTCACTGTCAGCCAATGGCTCAGTGGGTAGCACTCTTGCCTCTGAGTCAGAAGGTTGTGGGTTCAAGTCCCCACTCCAGAATCTGGAGCACCAAAATCTAGGCTGACACTCCAGTGCAGTGCTGAGGGAGCGCCGCACTGTCGGAGGGGCAGTACTGAGGGAGCGCCGCACTGTCGGAGGGGCAGTACTGAGGGAGCGCCGCACTGTCGGAGGGGCAGTACTGAGGGAGCGCCGCACTGTCGGAGGGGCAGTACTGAGGGAGCGCCACACTGTCGGAGGGGCAGTACTGAGGGAGCGCCGCACTGTCGGAGGGGCAGTACTGAGGGAGCGCCGCACTGTCGGAGGGGCAGTACTGAGGGAGCGCCGCACTGTCGGAGGGGCAGTACTGAGGGAGTGCCGCACTGTCGGAGGGTCAGTACAGTACTGAGGGAGTACTGCACTGTCGGAGGGGCAGTACTGAGGGAGCGCCGCACTGTCGGAGGGGCAGTACTGAGGGAGCGCCGCACTGTCGGAGGGGCAGTACTGAGGGAGCGCTGCACTGTCGGAGGGGCAGTACTGAGGGAGCGCCGCACTGTCGGAGGGTCAGTACTGAGGGAGTGCCGCACTGTCAGAGGTTACCGTCTTTCGAATGAGACGTTAAACTGAGGCCCAGTCTGTTCTCTCAGGTGGACGTAAAAGATCCCGTGGCACTATTTTGAAGAAGAGCAGGGGAGTTATCCCCAGTGTCCTGGCCCAATATTTATCCCTCAACCAACACCTAAAACAGATTATATGGTCACATTATCACATTGCTATATGTGGGAGCTTGCTGTGCACAAATTGGCTGCTGCGTTTCCTACATTCCAACAGTGACTACACTTCAAAAAGTACTTCATTGACTGTAAAGCGCTTTAGGACATCCTGAAGGTGTGAAAGGCGCTATAGAAATGCAAGTCTTTCTTTTTTCTGGGACCCAAGAGCAAATTTCTTAAACCCAAGTCACTGATACAATGGAAATATAAAGCGGGAGAGGTGTGTAACCTGGTGGCCCTTTACATTGTCATCTGAAGTCAAATGTAGTGACTGTAATGAGAATCTCACATACAACCAGATACCCTTAACAAGCTCCAACAAGACAGCAGCATAAAGGAGTGACAGATGTGGTTACTTTGATTTTTACAAAAAATCTAAATTGGGTCCATCTAGTTGACGGCCTGTTCTCAGCTGGTAATATGCGAAGTCATCTCTCCGCTCGGAGGCATTCATCATTTCGTTTTGGCTATCCTGTAAAGATCGGATATTGATCAGATTAGCAAAAGAACAGACTGCTGCATGTGAGCAACAAAGGCAATAGCAATCTTAGATGAAAAGTTAGCCTGTCACAGCTGTAGCAAGGTCTGTTTAGGCCACGAGCAATAACCAAACAGCACTCCTCCCAAAAATTACAGAGGAGGAAATTACATTTACAAAGCTCAGGACGTCCCAAAGCGCTTTACAACCAATGAAGTACATTTGGAGTGTGGTCACTGTTGTAATGTAGGAAACGCGGCAGCCAGTAATATTACCACTGCACTACCCTACCATACCAGGCAAAGACTTTCATCCATCACATCTTTCAGATGGAAGGTTAGTGCCTCACACACTATTTGCACACAGCAAGCTCCCACAAACACCAATAACCAGATAATCATTTTTTGTGATGTTGTTTGAGAGATAAATATTGGCCAGGACACCAGGCAGAACTCCCCTTCTCTTCTTCGATATACTGCCCTGGTATCTTTTACATCCACCTGAGAGAGGAGACGGGGCCTCGATTTAACGACTCAACCAAAAGACGGCACCTCTGACAGTGCGGCACTCCCTCAGTACTGCCCCTCCGACAGTGCAGCGCTCCCTCAGTACTGCCCCTCCGACAGTGCGGCGCTCCCTCAGTACTGCCCCTCCGACAGTGCAGCGCTCCCTCAGTACTGCCCCTCCGACAGTGCGGCACTCCCTCAGTACTGCCCCTCCGACAGTGCAGCGCTCCCTCAGTACTGCCCCTCCGACAGTGCGGCGCTCCCTCAGTACTGCCCCTCTGACAGTGCGGTGCTCCCTCAGTACTGCCCCTCCGACAGTGCGGTGCTCCCTCAGTACTGCCCCTCTGACAGTGCGGTGCTCCCTCAGTACTGCCCCTCCGACAGTGCGCCGCTCCCTCAGTACTGCAATGGGAGTGTCTATCTAGATTTTGTGCTCAAGTCTCTGGAGTGGGACTCGAACCCACAACCTTCTGACTCAGAGGCAAGAGTGCTGCCCGCTGAGCTACCTCTCACACCTGGTGACTAAGTTACACATAAACACTTGCTTTCAATTTTCCAATGCTTGGTGTTTCAGTTCTTTATTTCCAGGGTAGAATTTTCTCACTGGCAGCTTCCTTTTTGTGAGCTGGACCAGGTTAGTGGGGTAGAAGATCCTCGGAAATTCTCCCAATCTCTCGCTGTAACTCTGGCGTAACAGCGACAGAGACGACACAAGCAGCCATTGTTCACTTCGCATTTTGGGGTCAGTGATAAGTTTCTAAAGGTCACGAGCTGCCTTCTCATTTCTTCAGTCACGAACAGCAGTGTCATGCTTTCCATTTTGCAAGTGAGGGCGGCAATTAAAGCAGAACTATTCGGTGTAATATCAAATTATTAGCTTAGATAAAGAAAGGAATCTGGCCAAAGGTTTGATCAATAGGTTTCAGCTGTGGTTCAGTGGGCAGCACTCTTGCCTCTGAGTCAGAAGGTCGTGGGTTCGAGTCCCACTCCAGAGACTTGAGCACAAAATCCAGGCTGACACTCCATTGCAGTACTGAGGGAGCGCCGCACTGTCGGAGGGGCAGTACTGAGGGAGCGCTGCACTGTCGGAGGGGCAGTACTGAGGGAGCGCTGCACTGTCGGAGGAGCAGAACTGAGGGAGCGCTGCACTGTCGGAGGGGCAGTACTGAGGGAGCGCTGCACTGTCGGAGGGGCAGTACTGTGGGAGCGCCGCACTGTCGGAGGGGCAGTACTGAGGGAGCGCTGCACTGTCGGAGGGGCAGTACTGAGGGAGCGCCGCACTGTCGGAGGGGCAGTACTGAGGGAGCGCCGCACTGTCGGAGGGGCAGTACTGAGGGAGTGCTGCACTGTCTGAGGAGCAGAACTGAGGGAGCGCTGCACTGTCGGAGGGGCAGTACTGAGGGAGCGCCGCACTGTCGGAGGGGCAGTACTGTGGGAGCGCCGCACTGTCGGAGGGGCAGTACTGAGGGAGCGCTGCACTGTCGGAGGGGCAGTACTGAGGGAGCGCTGCACTGTCGGAGGGGCAGTACTGAAGGAGCGCTGCACTGTCGGGGGTGCAGTACTGAGGGAGCGCTGCACTGTCGGAGGAGCAGAACTGAGGGAGCGCTGCACTGTCTGAGGAGCAGAACTGAGGGAGCACTGCACTGTCGGAGGGGCAGTACTGTGGGAGCGCCGCACTGTCGGAGGGGCAGTACTGAGGGAGTGCTGCACTGTTGGAGGTGCCGTCTTTCGGATGAGATGTTAATCTGAGGCCCCGTCTGCTCTCTCAGGTGAATGGAAAAGATCCCATGACACTAGCTCAAAGAACAGCAGGGGAGTTCTTCCTGATCAATATTTACCCCTCAACCAACATCACTAAAACAGATTATCTGCTCACATTGCTGTTTGTGGGAGCTTGCTGTGCGCAAATTGGCTGCCGCGTTTCCTACATTACAACAGTGACTACACTTCAAAAAGTACTTCATTGGCTGTAAAGCGCTTTGGGACGTCCTGAGGTTGTGAAAGGCACTATAGAAATGCAAGTCTTTCTTCCATTTTTTCTTACAGTGGCCTCCTTCTGTGCTGTAAGTTTTTCTAAGAATGAGTTGGGACTGATTGAGAGTCCAAGTCAATGAACTGGAGATGTCAGAAGCCTTTTTGGAAAAAACAGAAAAAGAATTCGATTTGAAAAATGACTTGACAAAGCTGAGGTCATTTCCAGTTATGTTGGTAGATGAGAGAACTGCAGGAGAAAAATTAAATCAGGAAGGACATAAAGTTAATGATCTGGTAAATTGTAGCTAGAACAAAGCAGAACCACAGAACAAGCGAGGAACGGAGAGTTGACAAGCAAGACATTGCTCAGGTTGAAATTGGAAATGGAAAAAAAAAATATCGATATATTTAATCTCAATGAAAGGGATAAACTGAAGAAGAGAAATTGTGATTAAATCCTTCCTACAGGGCCATGCCAGCACTGGACCAGAACACTGAGAAAAGGTGCTTCAAAATCTATATAGGCGCAGAAAAAAAACCTTTTAGAGGGTGACGTAAGAAAACTACTAGGCACTTGGTCTAAGCGTTAAACAAAGCTTTAATTAACTGTTTTTCAACATGGAGATCTAGTTGTGTCCTTTACTGGTTCCTGTTGAGGAATGTCCTAAGCAAGCTGGGCCCATGCCCGAGTATTTATACTCTCCCTGGATAGCGCCACCAGCAGGCCGCCCGGTATTACTTCATACATGAATGACAAGATTCATGTCAGAGGGCATTCTTTATTCGGAGGACAAGTTGCACAGACTAGGCTTGTATGCCCTGGAGTATAGAAGATTAAGGGAGAAGATGAGGAGTTTAAGATGATTAAAGGATTTGATAGGGCAGTTGGAGAGAAGCTATTCCCTCTGGTGAGGGGAGTCCAGAACAAGGGGGCATCACCTTAAAATTAGAGACAGGCCGTTCAGAAAGAAAGACTTGCATTTCTATAGCACCTTTCACAACCACCGGACGTCCCAAAGCGCTTTACAGCCAATGAAGTACTTTTGAAGTGTAGTCACTGTTGTAATGTAGGAAACGTGGCAGCCAATTTGCGCACAGCAAGCTCCCACAAACAGCAATGTGATAATGACCAGATCATCTGATTTAGTGATGTTGATCGAGGGATAAATATTGGCCACAGGACACCGGGGAGAACTCCCCTGCTCTTCTTCGAAATAGTGACCGTGGGATCTTTAACGTCCTTCCTGAGAGGGCAGACGGGGCCTCGGTTTAACGTCTCATCTGAAAGACAGCACCTCTGACAGTGCAACACTCCCTCAGCACTGCACTAGAGTGTCAGCCTAGATTTCGTGCTCAAATCTCTGGAGTGGGACTTGAACCCACAACCTTCTGACTCAGAGGCAAGAGAGTTACCTTTTCAGGGGTATTGTCAGGAAGCAGCTCTTCACACAAGGGGAACCAAAGCGGGTAAATGGAGTTAACAGATCGGCCATGATCTAATTGAATGGCGGAACAGGCTCGAGGGGCTGAATGGCCTCCTCATGTCCCTGTGTCCCTATTTTCCGTTGTGGCTCAGTGGGTAGCACTCTTGCCTTTGCGTCAGAAGGTTGTGGGTTCAAGTCTCACTCCAGAGGCTAGAGCACAAAAGCTGGGCTGACGCTCCCAGTGCAGTGCTGAGGGAGTGCTGCACTGTCGGAGGTGCTGTCTTTCGGATGAGACGTTAATCTGAGGCCCCGTCTGCTCTCTCAGGTGAATGGAAAAGATTGCATGACACTAGCTCAAAGAACAGCAGGGGAGTTCTTCCTGATCAATGTATATCCATCAACCAACATCACTAAAAACAGATTATCTGGCCATTATCACATTGCTGTTTGTGGGAGCTTGCTGTGCGCAAATTGGCTGCCGCGTTTCATATATTAAATCAGCGACTACACCTCAAAAAGTAATTCATTGGCTGTAAAGTGCTTTGGCACATCCTGGGGTCGTGACAGTTGCTGTAGAAATGTAAGCCTTTCTTTCTTCCCCTGATAGGTAGAGCAGTCCGTCCTGGACATTCAGGAGGGTTTTTTTTACCAGTCTTCTGTGCTAGTAAACCATGCGTTAAACTCCGACAGTGTCTGCGTGCGTTCTGGGGGTGGTGGGGGGAAGGGGAGCTCCAACGTCTTGTCTCATGTTAAACAGCTTTTAAATTCTCTGAGTCAAGGTAAGTGGGATACATCCCTACAGGGAGACAGTGCACAGTCCATAATCAGGCAAACGTAAAGCCTACTTAAGTGGCTTTCTCAGTCCTTTGGTTGGGGGCTCTTAAGCCTGTTGTCTTTAGTCAGACTGCACCCAGGAGGGTTCCAATTACCCACATCACTCACACTCAACTGTCACCCCTGGCAACGTGTAGCAACCATTAGCTCCCGAGAAAAAAGTAATTCCCAGTTAATTATTTGTTTTCCATCTGGTACAGACCGGAGGGGGAAGGGAGGAGAGAGGAGGGGAGGAGGGGGGAGCTTTTCAGTTTACCAGAAAAGCTGTTTTTCATTCTCTCTCTGTCTTTCTCTGTCTCTGTGAGCCTATGTGTGCCTTTGTCTGCCTGCCTGTGTGTGTGTGTGTGTGTTGTCTCTGTTTGTCTGTCTGTGTATCCATTTGTTTCTGTGTCTCTGTCTCCTTCGCTCTCTCTTTCTCTTTATTGTAACTAATTTTTCTCCTCATCTTCCTCCCTCTTTCTCACTACTTCTATATGTACCTGTCTCTTCCTCACTATTTCAGTGTCCCTCTTTGTCTGTCTTTCTCTGTTTTTTTCTCCTCCCCTGGCTCACTAGTCATAGGTGTGCCTCTCTGTCACTCCTTTCTATGTATGTGACTGTATGTCTCTCTCTGTCTCTCTCTTCATGTCTCTCTGTCCTTCTCTCTCTCTGTCTCTCTCTCTCTGTATGTCTCACTGTCTCTCTCTCTCTCTCTGTGTCTCTCTGTCTCTCTCTCTCTCTGTCCGTCTCTCTCTGTCTCTCTCTGTGTCTCTCTGTCTCTCTCTCTCTGTCTCTCTCTCTCTCTCTCTCTGTCTCTCTGTGTGTCTCTCTCTGTCTCTCTCTCTCTGTATGTCTCTCTCTCTCTCTCTCTGTCTCTCTCTCTCTCTCTCTCTGTCTCTCTGTGTGTCGCTCTCTGTCTCTCTCTCTCTCTCTGTATGTCTCTCTCTCTGTCTCTCTCTCTCTCTCTCTGTATGTCTCTCTCTCTGTCTCTCTCTGTGTGTCTCTCTGTCTCTCTCTCTCTCTCTCTGTCTCTCTCTCTCTCTGTATGTCTCTCTCTCTGTCTCTCTCTCTCTCTCTCTGTCTCTCTCTCTCTCTCTGTATGTCTCTCTCTCTGTCTCTCTGTGTGTCTCTCTCTGTCTCTCTCTCTGTCTCTCTCTCTCTCTGTATGTCTCTCTCTCTCTCTCTCTGTCTCTCTCTCTCTGTATGTCTTTCTGTCCATCTCTCTCTGTTATCAGACAAAATTTGACACCGAGCCACTTAAAGAGAAATTAGGGCAAATGATGAAAAACTTGGTCAAAGAGGGAGGTTTTAAGGAGCGTCTTAAAGGAGGGGAGAGAGGTGGAGAGGCGGAGAGGTTTAGAGAAAGAAGAAAGATACATTTATATAGCATCTTTCACGACTTCTGTGCACAAAAATTGTCTGCCGTGTTTCCTACATTGCAACAGTGACTACACTTAAGAAAGTACTTCATTGGCTGTAAAGCACTTTGGGATGTTGTGAAAGGCGCTATAGAAATGCAAGTCTTTCTTTTTTCTTTCCTGACATCCCACTGTTTAATTATTCAACCGCATCTGCCCCAGCCGGTACACAGTCGGTCTGTGGGTTTGTGGTGCAGTATTTGTTTTGCCGTTTTGGTTAAAAAGGATTCCCCGCCCGCCCCTCCCCCTTCATACAGCACGCTCCACAAATGCAGTCGCAACGCTTTAAAAGGAGTGAGGCCGAGACAAAATTCGCAGCTCCTTGCTTCAGGTAAGATGCCAAAATGAAAATTCCGAAGGATAATGGAATGAAACGCGGCCTGCTCCTGATGCAATGCTCTGCAATATTAAGGAAATAATTCATTCCCAGACTTCAGCAACAAAAGAACAAATGACATTTCTACCATGACAAAAAAAATTCTGCAAATACACATCAGGTCAGTCAATGTATGCAAAGAGAAATGACGGATTACTCATGTTTCAGGAGTCTAACGCTTCACAGAACTTTAAAGAAAGAACCTGCATTTCTATAGCGCCTTTCACGACCTCAGGACATCCAAAAGCGCTTTACAGCCAATGAAGTACTTTTGAAATATAGTCACTGTTGTAACCATTGGCGCCTACACCTTCAGCTGCCTGGGCCCTAAACTCTGGAATTACCACCCTAAACCACTCCGCCTCTCTACCTCTCTCTCCTCCTTTATTGAGACCATCCGATCAGCTCCCTCTGCCACTTCCCTTCCTTCCCCTAGCCCACCGGGCCAAACTTCCTCTAAGGTTCCCCCCTGCCCTAGCCCTGAACTCACATCTTTCTCCAGTTTCTCTCCGATCTCCCCTCATGACCTCTGCGCTCATCTTGTCCATGAGATCCACCTCCTGCTGCCTCGACCCTATTCTCACCAAACTGCTGACCACCCAACTTCCTTTTCTGGCTCCCATGTTAGCTGACATTGTTAACGGTTCTCTCTCCTCAGGTACTGTCCCCCTCTCCCTCAAATCTGCCGTCATCACCCCTCTCCTCAAAAAAACAAACCTTGATCCCTCCGTCCTTGCAAACTACCGCCCCATCTCCAACCTCCCTTTCCTCTCCAAAGTCCTTGAACGTGTTGTCGCCTCCCAAATCCGCGCCCATCTTTCCCGCAATTCCATGTTTGAATCCCTCCAATCAGGTTTCCGCCCTTGCCACAGTACCGAAACGGCTCTCATCAAAGTCACAAATGGCATCCTTTGTGACTGTGACAAAGGTAAACTATCCCTCCTCGTCCTTCTTGACTTGTCTGCAGCCTTTGACACGATTGACCACTCCATCCTCCTCCAACGCCTCTCCACCATCGTCCAGCTGGGTGGGACTGCACTCGCCTGGTTCCATTCTTATCTATCTAATCGTAGCCAGAGAATCACCTGCAATGGCTTCTCTTCCCACTCCCGCATCATTACCTCTGGTGTCCCCCAAGGATCTATCCTTGGCCCCCTCCTATTTCTCATCTACATGCTGCCCCTTGGCGACATCATCCAAAAACACAGTGTCAGTTTCCACATGTACGCTGACGACACCCAGCTCTACCTCACTACCTCTTCTCTCGACCCCTCCACGGTTTCTAAATTGTCAGACTGCTTGTCCGACATACAGTTCTGGATGAGCAGAAATTTTCTCCAATTAAATATTGGGAAGACCGAAGCCATTGTTTTTCGGTCCCCGCCACAAACTCCGTTCCCTAGCCACTGACTCTATCCCTCCACCTAACATCTGTCTGAGGCTGAACCACACTGTTCGCAACCTTGGTGTCATATTTGACCCTGAAATTAGTTTCCAACCACGTATCCGCAGCATAGCAAAGACCGCCTATTTCCACTTCTGTAACATCGCCCATCACCGCCCTTGCCTCAGCTCATCCGCTGCTGAAACCCTCATCCATGCCTTTGTTACCTCTAGACTTGACTATTCCAACGCACTCCTGGCCGGCCTCCCACATTCTACCCTACGTAAACTAGAGGTCATCCAAAACTCGGCTGCCCGTGTCCTAACTCGCACCAAGTACCGTTCACCCATCACCCCTGTGCTCGCTGACCTACATTGGCTCCCGGTTAAGCAACGCCTCGATTTCAAACTTCTCATCCTTGTTTTCAAATCCCTCCATGGCCTCGCCCCTCCCTATCTCTGTACCCACAACCCCCCGAGATATCTGTGCTCCTCTAATTCGGCCCTTTTGAGCATCCCTGATTATAATCGCTGAACCATTGGCGGCCGTGCCTTCTGTTGCCTGGGCCCTAAGCTCTGGAATTCCCTGGCTAAAGCTCTCCATCTCTCCGCCTCTCTATCCTCCTTTAAGACGCTCCTTAAAACCTATCTCTTTGACCAAGCTTTTGGTTACCTGCCCTAATTTCTCCTTATGTGGCTCGGTGTCAAATTTTTTATCTTATAATACTTCTGTGAAGCGCCTTGGGACGTTTTACTACATTAAAGGCGCTATATAAATGCAAGTAGTTGTTGTTGTTGTTTAAGACGCTCCTTAAAATCTACCTCTTTCACCAAGGTGTTAGTCATTTTTTTATATTCGTTCATGGGATGTGGGCATCGCAGGCAAGGCCAGCATTTATTGTCCACCCCTAATTGCCCCATGAGAAGGTGGTGGTGAGCCGCCTTCTTGAACCGCTGCAGTCCGTGTGGTGAAGGTGCTCCCAGCAGTGCTGTTAGGGAGGGAGTTCCAGGATTCTGACCCAGCGACGATGAAGGAACGACGATATCCTAATATTCCTTTATGGGGCTCGGTGTCAAACTTTGTTTGATAATCGCTCCTGTGAAGCGCCCTGGGACGTCTTACTACGTTAAAGGCACTGTATAAATGCAAGATGTTGTTGTAGGGAAACGCAGCAAGCCAATTTGCACACAGCAAGCTCCCACAAACAGCAATGTGATAATGACCAGATAATCTTTTTTTTTGGTGATGTTGGTTGAGGGATAAATACTGGGCAGGACACCGGGGGGCACTCCCCCCCTGCTCTTCTTCCCTCTGCTATTCTCCCTCAGTACTTAGCACTGAAGTGGGAGCCTACATTAACACAGCATCTGTGCTCAAGTCTCTAGAGTGGGGCGTGAACCCACGACCTTTCAACTCAGAGGAAAGAGTGTGACCCACTGAGCCGTGACTAACAGTTGACTGGAAGATAAACAGGCATTTTAGTAAGGATGGAAAAAAGTAGAGAGGCGGGAGTGGGGGGAGGGTAGAGAGAGAGAGAGAATCAATAGTTACACCAAGCACACAGAGAGGGTCAATGACTTGGATGACCTTCTTGGTAGAAAACTGCGAGATGAAGTAAAAGAGAAGTGTCAATGTGCCAATAGTGAAGGACGATAAGACCCAGGGGAGGCCAGTGCAAACCGGAAGGTGGGAAATTAGGGAAAATAGAGCGAGAGAGAAAAGACCAGCTGAGCATTCAGCAGATCTGAAATTAAAATACGAACAATGAGAGACAAGGAAAGACCCTCTGGTCCACCGAGTCCGCCCCACACAGCTGCGAGACCTTGTGTATCACGATATATACACTCCCCACCCCGCCCAAAACTGTGGGATCTCCTGGGAGAGGTGTTTAAAAAAAAACCTGGCCAATGAGGGGGAAAAAAATTTGTAAATTCCTCTCTGACCCAACAACGCCCCCCCCCCAACACCCACCCTCCCCAACACGGGTGATCAAAGCTAGCCCAGGAGATCGCTCTGGCCCTGAATTCCCCACAGTACCTGCCTTCTGTAAGAGGTGATCTCCTCCCCGGCCAGAAACAGGTCCAGCTCTCGCTCGAAGGAATTCGGTGAATCGGCGTCCCTCGCACGAGGCGGCCTGTTAACATAGAAGAAACATCGAAAAACAGGAGCAGGAGTAGGCCATTCGGCCCTTCGCGCCTGCTCCGCCATTCGATATGATTGTGGCTGATCCTCTATCTCAATACCATATTCCCGCTTCTCTCCCCATACCCCTTGATGCCTATAGAAACATTTTCAGTTCCAGAGGTCCACTATTCTCTGGGAAAAGAACCATCTCCTGACATCTAACCTCGATCTGGCCTTGTACAACTTGAAATTCTGACGCAAAAGCAAAATACTGCCGATGCTGGAAATCTGAAATAAAAACAGAAAATGCTGGAAATACTCAGCAGGTCACCTGTGGACCTTTGTGACCCCCGGTCCTCCCTAACCTATTTAATTGCAACGAACTGTCAACTGGGACACAATCGATTCCCTTCATCATCTTACTGCAAAACACAGTGAAGAAAAATAGAAAGAAAGGCTTGCATTTATGGAGCAACTTTCACAATCACCAGATGTCCCAAAGTGCTTTACAGCCAATGAAGTACTTTTTTGAAGTGTTGTAATGTAGACGCACAGCAAGCTCCCACAAAGGGCAATGTGATAATCACCAGATTATCTGTTTTAGTGACGTTGGTTGAGGGATAAATATTGGGCTAGGACACCAGGGAGAACTCCCCTCCCTGCTCTTTTTCAAATAGTGTCATGGGATCCTTTCTGTCCGCCTGAGAGGGGCCCTCGGTTTACCATCTCATCCGAAAGACGGCACCTCCGACAGTGCAGCGCTCCCTCAGTACTGCACTGGGAGTGTCAGCCTGGATTACATGCTCAAGTCTCTGGAGTGGGACTTGAACCCACAGCCTCTGACTCAGAGGTGAGAGTGCCAGGTGAGTAACAGGAAATGGACAGATAAGCGTTCAGGTGAATTTAATTCAGATTTCCCACTCCCAACCACAGCAGAAACTGGAGTTCTGCAAAAAAGCAGCTCACTTCCTTCCATCATTTATTTCCATCCTGCCCACGGCCTGGTCAACCGTATTGACTGTATCGTGTTACCTCTCCTCGTCCCCCTTGACCTCTCCTTGGCCTTTGAGATGTTTGTCCATTCCTTCCATCCTCTCCCGCTGCCTCTCCTCTATGGACGAACTTCCCAATGCTCACACTTGAGCCTAAGGGAATCGAGCAGAAAAACATTCAGCAAACAACAACAACAACTTGCATTTAAACCTTGATGTGCACATATGGGTTGCCGCCTTTCCTACATTACAACAGTGGCTACTATTTCATTGGCTGTGGCGCGCTTTGAGACACCTTGAGGTGGTGAAAGACGCTGTATAAATGCACGTCTCTCTTTTCTTCCTGTTACATCCCACATCTTGAAACATGTTGGATCTGCCTCCAATATGTAGCCCCTTAAAGAAATTCTGGTCTATTATTGATTAAGCCCTGGGGATAGAATCTCAAACAAGACCCACCAGACATTATCATCAGATCTTAAAATAGTTTCCAGGGCTATCTGCCAGCTGGTTCCATACGTCCCTCAGTAAATCACTGCAGTGAATAGTGCAGAATTGTAAGTACAGTAACTGGTGGAGTGACATTGGGAAAACACATACCGTCAGTCCAAAGGACAGGTGTCTCCCACTGCCTCAAGTTAAAATTATTCTTCCTACTCGTTACAAGCACATAAGAGCATAAGAATTAGGAGCAGGAGTCGGCCATATGGCCCCTCGAGCCTGCTCCGCCATTCAATGAGATCATGGCTGATCTTTGACCTCAACTCCACTTTCCTGCCCTATCCCTTGATTCCCTTAGTGTCCAAAAATCTATCGATGTCTAGAATATACTCATCGACAGAGCATCCACAGCCCTTTGGGGTAGAGCATTCACAACCCCATGAGTGAAGAAATTTCTCCTCATCTCAGTCCTAAATGGCCGACCCCCTATCCTGAGACTGTGACCCCTAGCTCGAGACTCTCCAGCCAGGGGGAAACATCCTCCCAGCATTTGGTGTCCCCATAGCATCCCTGCCAACATTCCTCCCTCCCGGGTGACTGTCTGTGTGGAGTTTGCACATTCTCCCCGTGTCTGCGTGGGTTTCCTCCGGGTGCTCCGGTTTCCTCCCACAGTCCAAAAATGTGCGGGTTAGGTTGATTTGGCTATGATAAATTGACCCTTAGTGTTAGGGGGGGATTAAATATGTGGGGTTACGGGGATAGGATAGGATGGGATATGTTAGGGGGAATTAAATACGTGGGGTTACGGGGATAGGGTGGGATATGTGTCGGTGCAGGCTCGATGGGGATTCTGTGTGAGATAGCAGGGACAGGGTACTGGATTTGGATGATCAGCCATGATCGTATTGAATGGTGGAGCAGGCTCGACGGGCCGAATGGCCTACTCCTGCTCCTAGTTTCTATGTTTCTATCTATGTTTCTAAGCAGCACTGCCAAAACGAAACCGATTAATCATTCAACGAAAACTTGAATTTCTAGAGTGCTCTCTAATGGTCCAAGCACTTCACGTGTCAGAGAACAAAGATATGGAACAGATGGCTGGGGGAAGCAAAGGCACAGTCAAAGGCAAGGGTTTATCGGGTGGTTTTGCTGCAGGAAGGAAGTTAGTATGGCAGAAATATTTACAGACAAAATTCTAGTTGTTAGGGGAACAGTGATTAAAAGAAAGGAAAGATTGCATTTCTATAGCGCCTTTCACGACCTCAGGACGTCCCAAAGCGCTTTACAGCCAATGAAGTACTTTTTGAAGTGTAGTCACTGTTGTAATGTAGGAAATGCGGTAGCCAATTTACGCACAGCAAGCTCCCACAAACATCTGTATTTTTGTGATGTTGATTGGGGGATAAATATTGGGCCAGGACACCGGAGATAACTCCCCTGCTCTTCTTCAAAATAGTGCCATGGGATCTTTAACGTCCACCTGAGAGGGCAGACGGGGGCTCGTTTTTAACGTCTCATCTGAAAAACGGCACCTCCGACAGTGCTGCACTCCCCTCAGCACTGCACTGGGAGTGTCAGCCTGGATTTATGTGCTCAAGTCTCTTAAAAAAAGCCTATTCTGCTGGTGATGGAGCAGAGGCAGTAGGTGGGTATGGTAGTGTCGTGGTTATGTTAGTAGACTAGAGGCCGCAACTAATAATAGACACCAGAGTTCAAATCACAACAGTTTCAAAACTTCAATTCAATTTCAAAAAAAATCTGGTATCTGTGATACAATTGTTGTAAAAACCCAACTGGTTCACTGATGTCCTTTAGGGAAGGAAATCTGCCATCCTTACCTGGTCTGGCCTATATGTGACTCCATAGAATCATAGAAATTTATAGCGCAGAAGGAGGCCATTCGGCCCATCGTGTCCGTGCCGGCCGACAAAAAGCTATCCAGCCTAATCCCACTCTCCAGCTCTTGGTCCGTAGCCCTGTAGGTTACGGCACTTCAAGTGCATATCCAAGTACTTTTGAAATGTGATGAGGGTTTCTGCCTCTACCACCCTTTCAGGCAGTGAGTTCCAGACCCCCACCACCCTCTGGGTGAAAACATTTCTCCTCAAATCCCCTCTAAACCTCCGACCAATTACTTTAAATCTATGCCCCCTGGTTATTGACCCTTCTGCTAAGGGAAATAGGTCCTTCCTATCCACTCTATCTCGGCCACTCATAATTTTATCCACCTCAATTAGATCTCCCCCCAACCTCCTCTGTTCCAAAGAAAACAACCCCAGCCTGTCCAATCTTTCCTCATAGCTAAAATTCCCCAGTCCTGGCAACATCCTCGTAAATCTCCTCTGCACCCTCTCTAGTGCAATCACATCCTTCCTGTAATGTGGTGACCAGAACTGCACGCAGTATTCTAGCTGCGGCCTAACTAGTGTTTTATACAGTTGAAGCATAACCTCCCTGCTCTTATATTCTATGCCTCGGCTAATAAAGGCAAGTATCCCGTATGCCTTCGTAGCCGCCTTATCTACCTGTCCCGCTACCTTCAGGTATCTGTGGACATGCACTCCAAGTCCCCTCTGATCTACTGCACTTCTCAGTGTCCTACCATTTATTGTGTATTCCCTTGCCTTGTTAGCCCTCCCCAAATGCATTACCTCACACTTTTCCAGATTGAATTCCATTTGCCACTGTTCTGCCCACCTGACCAGTCCATCGATATCTTCCTGCAGTCTGCAGCTTTCTTCTTCATTATCAACCACACAGCCAATTTTTGTATCAACTGCAAACTTCTTAATCATACTTCCTACATTCAAGTCCAAATCTTTGATATATACCACAAAGAGCAAAGGACCCAGTCCTGGGCCCTGCGGAATCCCACTGGAAACAGCCTTCCAGTCACAAAAACACCCTTCGACCATTACCCTTTGTTTCCTGCCTCTGAGCCAATTTTGGATCCAACTTGCCACTTTGCCTTGGATCCCATGGGCTTTTACTTTCGTGACCAGTCTGCCATGCGGGACCCTATCGAATGCCTTGCTAAAGAACATATGAACATAAGAAATAGGAGCAGGAATAGGCCACTTGGCCCCTTGAGCCTGCTCCACCATTCAATAAGATCATGGCTGATCTTGGGCTCAAAGCCACTTCCCAGCCCGTTCCCCATAACCCTTCACTCCTTTATCTTGCAAAAATCTGTCTATCTCCACCTTAAATGTATTTAATGACCCAGCCTCCACGGCTCTCTGGGGCAGAGAATTCCACAGATTTACGACTCTCTGAGAGAAGAAATTCCTCCTCATCTCAGTTCTAAAAGGGCGACCCTTTATTCTGAAACTATGCCCCCGAGTTCTAGATTCCTCAACGAGGGGAAACATCCTCTCTGCATCTACCTTGTCGAGCCCCCTCAGTATCTTATATGTTTCAATAAGATTACCTCTCATTCTTCTAAATTCCAATGAGTATAGGCCCAACCTGCTCAACCTTTCTTCATAAGTCAACCCCCTCATCTCAGGAATCAACCGTGTGAATCGTCTCTGAACTGCCTCCAATGCAAGTTAATCCAATCCAATCCATATAGACTACATCAAACGCACTACCCTCATCGACACTCCTTGTTACCTCCTCAAAAAATTCAATCAAGTTAGTCCGACATGACCTTCCCTTAACAAATCCATACTGACTGTCCCTGATTAATCCGTGTCTTTCTAAATGAAGATTTATCCTGCCCCTCAGAACTTTTTCCAGTCCCACACGAACGTGGTTGACTCTTAAGTGGCCCAGCAAGCCACTCAGTTGTATCAAACCAGCGGTTCAAGAAGAAGGCCCACCACCGCCTTCTCAAGGGCAACTAGGGATGGGCAATAAATGCTGGCCTTGCCAGTGACGCCCACATCTAGAGAATGAATTACAAACAAGGTGTAAATCAGTATTGGAGGGCGCAGATACAGCTGGAAGAGTTTATTGTGGTGGGGTGAAGGGAGGTCACGGAGGTGTGAGGAGGTGGGGATGATGAAATCAATTGATGGGGGCCAGTGAAGGATGGTTAGGGGAAGGGGTGGGGACGATGAGAGTGTGTGAAACTTTGTCTGGGTGTGAGCATGTTCTGAATGACTTGACATTCACTGCTTCCTATTGGTGGGATCTTGTTATGTGAAATAGCTGCCAAATTTGCCAACATAATAACAGCTACTGCACCTCAAAGCAGAAGCGACTCATTCTCTGAAGTGATTTTGAGCTATTTTTGAATTGATAAGCCGCTGTATAAAACCACGATTTCCTTCTTTTGTTGCAGTACGGTAACAAACAATTTAACATTAACCGGTAGAAGAATTCTGGTGACAGTCACAACCGTGAGCCACGATCGCGAGCTCAGATCACCTGATGACTTCACGTGAGTGAAGGTTTCCAATTTGTAAAATAAACCAATGGTTCAGTTGGGAAATGCACCATAAAAGAAAGAAAGACTCGCATTTCCTCAGGACGCCCCAAAGCGCTTTACAGCCAATGAAGGACTTTTTGAAGTGTCGTCACTGTTGTAATGTAGGAACGCGGGCAGCCAGTTTGCGCACAGCAAGCTCCCACAAACAGCAATGTGATAATGACCAGATAATCTGTTTTAGTGATCGGGGGATAAATATTGGCCCAGGACACCAGGGAAAACTCCCCTGCTCTTCGAAATAGTGCCGTGGGATCTTTTACGTTGATCTGAGAGCGCAGACGGGGCCTCGGTTTAACGTCTCATCCGAAAGACGGCACCTCCGACAGTGCAGCACTCCCTCAGTACTGCCGCAGACCAACTTTAGCCACGGCTGTCATAGAGACTAGGAAGGTCCCAAGTTCAATGAATCATAGAATCATAGAATGGTTACAGCACAGAAGGAGGCCATTCAGCCCATCGAGCCCGTGCCGGCTGTCTGCAAGAGCACTTCAGCTAGTCCCACTCCCCCCACCCTTTCCCTGTAGCCCTGCAAATATTTTTCCTTCAGGTACTTATCCAACTCCCTTTTGAAAGCCGTGATTGGATCCGCCTCCACCACCCTTTCAGGCAGTGCATTCCTGATCCTAACCACTCACTGAGTAAAAAAGTTTTTCCTCATGTCGCCTTTGGTTCTTCTGCCAATCACCTTAAATCTGTGTCCTCTGGTTCTCGACCCTTCCACCAATGGGAACATTTTTTTTAAATTTATTCGTTTACAGGATGTGGGCGTCGCCGGCAAGGCCAGCATTTATTGCCCATCCCTAATTGCCCTCGAGATGGTGGTGGTGAGCCGCCTTCTTCAACTGGGGCAGTCCATGCGGTGAAGTTATTCCCACAGCGCTGACTTTGTTGCAGCAGTTTGGTACAACTGAGTGTCTTGGTGGACCATTTCAGAGGGGCAGTTAAGAGTCAACCACATTGCTGTGGGTCTGGAGTCACTTATAGGCCAGACCAGGGTAAGGACGGCAGATTTCTTTCCCTAAAGGACATTAGTGAACCAGATGGGTTTTTACGACAATCCGGTAGTTTCATGGTCACCATTACAGATATTAGCTTTTGAATTCCAGATTTTTTTTTAATTAACTGAATTTAAATTCCCCCACCCTCTGCCGTGGTGGGATTTGAAATTACAGGGGCGATTTTGTGAATGGGGGGCGTGTTGGAGGCGGGACTGCTGCTTGTCGGGTTTCAGTCCCGCCTCCATCGATTTGTGGCCAACCCACGCTATTTTCCCTTGATTGACCTTGTTAAGCCCGCCCAGCGGGCTTAGCAGGCCAATTAAGGGGAAGCCGGTTGCAGAGCACGTCAACATATGACGTTTCATCTGTCAAAAACGTTTGACAGATGAATTGTCGTCGTTTGACAGCTCTGTGAAGCTGTCAAACAGTGACATTCTCTGCAGTTTGATGAGGTCTTGCATACAAGGCCAGCATTTATTGCCCATCCCTAATTGCCCTCGAGATGGTGGTGGTGAGCCGCCTTCTTCAACTGGAGCATTTCTTGTACAGAAATGAGATGGTTGTTGCATCTGAGAACGCAACGGCCACCTCTCACCTGCAACACGGAGGTCCGAGACTCTCCGCATACACACCGACTGAAGCCTGCAGGAAGAAACAAAGGTAAGTACACTTTTACTAACACTTTGCACTTCCCTCAGATACTCACCTCTGCACTCTTGCACCCATCACTTACCTTCACACCACACTTTTGCACCCCCCCCCCCCTCCGACCCCCGCAGACCCAGTACTAGGCTCGCTGAGCTGGCGGGTTTCGGAGCCTTCGGGAAGCCCACACTTGTGAGGGCAAAAAAGGGGATAATCTTATTCTCTGCCTGTTAACTACCTGTTAAAAGGCAGTTAATAGGCTTTAATCCCTTCCTGCCTCCAAGGAGACGGGACCCGGCGCGGGTCGGCTACCTGCCTCCTGGGAAGATGGCACGGCGGGTTGGGCACCCGCCCCCAAATTCTGCCATTTTCCCGGCAGTCCCGCCTCCATACCCGACTCCCCAGGGCTGGCAATATCGCCCCCCATGTCTCCGGATCATTAGTCCAGGCCCCTGGATTACTCGTCCAGTGACATAACCACTATGCTACCTTAACTAGTTTCTCTCTATCTACTCTGTCCAGACCCCTCATGATTTTGAACACCTCCATCAAATCTCCTCTCAATCTTCTCTGCTTTAAGGAGAACAACCCAGCTTCTCCAGTCTATCCACATAACTGAAGTCCCTCATTCCTGGAATCATTCACGTAAATCTTTTCTGCATCCTCTCTAAGGCCTTCACATCCTTCCTAAAGTGCGGTGCCCAGAATTGGACACAATACTCCAGTTGAGGCCGAACCAGTGTTTTATAAAGATTCATAATAACTTGCTTGCTTTTGTACTCTATGCCTTTATTTTTGAAGCCCAGGATCCCGTATGCTTTTTTAACTGCTTTCTCAACCTGCCCTGCCACCTTCAACAATTTGTGCACATATACCCCTAGGTCTCTCTGTTCATGCAGCCCCTTTAGGATTGTACCCTTTAGTTTATATTGCCTCTCCTCGTTCTTCCTACCAAAATGTATCACTTTGCACTTTTCTGCGTTAAATTTCATCTGCCACGTGTCCGCCCATTTCACCAGCCTGTCTATGTCTTCCTGAAGTCTATCACTATCCTCCTCACTGTTCACTATACTTCCAAGTTTTATGTCATCTGCAAATTTTGAAATTGTGCCCTGTACACCCACGTCCAAGTCATTAATATATATCAAGAAAAGCAGTGGTCCTAGAACCGACCCCTGGGGAACACCACTGAATACCTTCCTCCAGTCTGAAAAACAACCGTTCACCACTACTCTCTGTTTCCTGTCACTTAGCCAATTCCGTATCCATGCTGCCACTGTCCCTTTTATTCCATGGGCTTCAACTTTGCTGGCAAGCCTATTATGTGGCACTGTGTCGAACGCCTTTTGGAAGTCTTTGAATGGCTAGTCTTAAATCGTGTTGGGTGACGCTTTTAGGGGCTCGATAATTGGCCCCAAGGAATCTGACCCGAGAAGAGGAAAAAGTCGCCAAGCTTCCTATCACTGATCACTATTGAGTAAGCTCCCTTCTGGAGGAGGCCTGCTTGGTGGAGAACGGGTTCAGGCTCGGCTGCGGTGCACTCCATGCAGAAATAGCTACTGGCACTCACCTCTTCAGACCCACGTTAAAGATACTTGTCTCTTGAAGCCATTTATTCCATCCATTTCAATGTCCTCCCTGGTAACTTAATACCCCTTGGTTGAACAATTCCTTCCTTCTTTCTCCTCCATTCACCTGTCCTCTGGTATTTGAACCCATCATCGTATCGAACAATCTGGCTTGTCCAGTTCCTGTCATCACTCGGGAATCTGACGTGGACCCATCGGGAAACTGGTCTTTGTAGTCACAAACCGTCCACCTAGTATGGAATTCCCGCTACACACAGAACATTATCAAAAACACATTTCAGCAGACCGGGCAGTATGAGATCACCATCCTTTCACCTCAAGGTTCAGGGTTCAACTGCATTCCTGGGTTGCTGAATGAATGTCTCTCTGCTGCATTAAGGGTACGTCAACCCATAATCCAGGCTGACACTCCAGTTCAGTACTGAGGGAGCGCCGCACTGTCGGAGGGGCTGTACTGAGGGAGCGCCGCACTGTCGGAGGGTCAGTACTGAGGGAGCGCTGCACTGTGGGAGGGACAGTACTGAGGGAGCGCCGCACTGTGGGAGGGGCAGTACTGAGGGAGCGCCACACTGTCGGAGGGGCAGTACTGGGGGAGCGCCGCACTGTCGGGGGGGCAGTACTGAGGGAGCGCCGCACTGTCGGAGGGGCAGTACTAAGGGAGCACCGCACTGTCAGAGGGGCAGTACTGAGGGAGCGCCGCACTGTCGGAGGGGCAGTACTGAGGGAGCGCTGCACTGTCGGAGGGGCAGTACTAAGGGAGCGCCGCACTGTCGGAGGGGCAGTACTGAGGGAGCGCCGCACTGTCGGAGGGGCAGTACTGAGGGAGCGCCGCACTGTCGGAGGGGCAGTACTGAGGGAGCGCTGCACTTTCAGAGTGGCGGTACTGAGGGAGCGCTGCTTAATTAATTAAGCGGTCTAATCTGGTTCTGTAACTGCCAGAGAGCTCACTTATTTAAATCTCAGCAGTATAAATAGGGGAGGCTAGAGTGCAGGCTGTCACGGAGTGCAGATCGGAACAGAATGTTAAGCTGCAAGTTTGGTGAGTGAGGGAGTTTGGGGAGGGAGGTGTTCCTTTCTTTTTCCATCTTTGTCAGCTTCCAGGAGAGCAGGAGCTAAAAAGCTGCACAAGAGGGGACAGAGAACCAGCGGTGAGTATTTCTACAGTATTTCTACATTCCAATCATTAAAGTAAAAGTCAGGTCTCTAGTTTGGAGTAAGTAGTGTTTAAAGGGAAGTAAGGTCCCTAGTGTATTGAATATTCTTTAATTTAAAGGGTGTAAATTAAGGGTAGGACATGGTAGGGCAGCTCAGCAGCGTGGAGTGCTCCTCCTGTGCTATGTGGGAAGTCAGGAACACTTTAGGTGTCCAGGGCGAACACATGTGCAGGAAGTGTCTCCAGCTGCAGCTACTCGAAATCCGTGTTTCGGAGCTGGAGCTGCGGCTGGATTCACTGAGGAGCATCCGCGAAGCTGAGATCTTCGTGGACAGCACATTTAATGAGGTGGTCACACCGCAGATAAAGAGTGCACAGGCAGACAGGGAATGGGTGACCACCAGACACGGTAAAAGAACTAGGAAGGTAGTGCAGGAGTCCCCTGGGTCCATCTCCCTCTCCAACAGATTTTCCATTTTGGATACTGATGGGGGAGAGGGTTTCTCAGGGGAATGCAGCAAGAGCCATGTCCGTGGCACTATGACTGGCTCAGCTGCGCAGGAGGGGAGGAAAAAGAGTGGGAGAGCAATAGTGATAGGGGATTCTATCGTAAGGGGAACAGATAGACGTTTCTGTGGCCGCAGACGTGACTCCAGGATGGTATGTTGCCTCCCTGGCGCCAGGGTCAAGGATGTCACTGAACGGCTGCAGGGCATTCTGAAGGGGGAAGGCGAACAGTCAGAGGTCGTGGTTCACATTGGTACCAACGACATGGGTAGAAAGAGGGATGAGGTCCTGCAACAAGAATTTAGGGAGCTAGGTAGCAGATTAAAAAGCAGGACCTCAAAGGTTGTAATCTCTGGATTACTCCCAGTGCCACGTGCTAGTGAGTATAGGAATAGGAGAATAGAGCAGATGGATGCGTGGCTAAAGAGTTGGTGCAGGAGGGAGGGCTTAAATTTCCTGGATCACTGGGTCTGCTTCTGGGGAAGGTGGGACCTGTACAAGTCGGACGGTTTGCACCTGAACCGGAACGGGACCAACATCCTTGCGGGGAGGTTTGCTAGTACTGTTGGGGGGGGTTTAAACTAACTTGGTAGGGGGATGGGATACGGAGTGGAGCTATAGTAGGGGGTGATGCACAGCCCAATATAGATGGAAAAACAAGTCAGCCTGGAAGGCAGAGCAAATATGTAATGACACAAAGGAGTATGGCAAGGCTGGATGGCATTTATTTTAATGCAAGGAGTCTTGCGAGTAAGGCAGATGAATTGAAGGTGTAGATGAACACATGGGAGTATGATATTGTTGCTATCACAGAGACATGGTTGAGGGAGGGGCAGGACTGGCAGCTCAATATTCCAGGGTATAGAATCTTCAGGCGAGACAGAGGGGAGTGTAAAAGAGGAGGTGGTGTCGCAATATTAATCAAGGAGTCAATTACTGCTGTAAGGAGGGATGATATCTTAGCAGGTTCCTCTAATGAGGCCATATGGGTAGAACTTAAAAACAAAAAGGGGCAAGCACTTTGCTGGAAGTGTACTATAGGCCCCCAAACAGTCAGGCGGAGATAGAGGAACAGATATGTAGGCAAATCTCAGCGAAGTGTAGAAATAATAGGGTAATAATAGTAGGAGATTTCAACTTCCCCAATATTAACTGGGATAGTCAGAGTGTGAAAGGCTTAGAGGGTGTGGAATTCTTAAAGTGCATCCAGGAGAGCTTTTTGAGCCAGCATGTAGAAAGTCCTACAAGAGAGGGGGCGGTAATGAACCTAATTCTCGGGAATGTAGCCGGGCAAGTGGTAGAAGTGTCAGTAGGAGAGCATTTTGGTGACAGTGACCATAATTCGGTGAGATTTAAGGTAGTCATGGAAAAGGACAAAGATGGACCGGAGATAAAGGTTCTGAATTGGGGGAAGGCCAATTTTGATATGATAAGGCAGGATCTGGCCAAAGTGGACTGGGATCAGCTACTTGTAGGAAAATCCACATCAGAGCAGTGGGAGTCTTTCAGAAAGGAAATAGAGAGAGTACAACGGCAACATGTTCCCGTAAAGGTCAAGGGTAGGACCAACAAGCCCAGGGAACCCTGGATGTCAAGGGATATACAAGAATGGATTAGGAAAAAAAGGGAGGCTTTTGGCAGATACAAAGGACTAAAAACAGTGGAAGCCCTAGAGGAGTATAGAAAGTGCAGGGGGGTACTTAAAAAGGAAATTAGGAGAGCGAAGAGGGGGCATGAAATAACACTGGCGGGCAAAATAAAGGAAAATCCCAAGGTGTTTTATAAGTATATTAAGGGCAAGAGGATAACCAGGGAAAGAGTAGGGCCCATTCAGGACCAAAGTGGCAATCTGTGTGTAGAGCCAGAAGATGTAGGTGGGGTTTTAAATGAATATTTTGCATCTGTGTTCACTATGGAGAAGGACGATGTAGGCATAGAAATCAGGCAGGGGGATTGTGATACACTTGAACAAATTAGTATTGAGAGGGAGGAGGTACCAGCGGTTTTAGCGGGCTTAAAAGTGGATAAATCCCCAGGCCCAGACGAGATGTATCCCAGGCTGCTGTGTGAGGCAAGGGAGGAGATTGCAGGGGCTCTGACACAAATTTTCAGTACCTCTCTGGCCACAGCGGAGGTGCCATAGGACTGGAGGACAGCTAACGTAGTACCATTATTCAAGAAGGGTAGTAGGGATAAACCAGGGAATTACAGGCCAGTGAGCCTAACATAAGTGGTAAGGAAATTATTGGAAAAAATTCTGAGGGACAGAATTAGTCTCCACTTGGAGAGGCAAGGATTAATCAGGGATAGTCAGCATGGCTTTGTCAGGGGGAGATCATGTCTAACCAATTGATTGAATTTTTCGAGGGGGTGACTAGGTGTGTGGATGAGGGTAGTGCAGTTGATGTGGTCTACATGGACTTCAGTAAGGCTTTTGACAAAGTCCCGGATGGGAGACTGGTCAAGAAGGTAAAAGCCCATGGGATCCAGGGCAACTTGGCACAATGGATCCAAAATTGGCTTAGTGGCAGGAGGCAGAGGGTGATGGTCGAAGGTTGTTTTTATGACTGGAAGCCAGTGTCCAGTGGTGTACCGCAGGGATCGGTGCTGGGTCCCTTGCTGTTTGTAGTGTACATTAATGATTTAGATATGAATGTAGGAGGTATGATCAGTAAGTTTGCTGATGACACGAAAATTGGTGGAGTGGTAAATAGCGAGGAGGGAAGCCTCAGGCTACAGGACGATATAGACGGGTTGGTCAGATGGGCAGAACAGTGGCAAATGGAATTTAACCCTGAAAAGTGTGAGGTGATGCATTTTGGGAGGACTAACAAGGCAAGGGAATACACAATGAATGGTAGGACCCTAGGAAGGACAGAGGATCAGAGGGACCTTGGTGTGCATGTACATAGATCCCTGAAGGCAGCAGGACAGGTAGATAAGGTGGTTAAAAAGGCATATGGGATACTTGCCTTCATTAGCCGAGGCATAGAATATAAGAGCAGGGAGGTTATGATGGAGCTGTACAAATCGTTAGTTAGGCCACAGCTGGAATACTGTGTGCAGTTCTGGTCGCCACACTATAGGAAGGATGTGATTGCATTGGAGAGGGTGCAGAGGAGATTCACCAAGACGTTACCTGGGCTGGAGCGCTTCAGCTATGAAGAGAGACTGGACAGGCTGGGGTTGTTTTCCTTAGAGCAGAGAAGGCTGAGGGGGGACCTGATTGAGGTGTACAAAATTATGAGGGGCATAGATAGGGTAGATAGAAAGGAACTTTTCCCCTTAGTAGAGGGGTCAATAACCAGGGGGCATAGTTTCAAGGTAAGGGGCAGGAGGTTTAGAGGGGATTTGAGGAAAATCTTTTTCACCCAGAGGGTGATTGGAATCTGGAACTCACTGCCTGAAAGGGTGGTAGAGACAGGAACCCTCACAACATTCAAGAAGCATTTAGATGAGCACTTGAAACGCCATAGCATACAAGGCTACGGACCAAGTGCTGGAAAATGGGATTAAAATAGACAGGGCTTGATGGCCGGCGCGGACACGATGGGCCAAAGGGCCACTTTCTGTGCTGTATAACTCTATTATGACTCTATGCACTTTCGGAGGGGCAGTACTGAGGGAGCGCTGCACTGTCGGAGGGGCAGTACTGAGGGAGCACCGCACTGTCGGAGGGTCAGTACTGAGGGAGCGCTGCACTGTCGGAGGGGCAGTACTGAGGGAGCACTGCACTGTCGGAGGGGCAGTACTGAGGGAGCGCTGCACTGTCGGAGGTGCCGTGTTTTGGATGAAATGTTAAACCGAAGCCCCGTCTGCCACTTCCCCCTCCCTTCAACAACTTGCATTTATATAGCGCCTTTAACGTAGTAAAACATTCCAAGGCGCTTCACAGGAGCGATTATCAAACAAAATGTGACACCGAGCCAAACAAGGAGATATTAGGGCAGGTGACCATAAGCTTGGATAAAGAAGTAGGTTTTAAGGAGCATCTTAAAAGGAGTAGGGAGAGGTGGAGAAGCGGGAGGTTTAGGGAGCCAGTGTAGGTCAGCGAGCACAGGGGGTGATGGGTGAACGGGACTTGGTGCGAGTCAGGACACGGGGCAGCAGAGTTTTGGATGAGCTCAAGTTTATAGAGGATGGAAGATGGGAGGCCGGCCAGGAGTGCGTTGGAATGGGCACGTCTAGAGGTAACAAAGGCGTGGGTGAGGGTTTCAGCAGCAGATGAGCTGAGGCAGGAGCGGAGACGGACGAGGTTACGGAGATGGAAGTAGTCGGTCTTAGTGATGGAGCGGATATGTGGTCGGAAGCTCATCTTGGGGTCAAATACGACGCCAAGCTTGCGAACAGTCTGGTTCAGTCTCAGACAGTGGCCCGGGAGAGGCATGGAGTCGGTAGCTAGGGAACAGAGTTTGTGGCGGGGACCGAAGACCAAAGACAATGGTCTTCTCAGTATTTAATTGGAGGATTTTTCTGCTCATCCAGCACTGAATGTCAGACAACCAGGGTGACAAATCAGAGACAGTGGAGGGGTCGAGAGAGTTGGTGGTGAGGTAGAGCTGGGTGTCGTCAGTGTACATGTGGAACCTAATGTTGTGTTTTCGGATGATGTCATTGAGGGGTGAAAAATAGGAGGGGGTCAAGGATAGAGCCTTGGGGGACTCCAGAGGTAGCGGTGCGAGAGCGGGAAGAGAAGCCATCGCAGGTGATTCTCTGGCTACGACTAGATAGATGAGAATGGAACCAGGCGAGTGCAGTCCCACCCAGCTGGACGACGGTGGAGAAGTGTTGGAGGAGGATGGTGTGGTCAACCGTGTCAAAGGCTGCAGACAGGTCGAGAAGGACGAGGAGGGATAGTTTACCACAGTCACAGTCATTTAGGATGTAATTTGTGACTTTGAGGGTCCCACTTCCTCCCACTTCCTCTTTGCCCTCCCCGCTTTCTCACCGTTTTCCCCCATCACACCCTTCATTCTCCTCCCATTCCCCTTTTCCCTGCTTTTGGCGTGCGAAATCCCATTAAATGGATTGAAATTGCATTGGGTGATAATACTAATCCAACATGCTTAGTTTAAACAGGGTAACACCTCTGTTCGAAATGTCATACTCTATATATTTTTTATTCATTCCTGGGATGTGGGTATCGTTGGCAAGGCCAGCATTTATTGCCCATCCCTAATTGCCCCTTGAGAAGGTGGTGGTGAGCCGCCTTCTTGAACCGCTGCAGTCCGTGTGGTGAAGGTACTCCCACAGTGCTGTTAGGGAGGGAGTTCCAGGATTTTGACCCAGCGACCATGGAGGAACGGCCGATATATTTCCAAGTCAGGATGGTGTGTGACTTGGAGGGGAACTTGGAGGTGGTGGTGTTCCCATGCGCCTGCTGCCCTTGTCCTTCTAGGTGGAAGAGGTCGCGGGTTTGGGAGGTGCTGTCGAAGAAGCCTTGGCGAGTTGCTGCAGTGCATCTTGTAGATGGTACCCACTGCAGCCACGGTACGCTGGTGGTGGAGGGAGTGAATGTTTAAGGTGGTGGATGGGGTGCCAATCAAGCGGGCTGCTTTGTCCTGGATGGTGTCGAGCTTCTTGAGTGTTGTTGGAGCTGCACACATCCAGGCAATAGTACGATTATCACAATAATACAATATCATCCCATAAGGCTGCCCTTAACCTAATGCAAAGTGTCAATCTTCCATCTCTTTTCACATCTCTGCCTTGCAAACAGACCCAGCCAGTGGCCCAGTGCCAGTATTGCAACAGCACGCAGAAACTAACAGCTTAACGTGCAAAATACCAGCCGCAAAGCAATCGTGCAGACATTACAATAACCATAAACCTTTTCCATGCGCTGTCAAGTGGCACTTGACCTCTGTCGACGAGGCCAAGACAAACACTGTTAACCTTTGTCTCCTCCCCTCTCCCTTTACAGAACAATTAAAAAAAAAATTATCTGTTGTGGCTCTTTTGCAACACGTGCATTGTGTAAAGTGCACTGTGTACGGGCAGACTTTGCACTCTGAGACTGGCTGGTTTCCCCTCCTGAATCCTGTGCATTTAAACAAGCTCCTTGCGGGGTGTCAAGATGTTCGTCAATTTTGCCCCTTTAAGGATCCCATTCCGCCGTCGGTTGCAGACATTGGCCGTCCTACAATGGGTGTTCTCCTTTATTGCTTTTGGTAAGTGAATCTTGATTTCTGCACCTCTTATCTTGCCTCTCCTCTTAAGCTTGGGATTAAACACTACAACTTGTATTTATATAGCACCTTTAACGTAGTAAAACGTCCCAAGGCGCTTCACAGGAGCGATTATCAAACAAAATTTGACACCGAACCACATAAAGAGATATTAGGACAGGTGACCAAAAGCCTGGTTAAAGAGGGAGGTTTTAAGGAGCATCTTAAAGGAGGAGAGAGAGGCGGAGAGGTTTAGGGAGGGAATTCCAGAGCTTAGGGCCCGGGCAACAGAAGGCACGGCCACCAATGGTGGAGCGATTAAAATCAGGGATGCTCAAGAGGCTGGAATTGGAGGAGCGCAGAGATCTCGGAGGGTTGTAGGGCTGGAGGAGGTTACAGAGATAGGGAGGGGCAAAGAGGGCTTTGAAAACAAAGATGAGAATTTTAAAATCGAGGCTTTGCTTAACCGGGAGCCAATGTAGGTCAGCGAGCGCAGGGGGTGATGGGTTAACGAGTTAGCGTACGGGCAGCAGAGTTTTGGATGCGCACTCGGTGTCGCCTCTTGAAGGGTGTCCATCTCACAGCTCAAACTTTCTACGGTGATCTCCTAAATTACAACTGCTTCTTGAGTGTACATGTAAACTCAAAAAAAAAACCTCCAGATCCACACAGAAGTGGCAGTGTATCTACAGCCTGAAGATTGTGGCGTTTGTACGTTTTGCTGATAAGCCCAGCCCAAGTCCCCTAGACTGCCACACCTCAGCAATAATGCACCTTACTCACCTCCACACAGTTCAGAGCTGCCCAAACTCCCACTTCAAGAGCCAGTCCGTCTTTACCAATATTATATGAAAGTATGACTTCAATTTGGAATTTTTTGCATTCCTGCAATCTAATTGCTAATTATCTACAAATTGAATAATTAAGCACTTTTTTGAAGTGTAGTCATGTTGTACTGGGAAACGTGGCATTTGCACACAGCAAGTTCCCACAAACAGTAATGAGATAATTACTAGATTTGTTTTTCTTTAAGTGATGTTGGTTGAAAGATAAATATTAGCCAGGACACGGGGGAGAACTCTTCTCATCTTCAAAATAGTGCCGTGGGATCTTTTACGTCCGCATGAGAGGACAGACGGAGCCTCAGTTTAACATCTCATCTGAAAGACGGCACCTCCGACAGTGCAGCACTCCCTCGGTACGGCACTGGAGTGTCACCCAAGATCTTTGTGCCTAAGTCTCATGGAGCGGGACTCGAACCCACAACCGTCTGGCTTCGAAGAGAAAGACAGTGCTACCCACTGAGCCACAGCTGACAGCTTGGCACAATCGGAGGACCTTTCTTCCTCAACCAGTGGTACCTTAATGATTCTTTTTCGGGGTGGCAGGCGGAGACTAGTGGGGTACCGCAGGGATCAGTGCTTGGGCCCCAGCTATTCACAATATATATCAATGACTTGGATGAGGGAACCAAATGTAATATTTCCAAGTTTGCAGATGACACGAAACTAGGTGGGATTGTGAGTTGTGAGGAGGATGCAAAGAGGCTTCAAGGCGATTTAGACAAGTTGAGTGAGTGGGCAAATACATGGCAGATGCAGTATAACGTGGATAAATGTGAAGTTATCCACTTCGGCAGGAAAAACAGAAAGGCAGAGTATTATTTAAATGGTGATAGATTGGGAAATGCTGATGTACAGAGGGACCTGGGTGTCCTTGTACACCAGTCACTGAAAGCAAACATGCAGGTGCAGCAAGCAGTTAGGAAGGCAAATGGTATGTTGGCCTTCATTGCAAGAGGATTTGAGTACAGGAGCAAGGATGTCTTACTACAGTTATACAGGGCCTTGGTGAGACCACACCTGGAGTACTGTGTGCAGTTTTGGTCTCCTTACCTAAGAAAGGATATACTTGCCATAGAGGGAGTGCAGCGAAGGTTCACCAGACTGATTCCTGGGATGGCAGGACTGTCGTATGAGGAGAGATTGGGTCAACTAGGCCTGTATTCACTAGAGTTTAGAAGAATGAGAGGGGATCTCATTGAAACGTATAAAATTCTGACAGGGCTAGACTGACTGGATGCAGGGAGGATGTTTCCCCTGGGGGTCACAGTCTCAGGATACATTTAGGACTGAGATGAGGAGAAATTTCTTCACTCAGAGGGTGGTGAACCTGTGGAATTCTCTACCACAGAAGGCTGTGGAGGCTCAGTCACTGAATATATTTAAGAAGGAGATAGATAAATTTCTAGACGCAAAAGGCATCAGGGGGTATGGGGAGAGAGCGGGAATATGGTATTGAGATAGAGGATCAGCCATGATCATATTGAATGGCGGAGCAGGCTCGAAGGGCCGAATGGCCGACTCCTGCTCCTATTTTTCTATGTTTCTATTACATTTGGGACACTGCACATCCTAGTGCCATCCTACCATAGTGGGATTTAAATGGCTCAATCTTGGAGGGTGGGTGGGAGGTGTTCTAATGAGGGTACAAAAGCACAGGATCAGTGCTCCAATTTCTGCAACCGAAAGCCTCGGACAAGATTTGTGGAGCGGCATTTTCACGTGTCTACGATGCTCAGTTCCCTGAGTGTCAAGTCACTTCCAAGGTACAGCCAAGGGTAAGCAATGCATAGTGCCTCCACTCTAGAAAAAAGAAAAGAAAGAACTCGCATTTCTATCGCGCCTTTCACCATCTCAGGACGTCCCAAAGCGCTTTACAGCCAATTAAGCACTTTTTTGAAGTGTAATCACTGTTGTAATGTAGGAAATGCGGCAGCCAATTGGCACACAGCAAGCTCCCACATACAACAATGTGAGGATGACCAGACATATTTAGGGTATGTGTCCGCTGTGGGCCCATCCATCACTGGTAACTGGGTTTCATAAATAGGAGTCAGTGTAGGCCATCCAGCCCCTCGAGCCTCGATCATGACTCCATTTACCCATCTTTGCTCTATATCCCTTGATACAGTTTGTACTATCATTCCAAGAACAACAACGTGCATTTATATAGCGCCGTTAACGTAGTAAAACGTCCCAAGGCGCTTCACAGGAGCGATTACCAAACAAAATTTGACACCGAGCCACATAAGGAGATATTAGGGCAGATGACCAAAAGCTTGGTCAAAGAGGTAGGTTTTGAGGAGCGTCTTAAAGTAGGAGAGAGAGGTAGAGAGGCGGAGAGGTTTAGGGAGGGAATTCCAGAGCTTGGGGCCTAGGCAACAGAAGGCACGGCCGCCAATGGTGGAGCGATTAAAATCGGGGATGTGCAAGAGGCCAGAATTGGCGGAGCACAGAGATCTCGGAGGTTTGTAGGGCTGGAGGAGGTTGCAGGGATAATGAAGGGCGAGGCCATGGAAGGATTTGAAGACGAGGATGAGAATTTTAAAATTGAGGCGTTGCCGGACTGGGAGCCAATGTAGGTCAGCGAGCACAGGGGGTGATGGGCGAACGGGACTTGGTGCGAGTTAGGACACGGGGCAGCCGAGGTTTGGATGAGCTCAAGTTGATGGAGGGTGGAAGGTGGGAGGCCGGCCAGGAGAGCGTTGGAATAGTCAAGTCTAGAGGTAACAAAGGCACGGATGAGGGTTTCAGCAGCGGATGAGCCGAGGCAGGGACGGAGACGGTTGGTCGATGTTACGGAGGTGGAAGTAGGCGGTCTTCGTGATGGAGCAGATATGTGGTCGGAGCTCATCTCAGGATCAAATAGGACCCCAATGTTGCAAACGGCCTTGTTCAGCCTCAGACAGTGGCTAAATTGAAACCCAGATCCCAGAGATGACAGATATTAAATACATACAGGTTTTCTCTCAACGTAGAGTTCTGGCGCTCTGACGGAGATTTCGGAAGATGAGTCTCATTTATCTTAAACCTAAAACACTGCAACCATCAGCACTATACTGAGTTATTGACTGTCAACTTTTCTTCCTCTTTTTAATTCTCTTGTCTCTGTCAGTAGTCTGCGGGTTCAAGCCCCACTCCAGGCCTTGAGCACATCATCCAGGTTGACACTTCAGTGCCATATTGGAGGACTGCTGCATCGTTGGAGGTGTCAACTTTTGGATGAGATTCTAAACTGAGGTCCCTTCTGCCTGTTAAAGATCCCACCACACTATTGGAAGAAGAATTCACCTGGTGCCCTGACCAATATTCCTCCCACAACCAACACCACCAAAAACAGATTAACTGGCCATTCAGCTTACCTGTCGTTTGTGGGATCTTGCTGTGTGTAAATTGGCTCATTAACAGCAGTGAGTGATGGTGAGATGGTATTAAGGCGATGAATAAATTCAACTTATTTCTCTTTTTATTGTTAACAGTATCAGTAACACACATGCACACGCACACACACACAATCACACTTCTTCTTCTTAGGCAGTCCCTCGGAACCGAGGATGACTTGCTTCCACACTAAAAATGAGTTCTCAGGTGACTGATGAGTCCAATGCGGGACCTACAGTCTCTGTCACAGGTGGGGCAGACGGTGGTAGAAGGGGCAGGTGGGTGGGGTGCTTGGGTTGACGTGCGCTCCTTCCACTGTTTGCGCTTGGCTTCCGCTTGCTCCCGGCGAAGAGACTCGCTTCTCCTCCACTTTGTGCGGTCTTGGGCCAGGGATTCCCAGGTGTCGGTGGGGATGTTGCACTTTTTCAAGGAGGCTTTGAGGGTGTTCTTGAAGCGTTTCCTCTGCACACCTGGGGCTCTCTTGCCGTGTCAGAGTCCGAGTAGAGCGCTTGTTTTGGGAGTCTCGTATTGGGCATGCGGACGATGTGGCCTGTCCATCGGAGCTGATCGAGCGTGGTCAAAGCTTCGATGCTGGGGATGTTGGCCTGAGCGAGAACACCGACGTTGGTGCACCTATCCTGCCAATGGATTTGCAGGATTTTGCAGAGGCAGCATTGGTGGTACCTCTCCAGTGTTTTGAGGTGCCTGCTGTACATGGTCCATGTCTCTGAAGCATACAGGAGGGCAGGTATTACTACTGCTCTGTAGACCATGAGCTTGGTGCCGGGTTTGAGGTCCTGGTCTTCAAATACTCTCATCCGAAGGCAAACGAAGGCTACACTGGCACACTGAAGGCGGTGTTGGACGTCGTCATCGACGTCTGCCCTTGTTGACAGTAGGCTCCCGAGGTATGGAAAGTGGTCCACATTGTCCAAGGCCTCGTCATGGATTTTGATAATTGGGGAGCAGTACTGTGTGGCGGGGGCAGGTTGGTAGAGGACTTTTGTCTTACAGACGTTTAGTGTAAGGCCCATGCTCTCATACGCTTCGGTGAAGGTGTTGACGATGGTTTGGAGTTCGGTCTCAGAGTGTGCGCAGACGCAAGCGTCGTCTGCATACTGTAATTTGATGACAGAGGATGGGACGACCTTGGATCTGGACTGGAGGCGATGGAGGTTGAACAGTTTCCCGTTTGTTCTGTAGATTGGCTCCACTCCAGCGGGGAGCTTACGCAGGGTGAGATGGAGCATTGCAGCCAGGAAGATCGAGAAGAGCGTTGGTGCAATGACACAGCTTTGCTTGACCCCGGTCCGTACATGAATTGGGTCTGTGGTGGATCCGTTGGTCAGGATCACGGCTTGCATGTCGTCGTGAAGCAGGCGGAGGATGGTGACAAACTTTTGAGGGCAGCCGAATTTGAGGAGGACACTCCATAATCCCTCACGGTTGACGGTGTCGAAAGCCTTTGTGAGGTCAAAGAAGGCCATGTACAGCGGTTGGTGCTGTTTCTTGCATTTCTCTTGTAGTTGACCCGCGGTGAAGATCATGTCCATTGTGCCCCTTAGTGGGCGGAATCCGCATTGCGACTCTGGGAGGAGCTCTTCAGCCACTGGGAGAAGGTGATTGAGGAGGATTCTTGTGATGACTTTCCCTGTGGCAGACAGCAGGGAGACTCCTCTGTAATTACCGCAATCGGACTTGTCACCTTTCTTGAAGATGGTCATGATTACGGCGTCTCCGAGATCCCCTGGCATGCTCTCCTCCTTCCAGATAAGAGAAATGAGTTCATGAATTTGCGCCAATAGTGCTTCTCCGCCATGTTTTAGTGCCTCGGCGGAGATTCCATCTGATCCTGAGGCCTTGTTGTTGTTCAGTTGTCGGATGGCCTTTTCAACCTCATGCCGGGCTGGGGTTGTGCTCAGGTGGTGGTGGGTAGCATGCTGCGGGATGGAGTTGAGGACACTCGCGTCGAAGACAGAGTCTCGGTTAAGGAGATCTTCGAAGTGCTCCTTCCAGCAGGCACTGACTGCCTCTCTGTCCTTGATGAGTACCTCTCCGTTGTTGGCCCGCAGTGGGGTAGGGCCTTGGGTGCTTGGGCCGTAGGTGGTTGTCGGCTAGCTGCTGGATCTCCTGCGCTTTCTCCACCCATCATCTGTTCTTTAGGTCGCGGGTTTTTTGTTGGACTTCGGCCTTCAGGCGTCTGTAGAGCTGCTTTCTTGCTCTCGAGTTCTGTTGCTGTTTCCAGATCAGGAATGCCTTGCACTTGCAGCTTATTAGCTCCTGGATCTCCTGGTCGTTCTCATCGAACCAATCTTGGTGTTTCCTGGTCGAGTGACCGAGCGTCTCTTCACAGGTGCTGATTATGGAGGCCTTGAGTGCAGACCAGGCGCTGTGGACAGTCTGTGTTTCTGAATCACTGGGAGTCACCAGGTTGTTTGTGAGGCGCAGGCTGAATAGGGCTTTCTTAGCAGGGTCTTTGAGTGCTCCAGCGTTAATTTTCCTGCGGCATTGCTTCTCACACACTCACACACACACACACACTCACACAGACACGCTCATTCTCACACACACACTCTCTCACACACTCTCACACACTCACACACTCATTCTCAAACTCTCACACACACACTGACACACACACTGACACACACGCTCATTCTCACACTCTCTCACACACACACACTCCCACCCGCACACACTCACACACTCTCTCACACACACTCACACACTCTCACCCGCACACACTCACACACTCTCTCACACACACTCACACACTCTCACCCGCACACACTCACACACTCTCACCCGCACACACTCACACACTCTCTCACACACACTCACACACTCTCACCCGCACACACACATGCGCATACACTCTCAGACACACTTACACACATTCCTTCCCGCACTGGAAATCACTCAGGAGCAGGAATCCTGGACGATTTCCCCCTCCCTGATGAATCAGTAATGTGACGGCAGCGGTCTGCTTCAAGTACCTGAAAATGCAATTCAGCAAAGGCAATTTCTAAACATCGCAGTCAGTGTTAACCAATAAAAGGCCCCAACTTACCAAAGTGTATGGCTCTCTCCCTTCAGTTATGTCATCAGCATCCGCTATTTATCAACAGATCATGCCGTGACCCTGATTTGGTTGCTGGGGGCTGCTGGGGTTCTGAGTCTCATTCTCTGGGGCCACCCTGTCCTGGTTTATCAGGTTATTACATTCATTGCTCTGCATCCCCTTCCATTTTTCCAACGTAAAGAAGGAAAACTTGTATTTCTCCAGCGCCTTTCACGACCTCAGGACGTCCCAAAGCCCTTTACAGCCAATGAAGTACTTTTGAATGTGGTCACAGAGGGTGAGTGTCAACATTAACTGAGAGAAAGAAGAACATAAGAATTAGGAGCAGGAGTCGGCCATTCGGCCCCTCGAGCCTGCTCCGCCATTTAATAAGATCGTGGCTGATCATCGACCTCAACTCCATTTTCCCGCCCGATCCCCATATCCCTTGATTCCCCTAGAGTCCAAAAATCTATCAATCTCAGCCTTGAATATACTCAATGATTCAGCATCCACAGCTCTCTGGGGCAGAGAATTCCAAAAATTCACAACCCTCTGAGTGAAGAAATTCCTCCTCATCTCAGTCCTAATTGGCCGACCCCTTATCCTGAGACTGTGCCCCTAGTTCTAGACTCTCCAGCCAGGGGAAACAACCTCTCAGCATCTACCCTGTCAATCCTCCTCAGAATCTTATATGTTTCATTGAGATCATCTCTCATTCTTCTAAACTCAAGAGAGTACAGGCCTAATCTACTCAAACTCTCCTCATAGGACAACCCTCTCATCCCAGGAAGGAGTGGGAGAGTGTGTCAGCATAAACTGAGAGGGAGGGAGAGAGTCAGCATTAACTGAGTGAGTGAGGGAGAGAGTCAGCATTAACTGAAGGAGTGAGGAGAGAGAGTGACAGCAGTAACTGAGGGAGTGAGGGAGAATGACACAGTTTTGGTCTCCTTATCTCAGGAAGGATATACTTGCCTTGGAGGCGGTGCAACGAAGGTTCACTAGATTGATTCCTGGGATGAGAGGGTTATCCTATGAGGAGAGATTGAGTAGATTGGGCCTACACTCTCTGGAGTTTAGAAGAATGAGAGATGAATATTGGCCAGGACACCGGGGAGAACTCCCCTGCTCTTCTTCAAAATAGTGCCATGGGGTCTTTTACAAGTGAAGGAATACTCTTTATACCCAGGGACTAAGTCACAAAACCCATGTAACTACGTGTTATCCTATATCGTAGACTGTTCTTGTGTTGCTAGCTTTTTGCTCGTTTTCTAGGCTGGCATGAATATCTAACGAATGAGTGTAGCAGTTCAAAGTAATTTATGGCATTTGAAGCATTTTGATCCGAAATAAATGCAAGTTTCTCTATAAGACGTCATTCATCAAACTTCTATCAAGTTATATGTAGAAAAAGAATCTTGCCTCGGCAACACACTCCTGTCCACAAACCTTACGTCACGCTTTACGGTTAAGCTTTTGTGCCAAGTAGTTACTATTGTCTATTGCTATGTCAACATTTCCCATTCAATTTTGCTATGTCAACTGTCGCGCTGTCGCTGCCGCCTCTGGCCACTAGGTGGCGCGGCGGATCGACTCTCTCCCAATAATGTCGCCATTTTGTATATCAAAAGCTTATCACCCGAACACGGGCTGCGCTGCGGGCAACCTGCTAGTACGTGGTATGACTTTCGGTGCCTCTTTAGTGGCTATTATTGTTAGGTATTTTTTTTTTTCCTTACTCCACAGCTCAGTGCTGCGCCGCGCTCTTCGTCATCCTCCTTTTCACTCGCTTCTGGTTCATGCCCGTGCTGTACGCAACATGGTGGCTCTGGGACCGCAACACGCCCTACCGAGGAGGCCGCAGATCTCTCTTCATCCGCAGCTCGAGAGTGTGGGGCTACTTTCGGGACTACTTTCCCATTCACGTGAGTATCAAGAGGGTGCAGAGGAACCAGAATGGTTCCGGGGATGGGGGGTATCTTAGCTACAAGGACAGGTTGGAGAAGCTGGATTTGTGTTCATTAGAGCAAAGGAGGTTGAGGGGTGATTTGATAGAGGTGTACAAGATTATGACGGGTTTGGATAGGCTAGACGGGGAAAGGCTGTTCCCACTAGTTGATGGTACAAGGACTAGGGGACACAGATTTAAGGTATTGGGCAAGAGATACAGGGGGGACATGAGGAAAAACTTTTTAACGCAGCGAGTGGTGAGGACCTGGAACTCGCTGCCGACGGAAGTGGTGGAAGCGGAGACACTCAATGTTTTCAAGGGGAGACTGGATAGGCACTTGAGGGAAATAAACTTGCAGGGCTACGGGGATAGAGCGGGGGAATGGGACTGACTGGATTGCTCTACAGAGAGCCGGCACGGACTCGATGGGCCAAATGGCCTCCTTCTGTGCCGTTATGACTCTCTGACTCTATGAGTGACGTCTCACTGGTAGCTCGGGGGGAAAAGGGGGAGCATTGAATCTCAGCTGTGCTGACGCCCTACTTGCAGTTATGTTCTCGTACTGTTTCTTACGGCTGTGAGACACCATTTATTTATTTAGACAATTTTATCCCACTGAGCCACATAAGGAGATATTAGGACAACTTGGTCAAAGAGGTCGGTTTTAAGGAGCATCTTAAAGGGGGAGAGAGAGGTGGAGCAGTTTAGGGAGGGAATTCCAGAGCTTAGGGCCCAGGCAGCTGAAGGCACGGCTGCCAATGGTGGAGCGAATAAAATCAGGGATGCTCAAGAGGGCAGAATTAGAGGAGCGCAGATATCTTTTTTAAAATTCGTTTCTGGAATGTGGGCGTCGCTGGCAAGGCGAGCATTTATTGCCCATCCCTAGTTGCCCCTTGAGAAGGTGGTGGTGAGCCGCCTCCTTGAACCGCTGCAGTCCGTGTGGTGAAGGTGCTCCCACAGTGCTGTTAGGGAGGGAGTTCCAGGATTTTGACCCAGTGACAATGAAGGAACGGCCGATATATTTCCAAGTCAGGATGGTGTGTGACTTGGAGGGGAACTTGGAGGTGGTGGTGTTCCCGTGCGTCTGTTGCCCTTGTCCTTCTCGGTGGAAGAGGTCGCGGGTTTGGGAGGTGCTGTCGAAGAAGCCTTGGCGAGTTGCTGCAGTGCCTCTTGTAGATGGTACACACTGCAGCCACGGTGCGCCGGTGGTGGAGGGAGTGAATGTTTAAGGTGGTGGATGGGGTGCCGATCAAGGGGGTTGTGGGGCTGGAGGTAGGGAGGGGGGGCGAGGGCCATGGAGGGATTTGAAAACAAGGATGAGAATTGTAAAACCGAGGCGTTGCCAGACCGGGAGCCAATGTCGGTCAGCGAGCACAGGGGGTGATGGGTGAACGGGACTTGGTGCGAGTTAGGATACGGGGCAGCAGAGTTTTGGATGACCTCAAGTTCACGAGCTTTTTAACGTTACAACGACACGACCAAACCCACGGTAGGAGCAGGTTGAGGCGACCTTGAACTCTGTGTCCAAGATTGTACTTCACCTGACCCTGATGAACATTAAAAAAAAACACAAAAATCAAGAAGCTCTTAATAAAAGCAACTGAAAAAAACTATTTTTTTCTATACAGTCAAAGTAACTGTGAAAGAAAAGTTGAAGAAAATCAAAGTTTAAGAGTAACTTGAATAGTGCGGCGAGCTGGCAGCTTTAGATGGCTGAAACCTGCCCTCTGGTGGCAGCATCTGCTCACTGCACCTGGGCTCTCAGTCAGTGGCGTTTCTGATGATTACAGAAGACCTGGGCTTTCCTCCCTGGTACTGCCCGAATTCAGGCATTGTCAGGGCGGGCGGAATTGCATAGAAACATAGAAGATAGGAGCAAGAGTAGGGCATTCGGCCCCTCAAGCCTGCTCCGCCATTTAATATGATCATGGCTGATCATCCAAATTCAGTACCCTGTCCCTGCTTTCTCCCCATATCCCTTGATCCCTTTAGCCTTAAGAAATATATCTAACTCCTTCTTGAATATATTTAATGACTTGGCCTCTACTGCCTTCTGTGGTAGAGAATTCCACAGGTTCACCACTCTCTGGGTGAAGAAATTCCTTCTCATCTCAGTCCTAAATGGCTTACCCCTTATCCTTAGACTGTGACCCCTGGTTCTGGACTCCCCCGCCATCGGGAACATCCTTCCTGCATCTAGTCTGTCTAGTCCTGTTAGAATTTTATAAGTTTCAATGAGATCCCCTCTCATTCTTCTAAACTCCAGCGAGTATAAGCCCAATCGACCCAATCTCTCCTCATACGTCATTCCTGCCATCCCAGGTATCAGTCTGGTGAATCTTTGCTGCACTCCCTCCATGGCAAGAACATCCTTCCTCAGATAAGGCGACCAAAACCGCACACAATACTCAAGGAGACGTTTGCCCGGAGGACCTGTTGGTTGCCACCACTTCCTGGGTCTGGTGTCAGCCACGGTTCAGTGGGTCGCACTCTTGTGCTCTGACTCCGATAGTTGTGAGTTCAAAGCTAGGTGGGACAGTAAGCTGCGAGGAGGACACAAGAGGCGAGTTGGGAGCGGGTCAGCTGACTTGTGGGTTCCGATCCCGCCCCCCAACGACGCCCGACGCACAGACGCTATTTTGCGTCAATTGGCCTTGTTAAGTCCGCCCTGCGGTGTCAGATGACGTCAGTTGATGACGCGTCATCTGCCGGTTTTCTTAAAGGGGACAGGCACATTTTTGTTTGACAGATGATTTTTCAGTGTTTGACAGCATTGAGGTGCTGCAAACACTGACAATCACTGTACAAAGGTGAGCCCTTGCACCCAGGCTCTCCAGTACCTCCTCCTTAGGATAAAACAGATGGCAGCTGCAGGTGAGGTTACAGAAACGATCTGTCACTGGTGAGAGAGGTTCTCCCAATGAGCTGGGACTACACAAACACTTCAAACCTTATTACCTACAGAAAAGTCTAAATACATTAAAAATGATTTTCCCAGCATTTCCTTACCTCTGAAACTCACCAGTGCACCATTGGATCCTTCACCCCACTTCTGCAGCTGTCATCAATGCTCAAACACTACAGCAGACTCACAACACGCCACACTTACCTGGCGTGGTGTCCGGACCTTGGGAAGCCCGCAGTCGACCTGTCAAAATGGGAAAAAGCCTCTTAACTGCCTGTGAACAAGTAGTTAAGTGGCTATAATCCTCTTCCCACCGCTAGGAGTCGAGTCCCGGCGCAAATCGGGGACCCGACTCCCGGGAAGATTGATTGGAGGCGGGTTGACAGCGGGTTCGGGACCTGTTTACAATCTTTTTGATTTTGCCAGCAGTCCCACCTCCAAACCCGACCCCTGAGCGCTGGCAAAATCGCCCCCAAAGACCCTGCAAAGGGATATAGACAGGCTAAGTGAGTGGGCAATAAGGTGGCAGATGCAGTATAATGTGGGGAAATGTGAGGTTATTCACTTTGGTAGGAAGAAGAGAAACAGAATATTTTTTAAATGGTGAGAAACCATTGAATGTTGGTGTTCAGAGAGATTTGGGTGTCCTCGTACAGGAAACACAGAAAGTTAGCATGCAGGTACAGCAAGCAATTAGGAAGGCAAATGGCATGTTGGCGTTTATTGCAAGGGGGTTGGAGTACAAGAGTAAGGAAGTCTTGCTACAATTGTACAGGGCTCTGGTGAGACCATACCTGGAGTACTATGCTCAGTTTTGGTCTCCTTATCTAAGGAAGGATATACTTACCTTAGAGGTGGTGCAATGAAGGTTCACTAGATTGATTCCTGGGATGAGAGGGTTGTCCTATGAGGAGAGATTGAGTAGATTGGGCCGATACTCTCTGGAGTTTAGAAGAATGAGAGGTGATCTCATTGAAGCATATAAGATTATGAGGGGGGATTGACAGGGTAGATATTGAGAGATTGTTTCCCCTGGCTGGAGAATCTAGAACTAGGGGGCGTAGGCTGCGATTTACCCTACCTTGGCGGGTCGTGGTGGGCGAGGTCGGTGGCAGGTCGTGGCCTCGCTGCTGGCTCCATCCCGGCCTCCGACATGAATTTCTCCTGATTGGGCGTGTTAAGCCCGCCCAGCGAGTTTTCCGGCCAATTGAAGGAAGCGGGTCTAATGATGTCATTTGATGACGCAACATCAGCCGGTTTCCTTAAAGGGACCATGCGCAAATTGATTTTGACAGTTGTGCTGTCAGTGTTCTACAGCATTGAAGTGCTGCAAACACTGACAATGACTACACAGAGAGGTGCAGGGCTGCACCCAGGCTGTCCCATGACTCCCTCCATATGCTTATGGAGAGAGTCACAGAACGCAGGGAGGTTCTCTTCCCTTCCAATGGGCAGAAGAGACCTCCCCAGGAGATCAACACAGCCTGGTTGCACAAGAAGACACAAGCAGGTATGGCGTTAGGAGGACCAGACTGCAGTGACACAAACCTTTCAATGATCTCAGTAGATCACGAAACGTTACTGCAAAGCCACGCTCAACCTCATCCTGCTGTGCCACTCATCACATCCCCATCACTCTGCCTTCCCTACCCTACTCCTGCACACCCTTACTCACACCAACTTACCTTGCACCTCCACGCATCCCTCTCTATCTACATTATCACTTCCCCATCTCTCTAGGCACCCCTCACACTCACCCTCATCCTAGTCCAATCATACCAACTAACAACACACAAGGGTGGGCACTTGTGTGTTTTAGCCAATGTTCATGTGAAGTTTCTGGTAATGTGCTGTCAAACATTGAAATCTTTATCTTCAACACTTTCCGTTCATGGGCAGATTTGTGTGCACCTTTGGAAGTGGCTTAGTGAGTTGCAGTGAATGGTGAGACATAACGGTACCCCCCGCAATGGTCATGAGTGTGAAAGGATGGCTTGGGCATTGTAGGGATGCTTTATGGTGTTGGTGTGGGGTGGTGCCAACCTGGTGCATCATGTGGCAGCCAGGGTGTACAGCGTCAAGTGAAGTAAATCTGGCCATGGTGAGGCCATCCCTGGCCTCCCGGGCAGCAATGTGGTCGGGTGCTGATGCCCTCTGTCCTGTACAGCATCAGGTGATTGCAGAGAAGGTTGGTGTTGTTGTTGGTGCTGCTGGTGTTGGGGCTGATCGTGGTCGGATTCTGAGGACCAAGGTGAGAGAGTATAAACCGTACCCATGCTGATGGAATAGATGACAGATGAACTTGAGATGACAGAAGCGATCTGTCAATGCTGAGAGAGGTTGTTCCAATGAGGTGACACTGGATAGAGAGTTTCCTCCAAACACTTGCAACCTGCATAAAGCTCAATCTGTCTTCCAAATGCAGTAAGCAACAGCTTCTGAGCTTGGAAAGTGAACAGCTGTGAGATGGGAGCTTTTATAGAACATTTCCCGCTGTCAAGTAATGAGATGATTCCATGGTCATTCAACTCCCGCCCAGCTTAACCGACGTGATCCCCGAGCAGCGTGGACCCCGTGGGCGAGCTGGTAAATTCTAAAGGTGAGCTCAAAATAGTTGTTAATCCTCTGTTAACAAGGTCATAATGACCTGAATAGCCTCCCCTGCCGCTGCGTGTTGGGTCTGCTCAGCGCTGACAGACCCGACATCTGGGAAAGGTGCGTAGCGGCGGGTTGACAGCGGGTCCCGACCTGCTGTCAAAAATTTTTTTCCCACCAGACCCGCCATCGATCGTGCCCGCTGACCCCCCGGAAAATTCCTCCCATAGTCTCAGGATCAGCCATTTAGGACTGAGATGAGGAGGAATTTCTTCACTCAGAGGGTGGTGAATCTTGGAATTCTCTACCCCAAAGGGCTGTGGATGCTCAGTCATTGAGCATATTCAAGGCTGAGATCGATAGATTTTTGGACTCATGGGGAATCGAGGGATATGGGGATCGGGCGGGAAAGTGGAGATGAGGTCGATGATCAACCATGATCTTATTGAATGGCGGAGCAGGCTCGAGGGGCCGTATGGCCTACTCCTGCTCCTAATTCTTATGTTCTTATGTTCTTAAGCCTCACTCCAGAGACTTGAGCACAAAAATCTCGGCTGACACTCCCAGTGCAGCCCTGAGGGAGTGCCGCACTGTCGGAGGTGCCGCCTTTCAAGTGAGATGGTAAATTGAGGCCCCGTCAGCTCTCTCAGGTGGATGTGAAAGATCCCGTAGCACTATTTGAAGACCGGTGTCCTGGGGCCAATATTTATCCCTCAATCAACATCACTAAAAACAGATTATCTGGTCATTATCGCATTGCTGTTTGTGGGAGCTTGCTGTGCGCAAATTGTCTGCCGCGTTTCCCACATTACAACAGTGACTACACTTCAAAAAAGTACTTCATTGGCTGTAAAGCGCTTTGGGACGTCCTGAGGTCGGTGAAAGGCGCTGGAGAAATGCAAGTTCTTTTTCTGGACGTGATATTGATCATTAAATACATCCACCCAAATATGAAAGATATACAGTGCCATTCACCACCTGAGGAAGTCCCAAAACGTTTTACAGCCAATGAAGTAGAATCATTGAACGATACAGCTCAGCAGGAGGCCCTTCGGCCCATCGTGCCTGTGCCGGCCCTTTGAAAGAGCGCTCCAATAAGTCTCACTCCCCCCCTGCTCTTTCCCCATAGCCAATGCTCCCTTTCAGCTGCGCGGCTACGCGGGGCTCTTGTGCGCCAGTGCAACCGGCTCACCGGCTTTTAAATCGGAAAAACCGCGCAGGCGCAGTATTTTGAATGGGCCGCGCAGCCCCTTAAAGGGGCCGCGCACCCAAAAAGTATTAAAGGGAACATTGCCCATAGCCCTGCAAATTTTACTTCCCTTCCAGTATTTATCCAATTCCCTTTTGAAAGTTATTATTGAATCTGCTTCCACCGCCCTTTCAGGCAGCGCGTTCCAGATCACAACAACTCGCTGCGTAAATAAAAGTACGTCCGGTTGTCGGAAATGCAGCAGCCAATGTGCGCACAGCAAGCTCCCACAAACAGCAATGAGATAATGGCCAGATAATCTGTGTTAGTGCCGTTGGTGCGGAGATAAATATTGGCCAAGGTTCAAGTAGACCACGTTCAGCACTCCCAGGATATACAGAAGTTCCCGTATTTCTGCGGAAAGATCGCTGTAAAGAGGTGTGGATCGGAAAGTAGTGCTCTGTTCTCTGTACCTCATGTTGGGGTTACTGAACCACGAAGGCTTCAGGTCCAAATCCTGGCTGGTGTTGCGTTAGTGAGTCTCAACTGCAGCAGTGCTCCAGAACCCACACTTGGCCTCAGCACACGGGATCCCACCAGGAAAGCTTAGATGGCGGGTGACAACGGGATTGAGCTCAATCGTGATACTCCACTACTCGAATAGCCTGACGACACTCTCTTCCCAGTATCTTATCCAAGTGACCATTCTTCACAGCTGCCTGTGGCTGCACCCATAGACTTGCCTGTCTATCGCGCCTTTCACGACCTCAGGACGTCCCAAAGCGCTTTACAGCCAATGAAGGACTTTTGAAAGTGTTGTAATGTTGGAAATGTGGTAGCCAATTTGAGCACAGCAAGCTCCCACAAACAGTAATGAGATAACGACCAGATCATCTGTTTTAGTGATGTTGATTTAGGGATAAATATTGGCCCCAGGACGCCAGGGAGAACTCCCCTGCTCTTCTTCAAAATAGTGGCCGTGGGATCTTCTACGTCCACCTGAGAGAGCAGACGGGGCCTCGGTTTAACGTCTCATCCAAAAAGACGGCACCTCCGACAGTGCAGCACTCCCTCAGTACTGCCCCTCCGACAGTGCAGCACTCCCTCAGTACTGCCCCTCCGACAGTGCAGCGCTCCCTCAGTACTGCCCCTCCGACAGTGCGGCGCTCCCTCAGTACTGCCCCTCCGACAGTGCAGCACTCCCTCAGTACTGCCCCTCCGACAGTGCGGCGCTCCCTCAGTACTGCCCCTCCGACAGTGCAGCGCTCCCTCAGTACTGCCCCTCCGACAGTGCGGCGCTCCCTCAGTACTGCCCCTCCGACAGTGCAGCGCTCCCTCAGTACTGCCCCTCCGACAGTGCAGCACTCCCTCAGTACTGCCCCTCCGACAGTGCAACACTCCCTCAGTACTGCCCCTCCGACAGTGCAGCGCTCCCTCAGTACTGCCCCTCCGACAGTGCAGCGCTCCCTCAGTACTGCCCCTCCGACAGTGCAGCACTCCCTCAGTACTGCCCCTCCGACAGTGCAGCACTCCCTCAGTACCGCCCCTCCGACAGTGCAGTGCCCCCTCAGTACTGCCCCTCCGACAGTGCGGCGCTCCCTCAGTACTGCCCCTCCGACAGTGCAGCACTCCCTCAGTACCGCCCCTCCGACAGTGCAGTGCCCCCTCAGTACTGCCCCTCCGACAGTGCAGCGCTCCCTCAGTACTGCCCCTCCGACAGTGCATCGCTCCCTCAGTACTGCCCCTCCGACAGTGCGGCACTCCCTCAGTACTGCCCCTCCGACAGTGCGGCACTCCCTCAGTACTGCCCCTCCGACAGTGCAGCTCTCCCTCAGTACTGCCCCTCCGACAGTGCAGCACTCCCTCAGTACCGCCCCTCCGACAGTGCGGCGCTCCCTCAGTACTGCCCCTCCGACAGTGCAGCACTCCCTCAGTACTGCCCCTCCGACAGTGCGGCGCTCCCTCAGTACTGCCCCTCCGACAGTGCGGTGCTCCCTCAGTACTGCACTGGGAGTGTCAGCCTAGATTTTTGTGCTCAGGTCTCTGGAGTGGGACCCGACTGAGAGGCGAGAGAGTGCTGCCCACTGAGCCACGATTAACAGGCAACATATTCAGGAGCGATGAGAAGAAAATTGTTGGGGGAGAAAGGGGTTAAAAGCAGAAGGGCAATGTTAACTCCTGCTTCATTGCTGTAGTGTAATCCGTGTCTACATGAAATGACCTTGCACTCCTCTAGGTTCTTGTTTATCCAGAGCTGGAACGGACTCTCGTGACTGTGGTTACTTCTGAACTTGTTGGGGGGAAGCGTTGAGTGGTCTCTCTGCGGGTCAGCACAGATCAAGGATTATCGAAACAAAATAAACCAACTAAACAAAAACAGGTTCAGGCCATGGGTGGGTAACCACTTAAAATTGAGAAATGTGACATGCTGTGTTTCAGCGCTGACAGTACACGCAATTACACAACACATGCAGCAAGAAAAAAGCAGTAGACAGTCCAACAGTGATTGATATTGTCATCTGTAAGGGGTTTTTGTCTCGGCTTATTTGTAGGTCAGCCAGTTATGTTTTCCTGGACTGTCATGCCCGCTGTGCGGTTGCGAATCGTTATCCCCTTTATTATTAGTTCTGAGCCCAGGACTTATCGAGCGGCGATAAGGACAAACGAACAGACCCGTGGATTGGTGCGAGGAAAACCAATGTTTATTTACAGAAGTAAAACTACAGAGAAACAGTATCATATGAAAATGGTTTTACACTTAGCATGGGAAGAGAACGGACACATCGAGGGAAAAATCCTAAAATTACAGTTTTAGCAATATCCCCATTCATCCCCACCCTTATGCCTAACTAAAATTGTCTTGCGACAGCCAGAAGAAAGATAATGCTCACCGGTGAAATGGATGGAAAAAAACCTGGCCCTGTGCTCTGTTTCTGCCGTCGACACATGGCGTTTCTGGTAGTCTTCTTTCTGGGCTGCTGGCAGACAGAGCGAATCGGGTCCAGGCAGAGAGAGCGAGAAATGGCTGGGTCTTCCCAGATATACCCCTCCCGGACGCCCTAATCTTCCTACCGATTAGCACATTTCTATTGTCTGATCTGGGCATGATGAATTTTAACAAAAGGTACTGGTCTCGGCCCATCATGTTAGATGGCCGGTAATGGTGTGATACCAGTTCTTCAACTGCCACCCTATTGTTCGACAGGTTGGATGATTGTCCAGAACAGTTCCGTTGATGGGCCCAGCGCCATCTCAATGTCCCCGCCGATTACTTGAGCAAACACCTTGAAAGCCTTATGCATAGACCTGATTGTAATGCATAAAGAAAGGTCCTGTCCTGCTGCAGACATCGGAATACACAAACTGCCAAGCTCTCAGTCACGAGGCCCGACCGCGGCCATTTTATGCCCTGGATTTTAAAACTCAGTCTGACCAGGGTTTCTTTATTAATAAGTCCAACAACAAACATCTTCGGGGGGGGAACACATGAAATTTTGCGAATCCTTTCAGTCCCCCCTGTGGAGACTTAAACTTGCTTGAAGTGTCCATACGAGGTGAACAAAATTTCTGACTGTCGCAAACAACCTTCCCCTTTATTTACCAATCCTAATTCCCCCGACACGTACATTCCCCCACTTGGAGAATAACCGCAGTGTACAGCAGGCATTTTAGATAGGAAAACAAATTATTTTCCAGTAATCCCAGCAAGGAGGGGGTCCAACCTACCCCTGCACCACTTGGGATAAAACAGTTTTTTTTTAATCAAACAAAAAAACAACAAACGGAGGGGACCATCTTTATTAAAAATAATAAAATGAGGCCGCCATCACTCGTAAGTGGTGCGACACGGAATTCACGCGAGTGTCTCGTCTACCCGAGCATACTGGTCCCTCCAGACCCTTTGGGTTCTTGCTACTGCCTCGGGACCCTTTTTCCGACACTGGACGCAAACCAGGTAGAGGACGATCCCGAGCTGACAAATTACGAGCGCGTGTGATGCCAGACGAATCCAGAAGGGGACCTCGATATTCTCAAAGATGTCCCACCAGGGTGGGGTCGTAATATCCAGAATATCGGCCCCTATCTGGATAGTCTGCTGCTCCAGTGTATAAAAATGCTTTTGCGACACTACTACGGCCCTTAATAGTTTAATGAGGTGTTCTGGGAGAGGGGGAATCTGGTAGCCGAAGTGAGCCACATACTTTTGGAGGTTGGTGAAATTCTCTCTTACAGTTAGGTGAACCGTGGATGGTTCAGGAATGGGGACAATTCGTTCCTGGGCCACTTGAACTTCTGCCTTGGGTTTAAAGCAGAAGCTGCTGTCACTCACCGCGCACCAGCTGTGCTGTCCGTGCTGGTAGTGAGACGCTCCTGTGGTGACGCAATATGTCCCACCTCCTATATATGCTACCTGTGGGGGAACATGGCCTTGTGCCATGGCTTCCATGGTACAATTTATAGGTTTCGCGTCAGCAGCTCTGAACCCGCATTGTGGTTTCGAATAGGCATTCAAGTGCTGGGGACACAGGATGATGTATGCTCCCCGGCTACGGCACCCCGAGAGGTCAGTACCCGTCATAGCGTGATCCCACTTTATGACGTAGGGCGGGACCGCTGTAAAACGAACGTGTACACCCCCCTGAATGACACCAATGTTCTCCACCCTGTATACCGGTGCGGGTCGGGCCGTCCCGCCCATGACAGGCATCCTTACTATTATCCCCATGATAGTGTGGTTGGAACGTCCACAGTCCACTGGGACTGGGTAGGCCTCGGAAGCTAGTCGGAGCTGGCACGGGCTTAATGCGTTCTCAAAAGGGTGGAGGGCTGCGAGGTGCTTGTTGCTGATCCAGGAGGGGACCAAACCCTGTTTTAAGTTCTCCAGATTTCTGCGGCCCTCGCCCAGCAACCATGCCCCGTACAGTACGCACACCTCGTTCTGCGCAGCTTGATCGGACGCATTCCGATCCTCCCTAATGAGCGCATTCACCGTCTTTGCATGTATCTCCAGCTCCGCTATGATCTCCTTTAGATGGAGAGTCATGGCCTGGTCTTCATGCAGTTCCGAACCCACTACCTTATTCTCATCAGTTAAGACCTTCTTTAATTGGGTCTTCAGACCATTGATCTGCGTCTGCAGTTCAATGTCGTCTAAACTATTAATCACTGAAGACCCCGCATTAAAACCCGTTAAAACATCATTAACAGTACCCCTTCTCTGTCTCCCCACCCCGTCCCAAGCCTCGTGGCTATGTGTATACAATTTGGTCTTATCGATCTCCGCAAAATCGAATTCGTAAAACTTTTGAAATGTTTCCCTTAAGAGGGCTTGATATAGTTTAGCGGTCTCTGCAGGGCACCACGCGGGCAAGTGCACCTCAGTGAGATTTAAGATCACCAAGGCCACCGCGTAATGCACCCCTTGATAGAGCACCTGGTCTGTGGGTACCAGCACCAGGCCGTTCCCTGGTCCCTTGATGGTGGCGGGGCATCCCTCTGCTACAGTCCGTGACGTTGGGGTCGTGGGCAGGGGCTGTCGGGGACAGGTCACTAATTCAGTGGCATTAACCGAGATTGGGGAGTATGGGATCGCGCATGCATCCAGGCGCGACCCCCAGTCCATCCCCCTCCCGTTATCCTGCCACTGGCTGTGGAAAATGATGGAAACGCCCGTGGGGCAGACTCTCTCTGAACCCCACATACAGACATAGAGCCCCTGATCCGGTTCCCACCATTTGTCCCAGCACACACTTAACCCTCCCTGGGTCCCCGTGATGGTCCTGTGGGTGTCGTTCCCTAATCTTTCCCATTCTACCCTGGGGTTCCCCATGTCTTTGCTTAATTTTCTGAGCCACCACCACCTATCCAGGGGAACGTTGCCCTTACATGATAAACAAATCCTTTTGCCCACGGTGACGCTGATCCTTGGGGTGACGATCCGTATCCTCGGGCACTGGAGGGAGGCCTCCCCATATGTAAAACCAGTCTGGCTCGAGTACTGGGTCGAGTTTGACCCCAGCCATCCAGGCCAGCTCCCCTCGTGAGTATACGAGGCAATTTCATCCGCCTCGCGTAGGCCACATCCATCGTGGGCTAGGGGCGCCGTCCTTCCGGAGCATCCGAAGATTCGGTGGTCCTCGGTGTCGCCTCTTCTCGCGAGGCTCAGCCCAGACAGGGCGAGCAAGATCAGGCCTCCGAACATTTCCCTTTTAATTACCTGAGAAAAAATAAAGAACATCTAGCCAGGCTCCCTATAGGCTCCTTGGCTGGGGTGAAGTGTGAGCAGGTCCCTCGACCTCAGCTCACATGGACAAACACACATACACTGGAACGGTACCATCTTAAAACTGCTATACGGTTCCGCACCTTAAAATCAAACTCAACAATCTAACTTAAAACTACCAACTTCTCAGACCAAGTTCTGTACATTTGCTGCCCGTCTCCGAGCGGCTAGCTTAAGCTCTGTCAGGACTGCGGCAGGCTGCTCCCTGCAGCGTGGCTGTACGGACTCTTACTTCTGGTCCCTCACAGCCTGCGACTGTTGGCTGGGGACCTGTGTCTTTTAACCTAACTTGCTCGGGAGGTCGCCCCTTTAAACTGGAGAGTCGGCGACCATGCCTTCCTAGGTTGGGGTGTCCGAGGGGACCTCCTAGGAAGTGCTATAGGTGGGGCTCCCCCGGCGAGCGGACTCTTGCCGTGGGTCGCAGTCCTCGCGGGCTGGGGGCTTTTCCCCCGTGGCTCCTCCCCTCCCAAGTCTGAGCTGGGGACAGGCAATCCCTCGCTGCCTGCTGCTGTTGGCTGAGAGTCCTCACCTCCAGGTTCAAAACCTGGGTCGGGGGCGGGGCTATCTGGTTCAGGCTCCTCCTCCTCCCCACCTGAGTCCCAGAAGAGAGGGGGGGTGGTTTGAACAGGGGCCTGGGTGACTCCTCCCTCAACGCACGCAACTGTACCTGCATGTGTTGCCTGTGAGCTGAGACTTGCTGGCTCCTCCCCTTTGTCAGGTTTAAACAGTTTGCACTGGTTAATGCTGCTAGCAGCCTGCCTGTGAACCTGTTTTAAAACCTTGTCCATTTCCTCAAACGGACATTCTAGGGACTCCCCATCTCACTCTTTACCAGGACGGCCTTAAGGACAGGATCCTGGGCTTGGACCTGCTTTAAGTCCGGGGCCAAAGCTACCTCCTGTGTGCCTCCCTTGCCCCGGATTGCGGCTACCGGACCTGCTTTACGGGGATCCCAGAACTCTCCTTCCCTGGCCCCCTGCTTGCCGGCCTTTTGGTTACCCTCCCACGTGGTATGGAGGGATCCTAAATCTATGTCCAAAGGTTTGGACATTGCCCCAGCCTGCTTGTTCCCTGTGAATCCCATTAAACTGTACGGGACCCCGTTAGACCTGGGTGAATTGGTCGGGTCTTCCGAATGGACCACCGTGCTGGCAGCTCCGGTGTCCACTAGATGTCTCCCCTGCACTTTCTCCACCCCCTTAACATCGTATCCCGGGGAACACAGGTAGACAGGCTGCGCTGGTTCTAGTCATAGGTCTGCGTTGTATGGGGCTGATGGGATCAATGCGCCAGTGGCTGTAGCTACCTTCCCCGGACTGGTCAGGAGAACCCGCAGTGATTCTAGAACGCTCTCTACTGTGGGGGTCCCAGTGTCTACCTTTGGGCCTGGAGCTGTGGAGCTCTTTCCCTTGGTGTCCTTCCAGGGGTTTTTGCAATCTTTGCGCCAGTGGCCGTCCTTCCCGCAGCCATAGCAGTTTAACTTATTCTGGGAGGGACGGTTTCCCTCCTGGTGCCACTCTTTCTTATTCTGGCCCCCAGGTTTAACCTCGTGGACTTTCCCTTTGGACTGGGGCGTCTCAATTCCCCTCCCGTTATTTCTAAATGCTACCGTGAGCTGGCGGATCACCGTTTCTTCGGTGGTCTGGGGGTTTCGGGGGTCAAACCAGGCCGCAGCCTGGGCTCGGATTTGGGGCAGGCAGTTTGTCATGAGACAACGGAGCCAGTGGGCCAATTGGTCTCTGTTTAGGAACGTCTGCGTTCCCGGACACGCGCTCCGGTAGACTGGCCACAGCCTGTCTGCGAATGCCTGCGGGGACTCCCCGGGGAGCTGTACCGTTTTTTCCACTCGGGCGAACGGACTCCCATCATTTAGTCCCATGGCCTCCAGTATCTCATCCCTTAACTCCTCGTAGTCTTTCTGTCCCTTCTTACACTCATCCGATAGGGTTTGGAGGAGATCACTACCCAGAGAGAACAGCAGCATTTTTGCTTGTTCTGCCTCATCGCAGTCATTAACGCATGCTGCCTGTTCTATCTCCTGGAAATGTAGAGAGGGGTCCCCCCTCACTGTGAGCTTAGGGATGTGTCCAACCATGGCTCTGAGCTGTTGGGTACCATGTGGCACTCCAAACTGGTTCTGGATGGCCCCTAGGTCCTCGCCATCGGCTGGCGGGCCGTACCTCCGTTGTTTGAGGGGGTACACTGGTCCCGGACCCGGTCTATCCCCTAGGGCCTGCTGGGTCTCCCCTAATGCTCCATCCTCCACCCCCTCTTGCTGCCAGGCCTCCTGAAAACTCGGGGCTATGGGTGGCGGTCGTGAAACCTCTGATTCCCTAACCAGTGCCTTTCTGGGAGCTGCCTGTGGGACTTCCCTGCTTGGGTTGCCGGTAAAATCCAACTGGCCCGTCTTCGGGCTAATGAGGCATACCATGCCCTTCGCCCTTACTAAGGCCATGTCCAAGCTTTCTATTTCTTGCCTACAGGGGCCATGATCGGCGTCTTCAAACCCCTGGGCACAAGCCAGCTTATATGCTGCTTTTACTTCGCCTACTTTCTCCTCCTGCTCTTTCAATTCTTGCGTGAGGCTGGAAATCTTGTCCATTAACCTAACCTCACTACCTCTCGCCTCTCTGACCTGGTATTCCAGGTGTTCCATCCTGTGCCTAGCGCTACCTTTGAGCTCAGCGATCCGGTCTTCCAGGCGCTCTGACTTTGCCTGGTGTTCCCTTTGAGCTTCAACGGCCCAGGCCCTCATACGCTCTAACTCAGCCTGATGATCCCGCGCCGTCTACGCCCTCTCTTGGCTTACTGCCTGGAGGGCCGCGATTACTTTCTCCTCCGCTGCAGTCTTTTCCTGCAGCTCTCGGGTCAACTGTTTGATCTTGGCTGCTCGTGTTGCAACAGCACGGTCTAACATTAAAACCTGCTTTTTCAAACACATGAGCCAGACCGCCTTTTCAATACCTCTCCTGTACTCTTTACTTGCTGTCCACTGGGCAGCTGCATCTAGGGGGCGCTCGGCTTTTAACATATCACACACCCATTTTTTTGCGATATTTACTTTTCCGCACACATATGTCGATAACCTACGCTCCATTGCAGATTCCTCCTCCGCAACACGGTCTGCCTTATCACACGCTTTCGCCTGGGCTCCTGGCTGACTCGCCATTTCTGTAAGGGGTTTTTTGTCTCGGGCTTATTTGTAGGTCAGCCAGTTATGTTTTCCTGGACTGCCTGCCCGCTGTGCGGTTGCGAATCGCTACCCCTTATTATTAGTTCTGAGCCCAGGACTTATCGAGCGGCGATAAAGACAAACGAACAGACCCGTGGATTGGTGAGAGGAAAACCAATGTTTATTTACAGAAGTAAAACTACAGAGAAACAGTATCATATGAAAACGGTTTTACACTTAGCATGGGAAGAGAACGGACACATCGAGGGAAAATCCTAAAATTACAGTTTTAGCAATATCCCCATTAATCCCCACCCTTATGCCTAACTAAAATTGTCTTGCGACAGCCAGAAGAAAGATAATGCTCACCGGTGAAATGGATGGAAAAAAACCTGGCCCTGTGCTCTGTTTCTGCCGTCGACACGTGGCGTTTCTGGTAGTCTTCTTTCTGGGCTGCTGGCAGACAGAGCGAATCGGGTCCAGGCAGAGAGAGCGAGAAATGGCTGGGTCTTCCCAGATATACCCCTCCCGGACGCCCTAATCTTCCCACCGATCAGCACATTTCTATTGTCTGATCTGGGCATGATGAATTTTAACAAAAGGTACTGGTCTCAGCCCATCATGTTAGATGGCCGGTAATGGTGTGATACCAGTTCTTCAACTGCCACCCTATTGTTCGACAGGTTGGATGATTGTCCAGAACAGTTCCGTTGATGGGCCCAGCGCCGTCTCAATGTCCCCGCCGATTACTTGAGCAAACACCTTGAAAGCCTTATGCATAGACCTGATTGTAATGCATAAGGAAAGGTCCTGTCCTGTTGCAGACATCGGAATACACAAACTGCCAGGCTCTCGGTCACGAGGCCCGACCGCGGCCATTTTATGCCCTGGATTTTAAAACTCAGTCTGACCAGGGTTTCTTTATTAATAAGTCCAACAACAAACATCTTCGGGGGGGGAACACATGAAATTTTGCGAATCCTTTCACATCACAACACATTGGAGAGAGTTTTGGCGTTTGGGAACTTGTTTGCAAAATTAAAGCCCATGGGATTAAAGGGGCAGAGGTGGCATCGATAGGAAGTTGGCTAAGGGACGGAAAGCAGAGAGTGGTGGTGAACGTGTTGTTTTTCAGATTTTTATTTTTTATTCGTTTATGGGATTTGGGCGTCGCTGGCAAGGCCAGCATTTATTGCCCATCCCTAATTGCCCCTTGAGAAGGTGGTGGTGAGCCGCCTTCTTGAACCGCTGCAGTCCGTGTGGTGAAGGTTCTCCCACAGTGCTGTTAGGGAGGGAGTTCCAGGATTTTGACCCAGCGACGATGAAGGATCGGCCGATACATTTCTAAGTCAGGATGGTGTGTGAATCAGAGGGGAACTTGGAGGTGGTGGTGTTCCCATGCGCCTGCTGCCCTTGTCCTTCTAGGTGGAAGAGGTTGCGGGTTTGGGAGGTGCTGCCGAAGAAGCCTTGGCGAGTTGCTGCAGTGCATCTTGTAGATGGTACACACTGCAGCCACGGTGCACCGGTGGTGGAGGGAGTGAATGTTTAAGGTGGTGGATGGGGTGCCAATCAAGCGGGCTGCTTTGTCCTGGATGGTGTCGAGCTTCTTGAGTGTTGTTGGAGCTGCACTCATCCAGGCAAGTGGAGAATATTCCATCACACTCCTGGAGGGAGGTACACAGGGGTCGGTATTAGGACCACTGCTCTTTTTGATATGTACTAATGACCTGGACTTGGGTGTACAAGGCATAATTTCAAAGTTTGCAGATGACACGAAACTCGGAAATGTAGCAAACAAGGAGGAGGATAGTAACAGACTTCAGGAGGGCATAGACCGGCTGGTGAAATGGGCAGACACACGGCAGATGAAATTTAACGCAGCGAAGTGTGAAGTGATATATTTTGGTAGGAAGAATGAGAGACAATATAAACTAAATGATACAATTTTAAAGGGGGTGCAGGAAGAGAGAGACCTGGGAGTGTATCTACACAAATCTTTGAAGGTGGCAGGACAAGTTGAGAAGGCTGTTAAAAAAGCACATGGGATCCTTGGCTTTATTAATAGAATTGAGAGGTCGCACAACACCAGGTTATAGTCCAACAGTTTTATTTGAAATCACAAGCTTTTTGTCCACCCCAGTCCAACACCGGCATCTCCGCTTTATTAATAGAGGCATAGAGTACAAAAGCAAGGAAGTTAGGCTAAACCTTTATTTAAAAGAATGGTTAGACCTCAGCTGGAGTATTGTGATCAATTCTGGGCACCGCACTTTAGGAAGGATGTCAAGGCCTTGGAGAAGGTGCAGAGGAGATTTACTAGAATGGTTCCAGAGATGAGAGACGCAAGTTATGTGGAGAGACTGGAGAAGCTGGGGTTGTTCTCCTTCGAGCAGAGAAGGTTAAGGGGAGATTTGATAGAGGTGTTCAAAATTTTGTAGGAGTTTTGATAGAGTAAATAAGGAGAAACTATTCCAGTGGCAGGAGGGTCGGTAACCAGTGGACACAGATAAGGTGATTGGCAAAAGAACCAGAGGCGACACGAGGAAACTTTTTTTACGCAGCGAGTTGTTGTGATCTGGAATGCGCTGCCTGAAAGGGCGGTGGAAGCAGATTCAATAGTAACTTTCAAAAGGGAATTGGATATAGACTTGAAGGGAAAAAAATGACAGGGCTATGGGGAAAGAGCAGAGTGGGATTAATTAGATAGCTCTACCAAAGAGCCGGCACAGGCACGGTGGGCCAAATGACCCCCTTCTGTGCTGTGAGATTCTGTGATTCGATGATAAACAAGTCTGCAGTGGATCAGTCCTGCTTTTCTGTTTATTGCCTTGGTCAGAAGGTATTAAAATAGCCAGTAAAATGTCCCAAGGTGCTTCACAGGAGCGATTATCAAACAAAATTGGCCGTCGAGCCACATAAGGGATATTAGGACAGGTGACCAAAAGCTTCGTCAAAGAGGTAAGTTTTAAGGAGCCTCTTAAGGAGGCGGAGAGGTTTGGGGAGGGAATTCCAGAGCTCAGGGCTTCGGCAGCTGAAGGCACGGCCGCCAATGGTGGAGCGATTAAAGTCTCAAGAGTCCAGAATTGGAGGAGCGCAGAGATCTCAGAGGGTTGTAGAGCTGGAGGAGGTTACAGAGATAGGGAGGGGCAAGGCCACGGAGTATTTGAAAACAAGGATGAGAATTTTTAAATTGAGGTGCTGCCAGTCCGGGAGTCAATGTCGGTCAGCGAGCACAGGGGGGTGGGGGCGGTGATGGGTGAACAGGGCTTGGTGTGATTTAGCACATGGGCAGCAGAGTTTCGGACGACTCTCAAGTTTATGGAGGGTGGAAGATGGGAGGCTGGCCAGGAGAGCGTTGGGGAGGTAACAAAGGCGTAGATGAGGGTGTCAGCAGCGGATGAGCTGAGGCAGGGCTGGAGTTGGGCAATGTTACGGAGGTGGAATTAGGCGGTCTTGGTGATGGAGCGGAAATGTGGTCGGAAGCTCATTTCGGGGTCAAATACGACACCCAAGTTTGCGAAGGTTCTGGTTCAGCCTCAGAACGTTGCCATGGAGAGGGATGGAGTCGGTGGCTAGGGAACGGAGTTTGTGGCCTGGATTCCTGCACTTGTTCACCATTGAGTGAGTCGTAGAATCATACAGCACAGAAGGAGGCCATTCGACCACTGAAAGTGGAAAAATAGCTGTGATGTTATGCTGTAGCCACATCACATTATGGGATGGTGCAGGGCATCCCATTCATGAGATATCATTGGGACAGAATGTCCCAGAAATTCCATTGGGGTTTTCCCAGTCTCCCATCGGAGTTACAATGATGAGAAACCAGAGGAATCCCTGGGAGCTCCGGACCCTAGTGGTGGGAGTGGGGTGAAATTCAACCTTGTTTCTCCCCTTTCTCGGGCGTAAAACGAGAGTGGACCTTGCCAATATCGGGTCGGGGTACCCCGCCCGCAACCTGCACCCTAAGTTTGTTGGCCGCCATGTTGGATCGGACGACCTTTAGTCGCCAAGGGCGCCCATCTGAAGCAGGCATCAGACTTCAATTCTTCATGCAAATTGGGGTCCCACATTGGTTTTCGGACCCCGACTGCAAAATTGGAGTAGGAATGGGCTCACCCATGATGTCAGGAAGCACTTCTTCATACAAAGGGGAGTGGAAATCTGGAACTCTCTCCCCCAAAAAGCTGTCGGGGCTGGGGGGCCAATTGAAAATGTCAAGACAGAGATTGATAGATTTTTGTTGCGTAAGGGTATTAAAGGATATGGAGCCAAGGCGGGTAAATGGAGTTAAGATACAGACCTAATTGGATGGTGGAACAGGCTTGAGGGGCTGAATGCCCTCCCCCTGTTCCAAAAGTATGTGAGCTGAATGACTGGACGCAATTGGAAATGATATATAATCGATGAAATATTTAGTGTTATTCACTGAATCTGTACTGGTACTCAGCTTCTCGTTCGCTCTCAGAGCACAGTAGTTTCTCCAAAGCCCATCCTTCAATGGTGTCATGCTGTTCGCTAACTCTAGGTGGGTTCTTCCATGTCATAATTAATCTCATTGAAACGTATAAAATTCTGCGAGGGATTGACAGGGTAGATGCTGAGAGGTTGTTTCCCCTGGCTGGAGAGTCTAGAACCAGGGGTCACAGCCTCAGGATAAGGGGTCGGCCATTTAAGACCGAGATGAGGAGGAATTTCTTCACTCAGAGGGTGGTGAATCTTTGGAATTCTCTACCCCAGAGGGCTGTGGATGCTGAGTCATTGAGTATATTCAAGGCTGAGATCGATAGATCTTTGGGCTCGAGGGGTATTGAGGGATATGGGGCTAGTGCAGGAAAGTGGAGTTGAGGTCGAAGATCAGCCATGATCTTATTGAATGGTGGAGCAGGCTAAAAGGGCTTATTGGCCGACTCCTGCTCCTAATTCTTAAGTTCTTATAAAGTGAACCCCATCACAGCTCTCACAGTAACCATTCTACCAGTGACATCATTCATTGGAACTGTTTATGTGAAAAGAATACAGAAAGGTTGACACAGAATTACACTGTATTTACAGCACAGAAACAGGCCATTCGGCCCAACTGGTTCATGCTCCACACGAGCCTCCTCCCACCCTACTTCATCTCACCCCATCAGCATATCCTTCGATTCCTTTCTCCCTCATGTGTTTACCCAGCTTCCCCTTAAATGCATCTATGCTTTTTGCCTCAACTCCTCCTTGTGGTAGCGATGTCCACATTCTCGCCACTCTCTGGGTGAAGAAAATATCGCTAGTGCACCACCGGCGCACTGTGGCTGCAGTGTCCACAAGATGCACTGCAGCAACTCGCCAAGGCTCCTTCGGCAGCGCCTCCCAAACCCACGACCTCTACCGCCTAGAAGGACAAGGGCAGCAGGCGCACGGGAACACCACCACCTCCAAGCTACCCTCCAAGTCACACACACCATCCTGACTTGGAAATATATCGGCCGTTCCTTCATCGTCGCTGGGTCAAAATCCTGGAACTCCCTCCCTAACCGCACTGTGGGAGCACCTTCACCACACGGACTGCAGCAGTTCAAGAAGGCGGCTCACCACCACCTTCTCAAGGGGCAACTAGGAATGGGCAATAAATGCCGGCCTTGCCAGCGACACCCACACCCCAGGAACAAATTAAAAAAAGGTACTGCAAACAAATAAACATTGCCATTCGAGTTACATCATCAGGCACACGATTATGCAGCCCTGCCAGAATATTCTCTCTGTTTTTGTTTAGCCTGCGTCATGGCTGGTTTAGTGAGGAACCACCTACGACAGATGACCTTTTTTTAAATTCGTTTTTATGGTGCTCATTGAAGATTCAGTCTAACAGGAGAGTCAAAGATTAATAAATGCTGCCTTTCAATAGTAGCCATCTAACGTACTATCTGTGCTACACACATGAAAGAGCATCTGCACTGCATCTGCCGGCTTGCTCTGAAGATTTAGAGTCACAGTACAGCCGTAGCTCTGTCTTTAACCGCAAGATGAATCTTAGAAGCATGACAGTCCGCATGGGGGGATGTCCACTCTTTAATCGATGTTCCCCATAAAATGCTCCATGAATAGGATCTTTGTGAAGTTTATTTGTGATGCGTTCATTTCAATTTCCATGCGTGCCTGGTTAGAAGTTTGCCAGACTTTTATCTGGGGAATAAACAGAAATATCAATGTCTTTCTTTTCTTGAGGGTTAGAATGTTCGATTGTCACGGTATGTTCTCCTCAGCAGCTTGCAACAGCACCTTTAACATAGCGAAACATCCTTCACAGGGCTGTCTGGGGTGAGAGGGCTGTCCTTTTGATTGAGTAGATTGGGCCTATGGAGTTTAGAAGAATGAGAGGTGATCTCATTGGAAGCATAAAATGTTGCTACGCATGATAAAGGCTCATGGGGTTGGGGGTAATATACTAGCATGGATAGAGGATTGGTTAATGGACAGAAAGCAGAGAGTAGGGAAAAACGGGTCATTTTCGGGTTGGCAGGCTGTAACTAGTGGGGTGCCGCAAGGATCAGTGCTGGGGCCTCAGCTATTCACAATCTGCATCCATGACTTAGATGAAGGGGCCGAGTACAATGTATCCAAGTTTGCTGACGATACAAAGCTCGGGGGGAAAAGTAAGTTGTGAGGAGGACTCAAAGAGTCTGCAAATGGGGTGTAGACAGGTTAAGTGAGTGGGCAATAAGGTGGCAGATGGTGTATAATGTGGGGAAAAGTGAGGTTATTCACTTTGGTAGGAAGAATAGAAAACGGAATATTTTTTAAATGGTGAGAAACTTTCAAATGTTGGTGTTCAGAGAGATTTGGGTGTCCTTGTACAGGAAACACAGAAAGTTAGCATGCAGGTACAGCAAGCAATTAGGCAGGCAAATGGCATGTTGGCCTTTATTGCAAGGGGGTTGGAGTACAAGAGTAAGGAAGTCTTACTACAATAATTGTACAGGGCATTGGTGAGACCACACCGGGAGTACTGTGCACAGTTTTGGTCTCCTTATCTGAGAAAGGACATTTATGCCTTAGAGTCAGTGCAACGAAGGTTCACTAGATTGATCCCTGGGATGAGTTAAATGAGTGGCTCAAAGACTGGTGTGGGAGAAATGGGTTTTGCTTCCTGGGACACTGGCACCAGTACTGGGGCAGGAGGGAGCTGTTCCGTTGGGACGGGCTTCACTTGGCCAGTGCTGGGACTAGAGTCCTGGCGGATCATATAACTAGGGCTGTAGAGAGGGCTTTAAACTAACTAGTGGGGGGGAGGTTCCTAGAGAGCAAATAATAAAAATGACAACAGATTAGGTCATAGACTTAGGTAGCAGTGGGGAAATTAAAAACCAGAGTGTGTCAGGAAGGGGCAGAAGGTATAGAGTAAAAGGTAAAGTAATAAAAAGGGCAAAAGCAGGAACTAAGTGTCACAAAACATATTTGAAAGTTCTCTATCTGAATGCACGTAGCATTCGTAACAAAATAGACGAGTTAATGGCACAAATAACTACATATGGGTATGATCTTGTGGCCATTACAGAAACATGGCTGCAGGGTGACAATGCCTGGGAATTAAACATACCAGGTTATTTAACGATCAGGAAGGACAGGCAGGAAGGAAGGGGAGGTGGGGTGGCTATGTTAATAAAGGAAGGAATCACTGTAATACAGAGAAATGATATTGGGTCAAAAGATCAGGATAATGAAACAGTTTGGGTGGAGATAAGGAATAATAAGGGGAAAAAAACATTGGTGGGCGTAGTCTATAGGCCTCCGAACAGTTGCAACTCTGTTGGACGGAGTATCAATCAGGAAATAATTGAGGCTTGTAATAAGGGAACATCTATAATTATGGGGGATTTTAACTTTCATATTAGTTGGACAAATCAAATTGGGCAGGGCTGCCTTGAGGATGAGTTCATTGAGTGTATTAGGGATGGGTTTCTTGAGCAGTATGTAACTGAACCGACCAGGGGGCAAGCAACCTGTGTAACGAGACAGGATTAATTAAAAATGTCCTAGTAAAGGATCCCCTTGGAATGAGTGATCATAACATGGTTGAATTCCATATTCAATTAGAGGGTGAGAAGGTTGGATCTCAAACAAGCGTGCTAAGCTTGAATAAAGGAGACTATGAAGGTATGCGAGCAGAATTGAGTAGAGTGGATTGGGAAAATAGATTAAAGGGTAAGACGATACATGATCAGTGGTGTACATTTAAGGAGTTATTTTACAACTTCCAAAAAATATATATTCCACTGAGAAGAAAAGGGTGTAAAAGAAAAGACAGTCATCCGTGGCTAAGTAAAGAAATTAAGGATAGTATTCAACTAAAAACAAGGGCTTATGAGGTAGCCAAATCTAGTGGGAGGATAGAGGATTGGGAAAACTTTAAAAGACAGCAAAAATAACAAAACGATTGATTAAGAAAGGGAAGATAGATTATGAAAGTAAATTAGCAAAAAATATAAAAACAGATAGTAAGAGTTTTATAGTTATATAAAAAGAAAAAGGGTAGTTAAAGTAAATGTTGGTCCTTAGAGGATGAGACCGGGAAATTAATGGTGGGAAATATGGAGATGGCAAATACACTGAATGGATATTTTGTATCAGTCTTTACAGTAGAGGACACTAAGAATATCCCAACACTGGACAAACAGGGGGCTATAGGGGGGGAGGAGCTAAACACGATCAAAATCACTAAGGAAGTGGTACTCGGTAAAATAATGGGACTCAAGGCGGATAAATCACCTGGACCTGATGGCTTACATCCTAGGGTCTTGAGGGAAGTGGCGGTAGGGATTGTGGATGCATTGGTAATAATTTTCCAAAACTCCCTGGACTCAGCAAAGATCCCGGCAGACTGGAAACTGCTAATGTAACACCCTTATTTAAAAAGGGCAGTAGACAGAAGGCTGACTAGACCGGTTAGCCTAACATCTGTGGTAGGTAAAATTTTGGAGTCCATTATTAAGGAGACAGTAACGGGACATTTGGATAATCATAATTTAATAGGACAAAGTCAGCATGGTTTTATGAAGGGGAAGTCATGTTTGACAAATTTGCTGGAGTTCTTTGAGGAAGTAACATACAGGGTGGATAAAGGGGAACCAGTGGATGTGGTGTATTTAGACTTCCAAAAGGCATTTGACAAGGTGCCACACAAAAGATTATTGCTTAAGATAAAAAATCATGGGATTGGGGGTAATATTCTGGCATGGATAGAGGATTGGCTATCTAACAGAAGGCAGAGAGTTGGGATAAATGGTTCATTCTCAGACTGGCAATCAGTAACTAGTGGTGTTCCGCAGGGGTCAGTGCTGGGTCCCCAACTCTTTACAATCTATATTAACGATTTGGAGGAGGGGACCGAGTGTAACATATCAAAGTTTGCAGATGATACTAAGATGGGAGGGAAAGTAGTGAGTGAGGAGGACATAAAAAATCTGCAAGGGGACATAGACAGGCTAAGTAAGTGGGCAGAGATTTGGCAGATGGGATACAATACTGGAAAGTGTGAGGTTATGCACTTTGGCAGGAAAAATAGTAGAGCAAGTTATTATCTTAATGGCAAGAAACTGGAAAGTACTGAAGTACAAAGGAATCTGGGGGTCCTGGTGCACGAAACTCAAAAGGTTAGTATGCAGGTGCAGCAAGTGATTAAGAAGGCCAATGGAATGTTGGCTTTCATTGCTACGGGGATAGAATATAAAAATAGGGAGGTATTGCTTCAGTTGTACAGGGTATTGGTGAGACCGCACCTGGAATACTGCATACAGTTTTGGTGTCCATACTTAAGAAAAGACATACTTGCTCTCGAGTCAGTACAAAGAAGGTTCACTTGGTTAATCCCGGGGATGAGGGGATGGACATATGAGGAGAGGTTGGGTAGATTAGGACTATACTCATTGGAGTTCAGTAGAATGAGAGGCGATCTTATTGAAACATATAAGATTGTGAAGGGGTTGGATCGGGTGGATGCGGGGAGGATGTTCCCGATGATGGATGAAACTAGAACTAGGGGGCATAGTCTTAGAATAAGGGGCTGCTCTTTCAAAACTGAGATGAGAAGGAACTACTTCACTCAGAGGGTGGTAGGTCCATGGAATATGCTGCCCCAAAAAGCTGTAGAAGCTACATCATTACATAAATTTAAAACAGAAATAGACAGTTTCCTAGAAGTAAAGGGAATTAAGGGTTACGGGGAGCGGGCAGGAATTTGGACATGAGTCTAGGTTCGGATCGGTCATGGCCCTGTGGGTAGCGTAGCGGGCCCAGGGGCCGTGTAGCCTGATCCTGCTCCTATTTCGTGTGTCCAATTCTGTTAGATGCAGGAGATGGTTCTGTGATAGTAGATTAGCGGTTAGGATCAGATCAGCCATGATCTTATTGAATGGCGGAGCAGGCTCGAGGGGCCAATTGGCCTACTCCTGCTCATATTTCTTATGTTCTTATGTTCTTATGTGAGGGTTGTCCTATGAGGAGAGTTTGAGTAGAATGGGCCCTATACTCTCTGGAGTTTAGAAGAATGAGAGGAGATCGCATTGAAACATATAAGATTCTGAGGGGGATTGACAGGGTAGATGTTGAGAGGTTAGAACAGCACTATAGTGCTGAGCCCCTGGAAATTGCTGAAAGTTATCGTTTTGGAACACATGATCAATTAAATGACGAGGGTATCAGTGAGAACATTGTAGCTTTAAAAAAGCTGTCATTTCGGAAACTTTCAGGACCGAGCTTTGCGTGACCGCTTTGTGGGTTGAAAAATGAACGTATCAGAAGTAAATTGTTGACAACCCCTAACTTGACTTTTGTCTTAGCTTGTCAGACAGCTATGTCGATGGATATGGCCGACCGATACTCCTGAGAGTTCCGCGCCATTTCCAGTCGTCAGCTGCAGGCTAAAAGTAAAATGCAGTTGGGCCCCAAGGCCTCAGCAACTGGCCAAGGTAACAGTGCATTGAAGTTGTGCTATTGGTGCCTGGGACAACACATCGCTCAAAGCTGTCCATATGTGAAGGCAGAGTGTTTCTACTGCAAGAAAACTGGGCATCAGGTGTGCCGACAGAAGAGTAAACCGACCGGCAATGCTAGAAGTAGAAATCGGCAGACACTACGTACCGCTGAAGAGAAGCAGCAGGACGAGGAGTTTCCGGAGATTCACGTCATCAGGAGCACGAAGGTATCTAACAGCGATTCGCGAGGTAACGTCATCCAAGTAGATGTCGCAGGAACCAGGATACCCATGGAAATCGACATTGGTGCATCCGTGAGCATAGTACCGGAATCACTATATCGCAACAAGTTGCGTGATTATCGACTAGAGAAATCGAAGGTAGAGCTGCGAGGCTACTCAGGAGAGCAAATCCCTGTAGTAGGAAGTGTCACCATACCAGTGAAATACAAGGATCAGTGTCAGAGCTTGCCTCTCATAGTAGTGGCAGGAGACACGCCTGCCTTGATAGGTAGAAATTGGTTGGGATCACTGAAGCTGGATTGGAATGAGATTTTTCGTGTGGAAGCGAAATTTGCTTCGAAAGATGATGTCATCAAGCAGTATCCGAAGGTGTTCAGCGAAACGGGCAGTCCGATCCAAGATTTCAAGGCAAGTGTCAGAAGGACGCAAGACCAGTTTACTGCAAGCCACGTCCCGCACCATACGCACTCAAGGAGAAAGTTGAGCAAGAACTCAAAAGACTAGCAACTGAGAACATTGGGCCAGAAATTCGGCTGTTGTCTGGTGAGTACGCGCTGTGTACTCACCCGTGAGGCCACCTGAAGGGCCGGTTTCCTGCATGCACTGCGCATGCGCGGGAAACCGGAACTTCCGTTCCCCTGAAGGGAGGGGTTCAGAGGTGAACCGCGTGCGCGGGAGAGGCTGCGCGCACACAGCGAACTTCAGGTTTTTTTTCAGGTTTCTCCGGGAGGGTAAGTATGAAGAAGCTGCGCTTTTAAAAAGGAGGCGCAGGCCTGTTTTTAATAAGGTAAGTGGTTAATTAATTACAATTTAAAACATTTTTCAACAGGTTTATCTTTTTTAGATACTTTAAAGAAAGGTAAGTTTATTTTTAGCACCGTTAAAAAGTATAATTAATTTTTTCAAAAATTTTAATTTTTGTTTAAAGTAGTTAATTTATGTAACTTATAGTTATTTTAAAAATGTGATTTTTTTTTTTAATTTATTTGAAGTTTAAGTGTGGTTTTGGGGCCGATCTCTATTCATAGATTTGACAGGTCTTCCTGTCAAATCTATGAATGAAAATGCCCTGCTAGGATTGGCTCTCTATGACCCACGTGATTCCAGGGGACGCTTCGAACTAACTGCGCCCCCGGGATACACAAGCACTGCGCGCCAGCAGCTGGAGGAGGCCCAGGACCCGAAGTCCTCGTGGGCCCAAAGCACAACTGCAGGCGCGGTAGGCAAGTATGCGCGCGATGCTTGCACCCGCAGGAAGCCGGAAAGTCGAATTTCTGGCCCATTGTCTCTAAGGTAGATCTGAGTAATTGGGCTACACCCATTGTTGTTGTACCTAAGTCAGATGGTAAGGTAAGGTTGTGTGGTGATTATAAGGTAACCGTAAACCAGGTTCTAGAGTGTAATCTACCCAATCATGGAAAGGTTAGGTTTGTTCACATTGATCATATCTTACCTACAGATGTGGAAGGAGTTGAGAACTGGGATGATTCAATTTATTCTGATGAGTCAGATAGTCTTGTTACAAGTAGAGTATGAGTAGCAAATCCTACATCAGATGTACCAGAAACAAGTCCAAGACAAAGTCAGAATTTAAGTCTGAGCCCGAGTCAGGCAGACAAACAGTTTGAAAGTGTAAAGAGTCCAAATGTAGATCAAGGTCAGCCCTTGGAGAAAAATTCTCCGCAGGCTCAGCCTAGAATGAGTCAAAGTCCTACAACAAGATCTGAAAGCTCTGTTCAAGAAAGAAGGTATCCTCTTTGAAACAGAAAACCAGTGGTTAAGTTTAATCTGTAAATATGGAAAATAAGTTCATATCTTTTGTTTGTGTTACAGAATTCTATAGTAGAATTTGGAAACATAAAATGGGTTCCATTTGAGAAATGTATACCAAGAGTTGTGTATGCAAGTCATGTACAATGATTATTTGCTATGATTAACTTCTTCAATAAGGAGGGAGAAGTGTAATAGAGCCACCTGGTGGACTACTGATGTATATAATAATAAAGCCATATGCAGTACAGTTCTTACCAGAAGCCATGTTGTGCTGTTGTATATATATGCCGTGTCTCAAGATATCACAGTGGGGTGAAGGAAGTGGGTGATGCACAAGAGGCCAGAGTAAGGAACATAGGAACAGGAGTAGGCCGTTGTCTTCTTAGGCAGTCCCTCAGAACCGAGGATGACTTGCTTCCACACTAAAAATGAATTCTCAGGTGACTGATGAGTCCAATGCGGGACCTACAGTCTCTGTCACAGGTGGGGCAGACGATGGTTGAAGGGGCGGGTGGCTGGGGTGCTTGGGTTGACGTGCGCTCTTTCCGCTGTTTGCGCTTGGCTTCCGCTTGCTCCCGGCGAAGAGACTCGAGGTGTTCGGCGCCTTCCTGGATGCTTCTCCTCCACTTTGTGCGGTCTTGGGCCAGGGATTCCCAGGTGGGGATGTTGCATTTTTTCAAGAAGGCTTTGAGGGTGTTCTTGAAGCATTTCCTCTGCCCACCTGGGGCTCTCTTGCCGTGTCGGAGCTCCGAGTAGAGCGTTTGTTTTGGGAGTCTCGTATCGGGCATGCGGACGATGTGGCCTGTCCATCAGAGCTGATCGAGTGTGGTCAGAGCTTCGATGCTGGGGATGTTGGCCTGAGCGAGAACACTGACGTTGGTGCGCCTATCCTGCCAATGGATTTGCAGGATCTTGTGGAGGCAGCGTTGGTGGTACCCCTCCAGTGCTTTGAGGTGCCTGCTGTACATGGTCCATGTCTCTGAAGCATACAGGAGGGCGGGTATTACTACTGCTCTGTAGACCATGAGCTTAGTAGGCCGTTGTAGGGCTGGAGGAGATTACAGAGATAGGGAGGGGTGAGGCCGTGGAGTGATTTGAACACAAGGATGAGAATTTTAAAGTGAGGTATTGCTTGACCGGGAGCCAATGGAGGTCAGCGAGCACAGTTGGAGTGGGTGAACGGGACTTGGTGCGAGTTAGAGTACGGGCCGCAGAGACTTGAGTGAGCTCAAGTTTATGTAGGGTGGAAAATGCGATGCCGGCCAGGAGAGCATTGGAATAGTTCTCAAGACATGTCAGCCCTGAAATTGCAAGACTCCACTGCAAGTGTGGAGCCTCGCTTTCTGGGAGCGCAGATCGGAGAATTGCGCAGAGATGTCCGCAAACTTGATTCTCCAGTGATTAATTTTTAGATTTAACATTTCTGCTGTGAATTCTCCCATCCACACTTCTATCAAGCAAAAAACAAAAGGAAGAAATAGGCAAAGGAAGGAAGAAGAAAGGAAGGGCGGGAGGGAAGGAAGGAAGGAAGGAACGAAGTAGGGAAAAGAAAGGGAGGGAGGGAAGAAGAAAGGAAGGAAGGAGGGAGGGGAGGAGGGAGGGAAGAAAGGGAGGGAGGAGAGGAGGGAAGGAAGGGAAGGAGGGAGGGAGGAAGGAAGGAAGGAGGGAGGGAGAAGAAATGGAGGGAGGGAGGAAAGGAGGGAGGGAAGAAGGAAAGAAGGACAGAGGGAAGGAAGAAGGAAGGAAGGAGGGAGGGAGGGAAGGAAGGGAAGGTGAGAGGGAGGGTGGAAGGAAGGAGGGAGGGAGGAAGGAAGGGAGGGAGGGAGGAAGGAAGGGAGGAAGGGCAGGCACTCTGCTCTCCTGAAGATATCTATATCTGTACTGTAAAGGGTTAACATGGGTAACTTTCCACAGAAATTCTCACCTAGTCAAACAAGAATGTTTCGGAGCGATATTGTTTCTGACACAGTGGGCTTGACGAGCACTGGTAAACACAGGGTTCAGAGCGAGTCACCGTGAAGAACAGGAGACAATCATTAACTCAGATTCTGGTTTCCAGGATTCCAAATTGTAAAATAAACTTACGTATTATCGTAATAGATATAAATTAATTGCGAGAATCCATGCAAAGTAGCTCTTCTGATGGCTCAGTGGGTAAATATACGCTCCAGTGTGGTACTGAGCCGCATCAACAGAGGCAGAAATGTTGTGGGTACGGTAAAGAAAGACAGACTTGCATTTCTGTAGCGCCTTTCACAACCACCGGACGTCTCAAAGCGCTTTACACCCAACGCAGTACTTTTTTCTTGAAGTGCAGTCACTGTTGTAATGCAGGAAACGCGGCAGCCAATTTGCGCACAGCAAGCTCCCACAAACAGCAATGTGATAATGACCTGATCATCTATTTTTTTAGTGATGTTGGTTGAGGGATAAATATTGGCCCCAGGACACCGGGGAGAACTCCGCTGCTCTTCTTCGAAATAGTGGCCGCGGGATCTTTTACATCCACCTGAGAGAGCAGACGTGGCCTCGGTTTAACGTCTCATCCGAAAGACGGCACCTCCGACAGTGCAGCGCTCCCTCAGTGCTGCACCGGGAGTGTCAGCCTGGATTATGTGCTCAAGTCTCTGGAGTGGGACTTCTAACTCAGAGGTGAGAGTGCTGCCCACTGAGCCTGTAGTCTAATGGTTATTGCTATGGACTCGCAATCCAGAGGTCTGGAGTAACAATACATGAGCTCAAACATGAGAGACATTTTTGTTAAACTTGTATAGAACCTTGGTTAGACCACACTTGGGCACTGTGAACAGTTCTGGTCTCCACATAACTTGGTTAGACCACACTTGGGCACTGTGAACAGTTCTGGTCTCCATATACGTTCGTTAGACCACGCTTGGAGAACTGTGAACAGTTCTGGTCTCCATATACGTTCGTTAGACCACACTTGGGCACTGTGAACAGTTCTGGTCTCCATATAACTTGGTTAGACCACACTTGGAGAACTGTGAACAGTTCTGGTCTCCATATACGTTCGTTAGACCACGCTTGGAGAACTGTGAACAGTTCTGGTCTCCATATACGTTCGTTAGACCACGCTTGGAGAACTGTGAACAGTTCTGGTCTCCATATACGTTCGTTAGACCACGCTTGGAGAACTGTGAACAGTTCTGGTCTCCATATACGTTCGTTAGACCACACTTGGGCACTGTGAACAGTTCTGGTCTCCATATACGTTCGTTAGACCACACTTGGGCACTGTGAACAGTTCTGGTCTCCATATACGTTCGTTAGACCACACTTGGGCACTGTGAACAGTTCTGGTCTCCATATACGTTCGTTAGACCACGCTTGGAGAACTGTGAACAGTTCTGGTCTCCACATAACTTGGTTAGACCACACTTGGAGCACTGTGCACAGTTCTGGTCTCCATATTATAAAAAGGATATAGAGGCACTGGAGAAGGTGCAAAAAAGATTGACTAGAATGATACCAGAATTGTGAGGTTATACCTATCAGGAAAGATTGAATAGGCTGGGGCTCTTTTCTCTAGAAAAGAGAAGACTGAGGGGTGACCTGATAGAGGTCTTCAAGATTATGAAGGGTTTGATAGGGTAGACGTAGAGAAGATGTTTCCACTTGCGGGTGAGACCAGAACTAGGGGCCATCAATATAAGATAGTCACTAATAAATCCAATAGAGAATTCAGGAGAAACTTCTTTACCCAGAGAGTGGTGAGAATGTGGAACTCGCTACCACAGGGAATGGTCGAGGCGAATAGCAGAGATGCATTTAAGGGAAAGCTAGATAAACACACAAGGGAGAAAGGAGTAGAAGGATATGTTGATAGGGTGAGATGAAGAGGGGTGGGAAGAGGCTCGTGTGGAGCAGAAACACCGGCACGGACCTGTTGGGCCGAATGGCCTGTTTCTGTGCTGTAAATACTTTGTAAAATCCCACCATGGCATTTCCAGAATTTGAGTTAAGTTCTTATTAAAAAAAATGGAAATAAAAAGCTGGTATTGCTAAAAGTAGGTGTGAATCTGTCAGATTGTCGTAAAAACCCAACTGGTTCACTAATGTCCTTTAGGGAAGGAAATCTGCCGTCCTTACCCGGTCTGGCCGATATGTGACTCCAGGCCCACAGCAGCGTGGTTGGCTGATAACTGCCCTCTGAAATGGCCCAGCGAGCCACTTGTATCACCATCTTCTCAGGGCAACTAGGGATGGGCAATAAATGCCACATATAGGCCAGAGCGGGTAAGGACGGCAGGTTTCCTTCCCTAAAAGACATTAGTGAACCAGTTGGGCTTTTACAACAAATCGTCACCTTCATGGTCACTTTCCTGGATGAGTGCAGCTCCAAGAGCACTCAAAGAGCTCGACACCATCCAGGACAAAGCTGCCCGCTTGATTGGCACCCCATCCACCACCTTAAACATCCACTCCCTCCACCACCGGCGCACCATGGCTGCAGTGTGTGCCATCTACAAGATGCACTGCAGCAACTCGCCAAGGCTTCTTCGGCAGCACCTCCCAAACCCGCGACCTCTTCCACCTAGAAGGACAAGGGCAGCAGACGCATGGGAAACACCACCAACTCCAAGTTCCCCTCCAAGTCACACACACCATCCTGACTTGGAAATATATCGGCTGTTCCTTCATCGTCGCTGGGTCAAAATCCTGGAACTCCCTCCCTAACAGCACTGTGGGAGAACCTTCACCACACGGACAGCAGCGGTTCAAGGCGGCGGCTCACCACCACCTTCTCAAGGGCAATTAGGGATGGGCAATAAATGCTGGCCTTGCCAGCGACGCCCACATCCCAGGAACGAATAAAAATCTGATACCAGTTTTTTTTTAATGAATTCAAATTCAGCGACCATGGTGGTATTTGAACTCATGCTCGAACTGGATCAATTAGTCCAGGCCATCTGGATGAACATAACCACAACACCAGTGCACCCACAGAAAGTGCCCTGGGGGGATTTGAACTCACAGTGTAGTGAGTCCAGCCTTATTGAATGTTAGTCCAGTACCATGACCGTAACGCTATTGCACCCCATAAGTGCCACAACCACTATGTTATCGTATCCCAGAAGGTGCTAATCTAATTATATAGAGCCATAGAGTCATAACGGCACAGAAGGAGGACATTCGGCCCATCGAGTCCGTGCCGGCTCTCTGTAGATCCATCCAGTCAGTCCCATTCCCCCGCTCTATCATTCAGCCCCTTGTGCCTATCCAGTCTCCCCTTGAAAACATTGAGTGTCTCCGCTTCCACCACTTCCGTCGGCAGCGAGTTCCAGGTCATCACCTCGCTGCGTAAAAAAGTTTTTCCTCACGTCCCCCCTGTATCTCTTGCCGAAAACCTTAAATCTGTGTCCCCTAGTCCTTGTACCATCAACTAGTGGGAACAGCCTTTCCCCGTCTAGCCTATCCAAACCCGTCATAATCTTGTACACCTCTATCAAATCACCCCTAAATAATTACACTGGACAGTCACATCAACGAGATACTCCCCAACCAAATGTTATCCCTAATTTTAAATTTGGGTACGTGGCCCCTTTAACGGGCTGTGCAGCCCATTCAAAGTTTCGCGTGTGCATTAGAAAGGCCAGTGTCGGGCTGCGCGGGACCGGCAGACAGCTGCGCGAGCACGCAGCTTAGAGGGAACGGTGGCAACAACATCATTTCACTTGCAATTGCAAACTATTTACAGCACAGAAACAGACAATTCGGCCCATCTGGTCCATGCCGGTGTTTATGCTCCACACCAGCCTCCTCCCACCCCTTCTTCATCTCACCCCATCAGAGAAAGAATTTTCATCCCGGATAGAGACTGACCTGGATACAAACTCCCCTCTAGTGGTGAATGGACAGTGCGTTCTGTCCCACTCCCGCGCTCCACGCCAGAAATCCTGAGTTATTCTTGAAACGAGCACACTGTGTCAATAAACAATGATCAGAATGTACGGCTGGTCAGTACGGGTCAGTTTCTCTGATCCACATACAATGGTGAAAGGTGAATAGTTTATATATCAGAGCAACGCCCACTATGACCTTGGAGAGGCAATAGAGAGAAAGAAAGACTCGTATTTCTACAGCACCTTTCACAACCTCAGGACGTCCCAAAGAGCTTTACAGCCAATGAAATACTTTTTGAAGTGTAGTCACTGTTGTAATGTAGGAAACGGGGCAGCCAATTTGCGCACAGCAAGCTCCCACAAACAGCAATGTGATAATGACCAGATAATCTGTTTTTTTTTAGTGATGTTGATTGAGGGATAAATATTGGCCCCAGGACACCGGGGAGAACTCCCCTGCTCTTCTTCCAAATAGTGTCATGCGATCTTATACGTCCACCCGAGAGAGCAGACGGGGCCTCCGTTTAACGTCTCATCCAAAAGACGGCACCTCGGACAGTGCGTCGCTCCCTCAGTACTGCCCCTCTGACAGTGCAGCGCTCCCTCAGCATTGCCCCTCCGACAGTGCGGCGCTCCCTCAGTACTGCCCCTCCGACAGTGCGGCGCTCCCTCAGTACTGCCCCTCCGACAGTGCAGCGCTCCCTCAGTACTGCCCCTCCGATAGTACAGCGCTCCCTCAGTACTGCCCCTCCGACAGTACGGCGCTTTCTCAGTACTGCCCCTCCGACAGTGCAGCACTCCCTCAGTATTGCCCCTCCGACAGTGTGGCGCTCCCTCAGTACTGCCCCTCCGACAGTGCGGCGCTCCCTCAGTACTGCCTCTCCGACAGTGCAGTGCTCCTTCAGTACTGCCCCTCCAACAGTCCGGCGCTCCCTCAGTACTACCCCTCCGACAGTGCAGTGCTCCCTCAGTAGTGCCCCTCCGACAGTGTGGCGCTCCGGGGCAGAAAGCGTTAGTGGGAGTTGTATACAGACCCCCAAACAGTAATGCTGAGGTTGGGGATGGCATTAAACGGGAAATTAGAGATGCGTGCAATAAGGGCACAGCAGTTATCATGGGTGACTTTAATCTACATATGGATTGGGCTAACCAAATTAGTAACAATACTGTGGAGGAGGAATTCCTAGAGTGTATACGGGATGGTTTCCTGGACCAATATGTCGAGGAACCAACTAGAGATCAAGCCATCTTAGACTGGGTATTATGTAATGAGAAAGGATTAATTAGCAATCTTGTTGTGCGAGGCCCCTTGGGGAGGAGCGATCATAATATGATAGAATTCTTCATTAAGATGGAGAGTGAAATAGTTGACTCAGAGACTAGGGTCCTGAATTTAAATAAAGGAAACTATGATGGTATGAGGTGCGAGTTGGCTAGGATGGATTGGGGAGCGTTACTTAAAGGGTTGACGGTGGATAGGCAATGGCAAACATTTAAAGATCGCATGGATGAACTACAGAATTTGTTCATCCCTGTTTGACATAAAAATAAAACAAAAAAGGTGATTCAATCGTGGCTAACAAGGGAAATTAGGGATAGCATAAGATCCAAGGAGAGGACATACAAATTGGCCAGAAAAAGCAGCAAACCTGAGGACTGGGAGCAGTGTAGGATTCAGCAAAGGAGGACAAAGGGATTAATTAAGAGGGGGAAAATAGAATATGAGAGTAAGCTTTCAGGGAACATAAAAATTGATTGTAAAAGCTTCTATAGATATGTGAAGAGAAAAATATTGGTGAAGTCAAGCGTAGGTCCCTTGCAGTCAGAGTCAGGGGAATTATAATGAGGAACAAAGAAATGGCAGACCAATTAAATACATACTTTGGTTCTGTCTTCACAAAGGAGGACACAAATAAACTCCCAGAGATGTTGGGGAACATAGGGTCTAATGAGAGGGAGGAATTGAATGAAATCAGTATTTTTAGGGAAATGGTGTTAGGGAAATTGATGGGATTGAAGGCCGATAAATCCCCAGGGCCTGATAATCTACATCCTAGGGTACTTAAGGAAGTGGCCCTAGAAATAGTAGATGTATTGCTGGTCATCTTTCAAAATTCTATAGACTCTGGAACAGTTCCCATGGATTGGAGGGTAGCTAATGTAACCCCACTATTTAAAAAAGGTGGTAGAGAAAAAACAGGGAATTATAGCCTGACTAGTATTGTAAGCCTGACATCGGTAGTGGGCAAAATGCTAGAGTCCATTATAAACATAAGAACATAAGAATATAAGAAATAGGAGCAGGAGTAGACCAATCGGCCTCTCGAGCCTGCTCCGCCATTCAATGAGATCATGGCTGATCAGATCCAACCTCAACTCTAAAGAACACAAGAAGCAGGAGCAGGACCAGGCCACTTGGCCCCTGGGCCCGCTCCGCCACCCACAGGGCCTTGACCGAGCCGAACTCAAACTCATGTCCAATTTCCAGCCCGCTCCCCGTAACCCCTGATACCCTTTACTTCTAGGAAACGGTCTATTTCTGTTTAAAATTTATTTAATGAAGTAGCTTCCACAGCTTCCTGGGGTAGCAAATTCCACAGACCCACTACCCTCTGAGTGAAAAAGTTTCTCCTCATCTCAGTTTTGAAAGAGCAGCCCCTTATTCTAAGATTATGTCCCCTAGTTCTAGTTTCACCCATCATTGGGAACATCCTTACCGCATCCACCCGATCAAGCCCCTTCACAATCTTATATGTTTCAATAAGATCGCCTCTCATTCTTCTGAACCCCAATGAGTAGAGTCCCAATCTACTCAACCTCTCCTCGTATGTCCACCCCCTCATCCCCGGAATTAACCGAGTGAACCTTCTTTGTACTGCCTCGAGAGCAAGTATGTATTTTCTTAAGAATGGACACCAAAACTGTATGCAGTACTCCAGGTGTGGTCTCACCAATACCCTATACCACTGCAGCAATACCTCCCTGTTTTTATATTCTATCCCCCTAGCAATAAAAGCCAACATTCCATTGGCTTTCTTGATCACCTGCTGCACCTGCATACTAACTTTTTGATTTTCTTGCACCAAGACCCCCAGATCCGTTTGAACTGCAGTACTTTCCAGTTTCTCGCCATTAAGATAATAACTTGCTCTCTGATTTTTCCTGCCAAAGTGCATAACCTCACATTTTCCAATATTGTATTGCATCTGCCAAATCTCTGCCCACTCACCCAGCCTGTCTATATCGCCTTGTAGGTTTTTTATGTCCTCTTCACTCTCTACTTTCCCTCCCATCTTTGTATCATCTGCAAACTTTGATATGTTACACTCGGTCCCCTCCTCCAAATCGTTAATATAGATTGTAAAGAGTTGGGGACCCAGCACCGACCCCTGCGGATCACCACTGGCTACTGGTTGCCAGTCCGAGAATGAACCATTTATCCCAACTCTCTGCTTCCTGTTAGATAACCAATCCTCCACCCATGCCAGAATATTGCCCCCAATCCAGTGATTTTTTATCTTGAGTAATAATCTTTTATGTGGCACCTTGTCGAATGCCTTCTGGAAGTCTAAATACACTACATCCACTGGTTCCCCTTTATCCACCCTGTACGTTATGTCCTCAAAGAACTCGAGCAAATTTGTCAGACATGACTTCCCCTTCATAAAGCCATGCTGACTTTGTCCTATTAAATTATGTTTATCTAAATGTTCCGTTACTGTCTCCTTAATAATAGACTCCAAAATTTTACCCACCACAGATGTTAGGCTAACTGGTCTATAATTTCCAGCCTTCTGCCTACAACCCTTTTTAAATAAGGGTGTTACATTAGCAGTTTTCCAATCTGCCGGGACCTTTGCTGAGTTCAGGGAGTTTTGGAAAATTATTACCAAAGCATCCACAATTCCTACTGCCACTTCTCTCAAGACCCTAGGATGTAAGCCATCAGGTCCAGGGGATTTATCCACCTTGAGTCCCATTATTTTACTGAGTACCAATTCCTTAGTAATTTTAATCGTATTTAGCTCCTCCCCCACTAGAGCCCTCTGTTTGTCCAGTGTTGGGATATTCTTAGTGTCCTCTACCGTAAAGACTGAAACAAAATATTTGTTCAGCATTTTTGCCATCTCCATGTTTCCCACCATTAATTTCCCGGTCTCATCCTCTAAGGGACCTACGTTTGCCTTAACCACCCTTTTTCTTTTTATATAACTATAGAAACTCTTGCTATCTGTTTTTATATTTTTTGCTAATTTATTTTCATAGTCTATTTTCCCTTACTTAATCAATCCTTTAGTTACTTTTTGTTGTCTTTTGAAGACTTCCCAATCTTCTATACTTCCACTAACTTTGGCTACCTTATATGTCCTTGTTTTTAGTTGGATACTTTCTTTAATTTCTTTACTTAGCCATGGATGGCTGTCATTTCTTTTACACCCTTTTTTCCTCAGTGGAATATATTTATTTTGAAAGTTGTAAAATAACTCCTTGAATGAACACCACTGCTCATGTACCGTCTTACCCTTTAATCTATTTTCCCAGTCCACTTTAATCAATTCTGCTCTCATGCCATCATAGTCTCCTTTATTCAAGCTCAGTATGCTTGTTTGAGAACCAACCTTCACATCCTCTAATTGGATATGGAATTCAACCATGTTATGGTCACTCATTCCAAGGGGACCCTTAACTAGGACATTATTAATTAATCCAGACTCATTACACAGTACCAGGTCCAAGGTTGCTTGCCCCCTTGTAGGATCAGTTACATACTGCTCAAGAAATCCATCCCTAAGAAACTCAATAAACGCTTCCTCAAGGCTGCCCTGCCCAATTTGATTTGTCCAGTTAATATGAGAGTTAAAATCCCCCATAATTATAGCTGTTCCCTTATTACATGCCCCAACTATTTCCTGATTAATACTTCTTCCAACAGAGTTGCAACTATTAGGAGGCCTATATACTACGCCCACCAGTGTTTTTTTCCCCTTATTATTCCTAATCTCTACCCAAACTGTTTCATTATCCTGATCTTTTGACCCAATATCATTTCTCTGTATTACAGTGATTCCTTTCTTTATTAACATAGCCACCCCCCCTCCCCTTCCTTCCTGCCTGTCCTTCCTGATTGTTAAATACCCTGGCATATTTAATTCCCAGACGTTGTCACCCTGCAGCCATATTTCTGTAATGGCCACAAGATCATACCCATATATAGTTATTTGTGCCGTTAACTCGTCAATTTTGTTACGAATGCTACGTGCATTCAGATAAAGAACTTTCAAATGTGTTTTGCGACACTTACTTCCTGCTTTTTCCTTATTTAACACTTTACCTTTTACTCCATACCTTCTGTCCCTTCCTGACATGCTTTCCTCTGTCTCCCTGCTCAGGTTCCCAACCCCCTGCCACATTAGTTTAAATCCTCCCCAACAGCACAAGCAAACACTCACCCTAGGACAGCGGTCCCGGCCCTGCCCAGGTGCAGACCGTCCGGTTTGTACTGGTCCCACCTCCCCCAGAACCGGTTCCAATGTCCCAGGAATTTGAATCCCTCCCCCTTGCACCATTCCTCTAGCCACGTATTCATTTGAAATATCCTCCTATTTCTACTCTGACTAGCACGTGGCACTGGTAGCAATCCTGAGATTACTACCTTTGAGGTCCTATTTTTTAATTTACCTCCTAACTCCCTATATTCTGCTTTTAGGACCTCATCCCCTTTTTTACCTATATCGTTGGTGCCTATGTGCACCACGACAGCTGGCTGTTCACCCTCCCCCTCCAAAATGTTCTGTAGCCGCTCCGAGACGTCCTTGACCCTTGCACCAGGGAGGCAACACACCATCCTGGAGTCTCGGTTGCGGCCGCAGAAACGCCTATCTATTCCCCTTACAATTGAGTCCCCTATCACTATAGCTCTTCCACTCTTTTTCCTCCCAGCCTGTGCAGCAGAGCCGCCCATGGTGCCAGGAAGTTGGCTGCTGCTGCCTTCCCCTAAGTCATCCCCCCCAACAGTATCCAAAGCGGTATATCTGTTTGAGAGGGGGATGGCCACAGGGGACCCCTGCACTACCTAAAAGATGTAACAGCAGAGCACTTGGAAAACAGTGACAGGATCGGACAAAGTCAACATGGATTTACAAAAGGTAAATCATGCTTGACTAATCTACTGGAATTTTTTGAGGATGTAACTGGTAGAATAGATAAGGGAGAACCAGTGGATGTGGTGTATTTGGACTTTCAGAAGGCTTTCGATAAGGTCCCGCAGAAGAGATTAGCGTGCAAAGTTAAAGCACATGGGATTGGGGGTAAGGTACTGATTTGGATAGAGAACTGGTTGGCAGACAGGAAGCAAAGAGTTGGAATAAACGGGTCTTTTTCCGAGTGGCAGGCAGTGACTAGTGGGGTACCGCAGGGATCGGTGCTAGGACCCCAGCTATTCACAATATATATTAATGATCTAAACGAGGGAACTAGATGTAATATTTCTAAGTTTGCAGACGACACAAAGCTGGGTGGGCGTGTGTGCTGTGAGAAGGATGCAGAGAAACTCCAGTATGATTTGGACAGGTTGGGTGATTGGGCAGATGCATGGCAGATGCAGTATAATGTGGATAAATGCGAGGTTATCCACTTTGATGGCAAAAACAGGAAGACAGATTGTTATCTGAACGGCAATAGATTGGGAACAGGGGAAGTGCAATGAAATCTGGGAGTCCTTGTGCACCAGTCGCTGAAGGTAAGCATGCAGGTGCAGCAGGTGGTTAAGAAGGCAAACTGTATGTTGGCCTTCATAGCGAGAGGTTTCGAGTACAGGAGCAAGTATGTCTTGCTGCAGTTGTACAAGGCCTTGGTGAGACCACACCTTGAGTATTGTGTGCAGTTTTGGTCTCCTTATCTGAGGAATGATGTTCTTGCCATGGAGAGAGTGCAGCAAAGATTTACCAGACTGATACCTGGGATGGCAGGAATGACGTATGAGGAGAGATTGGGTCGATTAGGCTTATATTCGCTAGAGTTTCGAAGAATGAGAGGGGATCTCACTGAAACTTATAAAATTCTAACAGGACTAGACAGACTAGATGCAGGAAGGATGTTCCCGATGGCGGGGGAGTCCAGAACCAGAGGTCACAGTCTAAGGATAAGGGGTAAGCCATTTAGGACTGAGATGAGGAGGAATTTCTTCTCCCAGAGAGTGGTGAACCTGTGGAATTCTTTACCACAGAAGGCAGTAGAGGCCAATTCATTAAATATATTCAAGAAGGAGTTAGATATATTTCTTAAAATTAAAGGGATCAAGGGATATGGAGAGAAGGCAGGGACAGGGTACTGAATTTGGATGATCAGCCATGATCTCATTAAATGGTGGAGCAGGCTCGAGGGGCCGAATGGCCTACTCCTGCTCCTATCTTCTATGCTTCTATGCTCAGTACTGCCCCTCCGACAGTGCGGCACTCCCTCAGTACTGCCCCTCCGACAGTGCGGCGCTCCCTCAGTACTGCCCCTCCGACAGTGCGGTGCTCCCTCAGTACTGCCCCTCCGACAGTGCAGCACTCACTCAGTGCTGCCCCTCCGACAGTGCAGCACTCACTCAGTGCTGCCCCTCCGACAGTGCACCACTCACTCAGTGCTGCCCCTCCGACAGTGCGGCGCTCCCTCAGTACTGCCCCTCCGACAGTGCGGCGCTCCCTCAGTACTGCCCCTTCGACAGTGCAGCACTCCCTCAGTGCTGCCCCTCCGACAGTGCGGCACTCCCTCAGTACTGCCCCTCCGACAGTGCGGCGCTCCCTCAGTACTGCCCCTTCGACAGTGCAGCACTCCCTCAGTGCTGCCCCTCCGACAGTGCAGCACTCCCTCAGTACTGCCCCTCCGACAGTGCAGCGCTCCCTCAGTACTGCCCCTCCGACAGTGCGGCGCTCCCTCAGTACTGCCCCTTCGACAGTGCAGCACTCCCTCAGTGCTGCCCCTCCGACAGTGCGGCACTCCCTCAGTACTGCCCCTCCGACAGTGCAGCGCTCCCTCAGTACTGCCCCTCCGACAGTGCAGCACTCACTCAGTACTGCCCCTCCGACAGTGCGGCACTCCCTCAGTACTGACCCTCCGACAGTGCAGTGCTTCCTCAGCACTGCAATGGAGTAAAGACAATGGGGTTGGATTTCGGCTTGGATTTCTCCCGACCATCCATTGTAACTTCGCAGGAAAATCCTGGGGAATTGACATAAGGGGTTTCCGAAGATCTTTTCGGAACACAGGAACAGGAGGAGACTATTCAGCCCCTTGAGCATGTTCCGCCATTCAATTAGATCACTTCTGATCTGTATCTTAACTCCATCTACCCGCCTTGGTTCCTTAATCCTTAATACCCTAACCTAACAAAATTTATCAATCTCAGTTTTGAAATTTTCACTTGACCCCCAGCCTCTACAGCTTTTAAGGGGAGAGAGTTCCAGGTTTCCACTACCCTTTGTGTGAAGAAGTGCTTCTTGACATCACCCCTGAACGGCCTGGCTCTAATTTTAAGGTTATGCCCCCTTGTTCTGGACTCCCCCCACCAGAGGAAATAGTTTCTCTCTATCTACCCCATCAACTCCTACAACCATCTTAAACACCTCGATCAGATCACCCCTTAATCTTCTAAACTCGAGGGAATACAAGCCCAGTCTGTGCAACCTGTCCTCATAATTTAACCCTTTTAGCCCCGGTATCATTCTGGTGAATCTGCGCTGCTCCCCCTCAAAGGCCAATATATCCTTCCTGAGGTGCGGAGCCCAGAACTGAACACAGTACGTAAACGTATAAAATTCTGACAGGGCTAGACAGACTGGATGCAGGGAGGATGCTTCCCCTGGCTGGGAGGTCTAGAACGAGGGGTCACAGTCTCAGGATACGGGGTAGGACATTTAGGACTGAGATGAGGAGAAATTTCTTCACTCAGAGGGTGGTGAACCTGTGGAATTCTCTACCACAGAAGGCTGTGGAGGCCAAGTCACTGAATATATTTAAGAAGGAGATAGATAGATTTCTAGATACAAGGGGCATCAAGGGGTATGGGGAGAGAGCGGGAATATGGTATTGAGATAGAGGATCAGCCATGATCATATTGAATGGCGGAGCAGGCTCGAAGGGCCGAATGGCCGACTCCTGCTCCTATTTTTCTATGTTTCTATGTTTACTCCAGGTGGGGTCTGACCAGGGCTCTGTGGAACTGTAGCACAGCTTCCACCCCTTTGTCTTCCTGACCCCCTTGAGATAAAGGCCAACACACCATTTGCCTTTTTAGTTATTTATGTGTGCGGGTTGTGAAGGGTACGGACCAGTTCAATCCCTCGTCTGTGCTGTAGAGATGGCAGCAGGGTTAACCGAAAGTAGCAGTGCCCCCTGGGCTGTGCTGAGGGAAAAAAAAAATCAGCTTTCACTAACTAGCACACGTTGGTGAAAGGTGTGAGTGTCAGCTTCGGAGACTATGGGAATTGGCTGTGATTCCCCAGTGGTAGAATAGCATATTGTCTAGCCCTGAATAAATTTTCTTTTTATTCGTTCACGGGATGTGGGCATCGCTGGCAAGGCCGGCCTTTATTGCCCGTCCCTAATTGCCCTTGAGAAGGTGGTGGTGAGCCGCCTTCTTGAACCACTTGGTGAAGGTACTCCTACAGTGCTGACTTTGTCGTAGCACGCAGTTTGGCACAACTGAGTGACTTGCTGGGCCATTTCCGAGGGCAGTTAAGGGTCAACCACATTGCTGTGGGTCTGCGAGTCTGGAGTCACATATAGGCCAGACCGGGTAAGGACGGCAGATTTCTTTCCCTAAAGGACATTCGTGAACCAGATGGTCACCATTACTGATATTAGCTTTTTAAATCCAAGATTTATTTAATTAGCTGAAATTAAATTCCCCAGCTGCCGTGGTAGGATTTGAGCTCAAATCTCTGGATCATTAGTCCAGGTCTCTGGATTAAGCTTCTCCAGTAACATAACTACTATGCTGCCCTAATGGTTACTTATAGAAGGCACTATTGTTACCTCCAAGCTTCACTTATCTAATGGTTACTGATGTAAGAAAACTACTAGGCACTTGGTCTAAGCATTAAACAAAGCTTTAATCAACTGTTTTTCAACATGGTCTAGTTGTGTCCTTCATTAGTTCCTGTTAAAGAATGTCCTGAGCAAGCTGGGCCCATGCCTGAGTATTTATACTCTCCCTGGACAGCGCCACCAGCAGGCCGCCCAGTATTATTTCATAAGTCATTTCGACATGAATGACAAGATTCATGTCATGTGGTAAGGTCCTACTCGAAACAGTGCCATGGGATCTTTTACATCCACCTGAGAGGGCAGATGTGGCCTCAGTTTAACATCTCATCCGAAAGACGGCACCTCCGACAGTGCGGCACTCCCTCAGCACTGCACTGGAGCATCAGCCTAGATTTTTGGTGCTCGAGTCTCTGGAGTGGGACTTGAACCCACAACCTTCTGACTCTAGAGGCGAGAGTGCTACAGCTGACTGAGTAGAGGCGCAAGACAGCTAGTGGTTCTTCCACCAATGAGGGGTGTACAGGAGGCCAACGCTCCTGTGCTCTGGAACTTTCTCCTTAAACCCCCTCCCCACCTTGCTACCTCTTTTCTGACCTTCAACCCCCCTCTCCCCCAAAACCAGGCTCCTGACCGCAGCTTTGGTCACCTTCCCGATCTCTTCTGCCTTCTGCATCCATGAGGGGCTTTAGAAACATAGAACATAGAAGCATAGAAAAATAGGAGCAGGAGTCGGCCATTCGGCCCTTCGAGCCTGCTCCGCCATTCAATATGATCATGGCTGATCCTCTATCTCAATACCATATTCCCGCTCTCTCCCCATACCCCTTGATGCCTTTTGTGTCTAGAAATCTATCTGTCTCCTTCTTAAATATATTCAGTGACTGGGCCTCCACAGCCTTCTGTGGTAGAGAATTCCACAGGTTCACCACCCTCTGAGTGAAGAAATTTCTCCTCATCTCAGCCCTAAATGTCCTACCCCGTATCCAGAGACTGTGACCCCTCGTTCTAGACCTCCCAGCCAGGGGAAACATCCTCCCTGCATCCAGTCTGTCTAGCCCTGTCAGAATTTTATACGTTTCAATGAGATCATCCCCTCTCATTCTTTTAAACTGGGATGGCCATTATGTTAAAAGCACTAGATCAATGCAAGCTGCCATTGCATGCGTAAGACTAGAGATGGGGAAATGGAGGAGGAATAACTCACGCTCAAAAGCAAAATCATTCTGTACTCAACCCCCGACGCTACAACGGTATCTTTTTATTTATTGAATAATTAATCTGTTAAAGATTAATTTGTGGTCTTTAAAATTGTGGCACAGCACTCGATGTACAAGGTCAGTGTTTACCGTGACCGTCACTCATCAAATCATTGCTCACATTTGGACGAGAATCCAGAGGCAGCAGTGAATGGAAAAAAAGGAAGGCTTTCATTTATGTAGCACCTTTTACACAGGAACAAGAGGAGGCCGTTCAGCCCCTTGTTCCGCCATTCAATTATTTCATGTCTGATCTGTAACGTAACTCCATCTACCCGCCTTGGTTCCAGTACACTTAATACCCTTTCTGAACACAAATCTATCAATTTTAGCCTTCCACCTGACATAAGAAAACTACTAGGCACTTGGTCTAAGCGTTAAACAAAGTTTTAATCAACTGTTTTACAACATGGAGATCTAGTTGTGTCCTTTCACTAGTTCCTGTTAAGAGTGTCCTGCGCAAGCTGGGCCCATGCCCGAGTATTTATACTCTCCCTGGACAGCGCCACCAGCAGGCCGCCCAGTATTATTTCATAAGTCATTTCCACATGAATGACAAGATTCATGTCACCACCATCATCCCTTTTGTCATTTAATCTCTCCTGTCTCCCACCCTATCACAGCCGTGGCTCAGTGGGCAGCACTCTTGCTTCTGAGTCAGAAGGTTGTAGGTTCAAGTCCCACTCCAGGGACTTGAGTTACAGTAAATCCAGGCTGACACTCCCAGTGCAGTACTGAGGGAGTGCTGCACTGTCGGAGGTGCTGTCTTTTGGATGAGACGTTAAACCGAGGCCCCGTCTGCTCTCTCAAGTGGACGCAAAAGATCGCATGGCGCTATTTCGAAGAAGAGCAGGGGAGTTCTCTTCTGTGTCCTGGCCAATATTTATCCCTCAATCAACATTACTAAAACAGGTTATCTGGTCATTATCACATTGATGTTTGTGGGAGCTTGCTGTGCGCAAATTGGCTGCCGCGTTTCCGACATTACAACAGTGACTACACTTCAAAAAGTCTTTCATTGGCTGTAAAGCGCTTTGGGACGTCCGGTGGTCGTGAAAGGCGCTATAGAAATGCAAGTCTTTCTTTCTTTCTTGGTTCTTTCCTCTCCTCCCCCCTTTCCCTGTCCCTACACTTGCTTAAAACCTGTTATATCTCTAATTTTTCCAGTTCTGACGAAGGGTCATCGCCCTGAAACGTTGACTCTGTTTCTCTCTCCACAGATGCTGCCTGACCTGCTGAGTATTTCCGGCATTTTCTGTTTTTCTGGTAGTCACATTATACAACGTAATCAGTGTGAGATGCTGGAATATTTTTTCCTCCTTTTTGAGTAATGGCGTAAATCTATCAAATGGTGAAAAACGATTGGGTGCTAATTGGCTTCATTAATTGTTATAGTTCATTCCAACAAAGTCAATGGCCGCGATTTTACTTACCTCGGCGGGGCAATGGCAGGCCATGTCGGTGGCGGGTCGCGGCCCCACAGCTGGCTGCATCCCGCTGTGTAAAATGACTTTCCATTATTGGGGCTTGTTAAGCCCGCCCAGCGCATTACCCGGCCCAATTAGAGGAATCGGGTCTGGTGACATCATTTCATGACGCAACATCAGCCGGTTTCCTTAAAGGGACAATGCCCACATTTGTCTTGATATTTGTGCTGTCAGTGTTCTACAGCATTGAGGTGCTGCAAACATAGAAACATAGAAACATAGAAGATAGGAGCAGGAGTAGGCCATTCGGCCCCTCTAGCCTGCTCCGCCATTCAATGAGATCATGGCTGATCATCTAAACTCAGTACCCTGTCCCTGCTTTCTCCCCATATCCCTTGATCCCTTTAATTTTAAGAAATATATCTAACTCCTTCTTGAATATATTTAATGAATTGGCCTCTACTGCCTTCTGTGGTAAAGAATTCCACAGGTTCACCACTGTCTGGGTGAAGAAATTCCTCCTCATCTCAGTCCTAAATGGCTTACCCCTTATCCTTAGACTGTGACCCCTGGTTCTGGACTCCCCCGCCATCGGGAACATCCTTCCTGCATCTAGTCTGTCTAGTCCTGTTAGAATTTTATAAGTTTCAATGAGATCCCCTCTCATTCTTCTAAACTCCAGTGAGTACAAGCCCAATCGACCCAATCTCTCCTCATACGCCATTCCTGCCATCCCGGGTATCAGCCTGGTGAATCTTCGCTGCACTCCCTCCATGGCAAGAACATCCTTCCTCAGATAAGGCGACCAAAACTGCACACAATACTCAAGATGTGGTCTCACCAAGGCCCTGTACAACTGCAGCAAGACATCCTTGTTCCTGTACTCGAACCCTTTCGCTACGAAGGCCAACATACCATTTGCCTTCTTAACCGCCTGCTGCACCTGCATGCTTACCTTCAGCGATTGGTGCACAAGGACACCCAGGTCTCGTTGCACTTCCCCTTCTCCCAATCTATTGCCATTCAGATAATAATCTGCCTTCCTGTTTTTGACACCAAAGTGGATAACCTCGCATTTATCCACATTATATTGCATCTGCCACGCTTCTGCCCACTCACCCAACCTGTCCAAATCATACTGGAGTTTCTCGGCATCCTCCTCACGGTACACGCTCCCACCCAGCTTTGTGTCGTCTGCAAACTTGGAGATATTACATCCAATTCCATCGCCCAGATCATTAATATATATTGTGAATAGCTGGGGTCCTAGGACCGATCCCTGCGGTACCCCACTAGTCACCGCCTGCCACTCGGAAAAAGACCCATTTATTCCAACTCTTTGCTTTCTGTCTGCCAACCAGTTCTCTATCCAAGTCAATACCTTGCCCCCAATCCCATGTGCCTTAACTTTGACAATGACTGCACAAAGGTGCATGGCTGCACCCAGGCTCTCCCATGACTCCCTCCATATGCTTATAGAGGGAGTCACAGCACGCAGGGAGGTCCTCTTCCCTTCCCATAGGCGGAAGAGACCTCTCCAGGAGATCAACACAGCCTGGTTGCACATTGCAGTGGAGGGCATAATCAGGGATGTGGTCAGGAGGACATGGGTGCAGTGACGCAAACGTTTCAATGATCTCAGTAGATCACGAAACGTTATTTCAAAGCCACACTCAACCTCATCCTGCTGTGCCTCTCATCACATCCCCATCACTCTGCCTTCCCTACCCTACTCCTGCACATCCTTACTCACACCAACTTACCTTGGACCTCCAGCCATCCCTCTCTATCTATATTATCACTTTCACATCTCACTAGCCACCCCTCACACTCACCCTTATCCTAGTGCAATCATACCAACTAACAACACACAAGGGTAGGCACTTGGGTGTTTTATCCAATGTTCATGTAAAGTTTCTGTTAATGTGCTGTCAAACACTGAAACCTTTATTTTCAACACTTTGCGTTCTTGGACAGATTTGTGTGTGCCTTTGAAAGTGGCTTAGTGAGTTGCAGTGAAAGGTGAGACATAACGGTACCCCCCGCAATGGTAATGAGTGTGAAAGGAATGGCTTGGGCATTGTAGGGATGCTTTATGGTGTTGGTGTGGGGTGGTGCCAACCTGGCGCATCATGTGGCAGCCAGGGTGTACAGCATCAAGCGAAGTAAATCTGGCCATGGTGAGGCCATCCCTGGCCTCCCGGGCAGCAATGTGGTCAGGTGCTGATGCCCTGTGTCCTGTGCAGCATCAGGTGATTGCTGGTGCTGCTGGTGTGGGGGCTGATTGTGGTGGGATTCTGAGGACCAAGGTGAGAGAGTATAAAGAGCACCCACGCTGATGGAATAGATGGCAGGTGAGGTAGAGATGACAGAAGCATTCTGTCAATGGTGAGAGAGTTCTTCCAATGAGGTGAGAGTGGTTGGAGAGTGGAAAGCCTGCAGAATCTGTGCTGGAAATGGAGTGAGAAACAGCTTCTGCCTGAGGAAAGTGAATATCAGTCAGGTGGTAGCTTTTACTGTACATTTGAATCTGTCAAGTAATCAGCTGGAGCAATGGCCAATGAACTCCCGCCTCAGCTTGACAGCCGTGGTCTGCGCACAGCGGGGATCCCGTGATCATGAAGTTAAAGACAAAAAGGTAGGTGAGAAAAGGCTGTTAAGCATCTGGCAACGAGATGCTAATCATTTTAATTAGGTCCCCCCGCCGCTGCCAGTCGGGTCTGCTCAGCGCTGGGAAAGGCGCATGGCTGCGTGTTGACAGCGGAGTCCCGACCTGCTGTGGAAAAAAAACCACTTTCCCAACTCGAACCGCCACCGATCCCGCCCGCTAACTCCCCGGAAAATTACGGCCAATATGTTTGTTACCTAATTGCTCCTTTTTCAACTGAGCAGGAAGACACACATAGCAGACAGTCCCATGGAATAGTGCGAGAAAGTTTCTGTCGCACAATCTCGTGCCCAGTTTCAATTCGTGATGGAAATCATCGACAATATAAAAAGCCGGATGCTATGTTTTATTTTGGTGGATGACATTAATAACAGAAGACACACACACTTGATAGTGTCTTTATATAATACAGTGCAGCAAACAAATGCGTGACTGATGCAAAGCACAAATTCACTAAATAGGAATTCACAGCTGGATTCAGATTGACAGGGTAGATGCTGAGAGGTTGTTTCCCCTGGCTGGAGAGTCTAGATCTAGGGGGCATAGTCTCAGGATAAGGGGTCGGCCATTTAAGACTGAGACGAGGAGAAATTTCTTCACTCAAAGAGTGGTGAATCTCTGAAATTCCCTACCCCAAAGGGTTGTGGAGGCTCAGTCGTTGAGTGTATTCAAGACCGAGATCGATAGATTTTTGGACTCTAGGGGAAGCGAGAGATGTGGGGATCGGGCGGGAGGGTGGAGTTGAGGTCAATGATCAGCCATGATCTTATTGAATGGCGGAGCAGGCTCGAGGGGCCCTACAGCCTACTCCTGCTCCTAATTCTTATGTACTTATTTGTTTTAAAAAGAGGTTTGAATTCTCAGTTTCTACTCATTTCGCATAAATATTCCTTCACTGGGCAATCACTTGAATGACACAGAGCAGATTGCAATTTTAATCATGTTAGTGCGCAGTGGGAGAACATTTTGGAGGTAGATTTTTTTTTCCATATTTCATACTGCAATGAATAGTCACATTAGTCACGGTTTCCAAGGGATTTCTTGCACTTCTAAATGTTTTCCTGCGTTAAAATTCTCGCAAAATATTTCCGAAGAGAGAAAATGCAACATACAATGATGCTAAACTGGCATTTCCTCCCTCAGAGATGGTTGTTTTAAGAAGCGGACATGTTAAGTAGCATCAGAAAACGCTGGAAAAACTCAGCAGGCCAGGCAACATCCGCTTTGCGGAACACCTCCGTTCAGTCCGTAAGGGTGACCCCGAGCTTCCGGTCGCTTGTCATTTTAATTCACCGCTCCACGCCCACTCAGACCTCACCGTCCTCGGCCTCTTGCATTGTTCCACGGAAGCGCAGCGTAAGCTCGAGGAACAGCACCTCATCTTTCGTTTAGGCACTTTACAGCCTTCCGGACTCAATATCGAGTTCAACAATTTCAGATCATAACCCCGGCCCCTACCACATATGTATACATTTTATCCACCCTTTTGGTCCGTGCCTTTTTCCTTTTTTTTTTCTCTCTCTCCCCCCACGGCAGCTGTCTCTCATTCTGCCAGCATTTCACACCTCACCTTTTGTTTCTTAACCTGTCCCATTACCATCTCGTCTTGCCTTGAGCATCTCTTAATGTCTCTACTTACCATAGACCTCCCCTTTTGTTCTTTTATTCCTCCCCCCAGCCTCCCCCTTACATTTTTATCTGTTTATTTCCTGCTCTTTCAGTTCCGACGAAGGGTTTCGACCTGAAACGTTAACTCTGTTTCTCTCTCCACGGATGTTGCCTGGCCTGCTGAGTTTTTCCAGCGTTTTCTGTTGTTATTTCGGATTTCCAGCATCCGCAGTATTTTGCTATCATGTTAAGTAGCATTGCTTGGAAGGAAAAAGGTGACTTTTGGACCTATGGTTCCCAACGCTCTCTGGATTTTCCTTGCGTCATGCCTGGGTCTGTTGTAGACTCACTGATGGAGATTGATTGCTATGATTAAGCAACAACTCCATTATGGTTTTATCATGTGACTCCCAGGATGGTAGAAGGTGAACGAGATAGACCTTTGGTCTTTTCTCGTCTCGAATTTCCTATGTTCCTAGGTGCAGTACAGACTGCTCCTCTGGCGTTGTGGTGTAAGACCTTTGCTGGGCCCAACAGAGGGAGATATACTTTGCACCTAGCCCATACTGTATCCAACCTATGTGCCCAAAATGTACAAAAAACATTCCGTTTTTGTTACGCTAAACCTTTATAAAACACTTGGTTAGGCCTCAGCTGGAGTACTGTGTCCAATTCTGGGCACCGCACTATTAGGAAGGATGTCAAGGCCTTGGAGAGGGTGCGGAGGAGATTGGTACCAAAGATGAGGGACTTCACTGATGTGGAGAGATTGGGGAGGCTGAGGTTGTTCTCCTCAGAGCAGAGAAGGCTAAGGGGAGATTTGATAGAGGTGCTCAAAATAATGAAGGGTTTTGATGGAGTAAATAAGGAGAAACTGTTTCCACTGGCAGGAGGGTCGGTAACCAGAGGACACAGATTTAAGATAATTGGCAAAAGAACCAGAGGGGGAGATGAGGAAAAAAAAAAATATGAAGCGAGTTATGATCTGGAATGCGCTGCCTGAAAGGGCAGAGAAAGCAGATTCAATAGTAACTTTCAAACGGGAAATGGGATAAATATTTGAAGGGGAAAAATTTGTAGGGCTGTGGGGAAAGGGCAGGGGGGAGTGGGACTAATTGGAGAGCTCTTTCAAAGAGCCGGCCCAGGCACGATGGGCCGAACGGCCTCCTTCTGTGCTGTATCAATCTATGATTCATTTCTGGATTAGACCCCTTGATGCGCACAGGCATTGAACTGAATTATGATTTTTTTTTTACTGCGAAATTCCCCTGCAGCTCATCAAGACTGCAGACCTAGATCCACAGAAGAATTATGTCTTTGGTTTCCACCCTCATGGTGTACTGGTGGCGGGAGCCTTCGGAAACTTCTGCACAGAGATGACGGGGTTCCGAAAAATGTACCCCGGGTTGACGCCTCACATGCTGATGCTGCCCCTCTGGTTCAGGGTCCCATTCTTCAGGGACGTCATCATGAGTGCAGGTAAGTCCTGTACACGCACAAACAATTTCAGCAATAGTAACTTGTATTTATACGGCGCTTTTAACGTAGTAAAACATCCCGAGGCACTTCACAGGAGCGACAATCAGACACAATTTGACACCGAGCCGCATAATTCTCGGGAATGTAGCCGGGCAAGTGGTAGAAGTGTCAGTAGGAGAGCATTTTGGTGACAGTGACCATAATTCGGTGAGATTTAAGGTAGTCGTGGAAAAGGACAAAGATGGACCGGAGATAAAGGTTCTAAATTGGGGGAAGGCCGATTTTAATATGATAAGGCAGGATCTGGCCAAAGTGGACTGGGATCAGCTACTTGTAGGAAAATCCACATCAGAGCAGTGGGAGTCATTCAGAAAGGAAATAGAGAGAGTACAGCACCAACATGTTCCCGTAAAGGTCAAGGATGGGACCAACAAGCCCAGGGAACCTTGGATGTCAAGGGATATACAAGAATGGATTAGGAAAAAAAGGGAGGCTTTTGGCAGATACAAAGGACTAAAAACAGTGGAAGCCCTGAAGGAGTATAGAAAGTGCAGGGGGGTACTTAAAAAAGAAATTAGGAGAGCGATGAGGGGGCATGAAAAAACACTGGCAGGCAAAATAAAGGAAAATCCCAAGGTGTTTTATAAGTATATTAAGGGCAAGAGAATAACCAGGGAAAGAGTAGAGCCCATTAGGGACCAAAGTGGCAATCTGTGTGTAGAGCCGGAAGATGTAGGTGAGGTTTTAAATTAATATTTTGCATCTGTGTTCACTATGGAGAAGGACGATGTAGGCATAGAAATCAGGCAGGGGGATTGTGATATACTTGAACAAATTAGTATTGAGAGGGAGGAGGTACTAGCGGTTTTAGCGGGCTTAAAAGTGGATAAATCCCCAGGCCCAGACGAGATGTATCCCAGGCTGCTGTGTGAGGCAAGGGAGGAGATTGCAGGGGCTCTGACACAAATTTTCAGAACCTCTCTGGCCACAGGGGAGGTGCCAGAGGACTGGAGGACAGCTAACGTAGTACCATTATTCAAGAAGGGTAGTCGGGATAAACCAGGGAATTACAGGCCAGTGAGCCTAACATAAGTGGTAGGGAAATTATTGGAAAAAATTCTGAGGGACAGAATTAGTCTCCACTTGGAGAGGCAAGGATTAATCAAGAATAGTCAGCATGGCTTTGTCAGGGGGAGATCATGTCTGACCAATTTGATTGAATTTTTTGAGGGGGTGACTAGGTGTGTGGATGAGGGTAGTGCAGTTGATGTAGTCTACATGGACTTCAGTAAGGCTTTTGACAAAGTCCCGCATGGGAGACTGGGCAAGAAGGTAAGAGCCCATGGGATCCAGGGCAATTTGGCACATTGGATCCAAAATTGGCTTAGTGGTAGGAGGCAGAGGGTGATGGTCGAAGGTTGTTTTTATGACTGGAAGCCTGTGTCCAGTGGTGTACCACAGGGATCGGTGCTGGGTCCCTTGCTGTTTGTAGTGTACATTAATGATTTAGATATGAATGTAGGAGGTATGATCAGTAAGTTCGCAGATGACACGAAAATTGGTGGAGTGGTAAATAGCGAGGAGGGAAGCCTCAGGCTACAGGACGATATAGACGGGTTGGTCAGATGAGCAGAACAGTGGCAAATGGAATTTAACCCTGAAAAGTGTGAGGTGATGCATTTTGGGAGGACTAACAAGGCAAGGGAATACACAATGAATGGTAGGACCCTAGGAAGGACAGAGGATCAGAGGGACCTTGGTGTGCATGTACATAGATCCCTGAAGGCAGCAGGACAGGTAGATAAGGTGGTTAAGAAGGCATATGGGATACTTGCCTTTATTAGCCGAGGCATAGAATATAAGAGCAGTGAGGTTATGATGGAGCTGTACAAAACGCTAGTTAGGCCACAGCTGGAATACTGTGTGCAGTTCTGGTCGCCACACTATAGGAAGGATGTGATTGCATTGGAGAGGGTGCAGAGGAGATTCACCAGGATGTTACCTGGGCTGGAGCGCTTCAACTATGAAGAGAGACTGGACAGGCTGGGGTTGTTTTCCTTAGAGCAGAGAAGGCTGAGGGGGGACCTGATTGAGGTGTACAAAATTATGAGGGGCATAGATAGGGTAGATAAAAAGGAACTTTTCCCCTTAGAAGAGGGGTCAATAACCATGGGGCATAGTTTCAAGGTAAGGGGCAGGAGGTTTAGAGGGGATTTGAGGAAAAACGTTTTCACCCAGAGGGTGGTTGGAATCTGGAACTCACTGCCTGAAAGGGTGGTAGAGGCAGGAAACCGCACAACATTCAAGAAGCATTTAGATGAACACTTGAAACACCATAGCATGCAAGGCTACGGACCAAGTGCTGGAAAATGGGTTTAGAGTAGACAGGGCTTGATGGCCGGTGCGGACACGATGGGCCGAAGGGCCTCTTTCTGTGCTGTATAACTCTATGACTCAATGGGCTGGATTTTCAATGACCCGGGTAGTCGGGTTTGGAGGCGTGTGGGGGGTTAAAGTTGCAGATTCGGGGGTCCCGACCCCATCCCGCCTCCAAGAGGCGGGAGAGGCCATTAAAGCCCTTAACAAGCCCTAAATTGGCTCTGTAAAGCATTTTGAAACGTTTTAGTTAGTTTAACCCTTTTCCAACGTGAAGTACGGCTGATGTGAAACACGGCAGTGAAACCTGGCTGGAGCACAAGTGGATAGCTGACTATCAGCTGCAAGTCCACTATATATATATATAGAGAGATATATATAGAGATATATATCTCTCTCTCTCTCTCTCTCTCTCTCTTTCTCTCTCTCTCTTTCTCTCTCTCTCTCTCTCTCTCTCTGTCTCTCTCTCTCCAGGTCCTCTCACACCAACAGCCAGGCATTCAGTCTCTGACCTGCAATGATGACATGATCAGAGACGAGTTTCAGACTGAAACCACAAATTAGTTCATGGGTTCCCACATGCTGGAACACAATTGCCCAATTAAGTGAAAATTGCATCATTCATCCACATTAATCTGGAGTCGGGGGGACAACACGAAATGCAGATGACACGACCCAAACCCAACCCCAAGACAAAATCCAGCCCATGACTCTATAAAGAGATATTAGGGCAGATGAACAAAGAGGTAGGTTTTACGGAGCTTTATATAGGAGGAGAGAGAGGTAGAGAGGCGGAGAGGTTTAGGGAGGGAATTCCAGAGCTTAGGGCCCAGGAGCTGAAGGCACTGCCGCCAATGGTGAAGCGATTATAATCAGGGGCACGCAAGAGGCCAGAATTGGAGGAGCGCAGAGATCTCGGAGGGTCGTGGGGCTGGAGGAGGTTATAAAGATAGGTAGGGGTGAAGCGATGGAGGGATTTGAACATAAGAATGAGAATTTTAAATTTGAGGTGTTGCTGGTCCGGGAGCCAATGTAGGTCAGCGCGCACAGGGGGTGATGAGTGAACGGGACTTGGTGCGAGTTAGGACACGGGCAGCAGAGTTTTGGATGAGCTCAAGTTTACGATCATTTCACGATGTTTAGGATTTGCACCGAACAAGGTCATCGTGTGGGTCGCACTCTTGCCTCTCAGTCAGAAGGTTGTGGGTATAGGTCCTACCCCAGAGACTTGATCACAAAAAATCTCGGTACTGATGTTATGCACTGTCGGAGGTGCCGTCTTTCGGATGAGACGTTAAACCGAGGCCCCGTCTGCTCTCTGAGGTGGATGTCAAAGATCCCGTGGCACTATTTCGAAGAAGAGCAAGGGAGTTCTCCCCGGTCTCCTGGGGACAATGTTTATCCCGCAATCAACATCACAAAAAAAAACAGATTATCTGCTCATTATCACGGTGATGTTTGTGGGATCTTGCTGTGCGCAATTTTGGCTGCCGCGTTTCCCACATTACAACAGTGACCACACCTCAAAAGTACTTCATTGGCTGTGAAGCGCTTTGGGACGTCCTGAGGTTGTGAGATAGGCGCTATATAAATGCAAGTCTTTCTTTCTTTAAGCTCTCCGCTCCCCCCGCAGTTCCTCGCTTCCACCAGACCTGTTTGCGTGTTTTCTGTGTTCCAGGTTTGGTGCCGTCAGACAAGGAGAGCGCAAAGTATTTGCTGAGGAGAGCAGAAGGTGGCAATGTTGTTGTTATATCCATCGGAGGAGCTCCAGAAGCCCTCGAGGCCAGGCCGGGGGCATTCACATTGCAGCTAAAGAACAGAAAAGGATTCATCAAGCTTGCTCTACAGTTTGGGTCAGTGTAACCGGTTTCTGCAGTGGCCAATTTCCTCTGGCCCCTGCCGCAATCGCCAATTATTGTCAGTGGTTTCGCCCCGCCCATAGCGAGCACGCAAACCCCCCTTACTACAATTTCTGGACGATAGGGATTACTGAGGGCAGATTTGAACACAGACAGCGTTTTCGGGCTCACCCGTTACAGTGTTTATTAAGGTTGACCAAAACCACTCCACTCGCATACAGTACGAGCGTTGTGAACACAACAGTACAGTTTAAAACAGTGCAACGATAGCAAAATACTGCGGATGCTGGAAATCCGAAATAACAACAGAAAACGTTGGAAAAACTCAGCAGGCCAGGCAACATCCGTGGAGAGAGAAACAGAGTTAACGTTTCAGGTCGAAGACCTTTCGTCAGAACGGGAAAAAAGCAGGAAATTAAATAGAGTTAAAGCAAGGATAAAGCTGGGAAAAGGGGGAGGGGATGAAAGAACAAAAGGAGAGATTAAGAGACATTAAGAGACATTGAGAGATGATCAAGGCGAGAGATGGTGTTGATGTAACAGGTTGAGGTTAGATGAAGTGTGAAATGCACTGGGATTTCTGTTGTTGTTGTTAAAACAGTACAACCCTGACTCGTCTAACAAGCCCCTGCCGTGCTGACTTACCACGGCCTAAAAACACCCTCCCGTCAACTAAACTATCACAGGACCCTTCCAACGCTAAACCCCCTCTGGTTTGGTAGGAACGTACAGGCACCCCCCTCACACAGCTAAGTGATCTTGTGGGTGTGTAGGCTTGGCAATGCTCACCTAGATTGCCTCTTTTAAGAACATAAGAACATAAGAAATAGGAGCAGGAGTAGACCAATCGGCCCCTCGAGCCTGCTCCGCCATTCGATGAGATCATGGCTGATCTGATCCAACCTCAACTCTAAAGAACACAAGAAGTAGGAGCAGGACCCGGCCACTCGGCCCCTGGGCCCCTCTCCGCCACCCACAGGGCCTTGACCGATCCGAACTCACTCATGTCCAATTTCCAGCCCGCTCCCCGTAACCCCTAATTCCCTTTACTTCTAGGAAACGGTCTATTTCTGTTTTAAATTTATTTAATGAAGTTGCTTCCACAGCTTCCTGGGGTAGCAAATTCCACAGACCCACTACCCTCTGAGTGAAAAAGTTTCTCCTCATCTTGCTTGCAGCCTCCTCCCGTACGTCTCGGCCACCTGGTTCCGTACCGGCCTTGCGGCATGCGAGTCCCAGCCTGAGTCGAAGTCCGTCTCGGTTGGAAGAGCAAGGCTCAGCTCCTCTTGACGTTCCGTTGTGTGGAGGGCAGGAGAGAGAGAGAGAGAACTATCCAAACTGCTCTCTAAATATACCCCTCCAATACACAGACTGCTGTCTGTGGTTTTAATGGACACATGGCCTCAGGGAATGGTCTTCAAGCTACCTTCCAGGTTTGAATGGTCTTTGAACTCATTTCGATCTCCCTGCCGATTAACTTAACGAGTTCATCTTGACCAGAACAATGAGCACTTCTGCCCTCACCCCTGCCCCTCCCTCCCGGAACCACGATAGGGTCCCCCTTGTCCTCACCTTTCACCCCACCAGCCTCCACATTCAACGGATCATCCTCCGCCATTTCCGCCACCTCCAGCGTGATCCCACCACCAAACACATCTTCCCCTCACCTCCTCTTTCAGCATTCCGCAGGGACCGCTCCCTCCGCGACACCCTAGTCCACTCCTCTACCACCCCCAGCACCCCTTCCCCTTCGCCCGGCACCTTCCCGTGCACGCGCAGGAGATGCAACACATGCCCTTACACCTCCCCTCTTCCCACTGTCCAGGGCCCCAAACACCCCTTCCAGGTGAAACAGCGATTTACTTGTACTTCCTGCAATTTAGTATACTGTATTCGCTGCTCACGATGTGGTCTCCTCTACATTGGGGAGACCAAACGCAGATTGGGTGACCGCTTTGCGGAACACCTCCGTTCAGTCCGTAAGGGGGACCCCGAGCTCCCGGTCGCCTGTCACTTTAATTCACCGCTTCACTCCCACTCTGACCTCACCGTCCTCGGCCTATTACACTGTTCCACGGAAGCGCAGCGTAAGCTCGAGGAACAGCACCTCATCTTTCGTTTAGGCACGCTACAGCCCTCTGGACTCAATATCGAGTTCAACAATTTTAGATCATAACCTCAGCTCCAATCACATTTATATTTTATTTTTTCCACCCTTTTATTTGCCCCCCCCCACCTTTTTTTTTCCTCCTAGAAGCTGGCAGCTGTCCTTCATTCTGCCAGTGGATTTCACACTTCTTTCAGCCTTAATCTGTCACATTAACACCACCTCTAGCCTTGCATATCTCTTAATGTCTCTTCATCTCCCCCTTTGTTCCTTTATCCCCTCCCCCTTTTCCCAGCTTTACCCTGGCCTTAAATCTATTTGATTTCCGGCTCTTCCCAGTTCTGATGAAAGGTCATCGACCTGAAACGTTAACTCTCTTTCTCTCTCCACGGATGCTGCCTGGCCTGCTGAATTTTTCCAGCGTTTTCTGTTGTTATTTCGGATTTCCAGCATCCGCAGTATTTTGCTATCGTAATCAAGACTTGGGAGTGGGCCTCTCGGACCATTGTTCCCAGGGACAGTTCGTTTCCATATGAATGAGTCATCTCCAGCTTGAGTGGTTTTTCACTGCTTCCCCCCCACCCCCCCGCCCCACCCAAGCAGCCTGTCCAGTTTTTAATAAGGGCTAAAAATCCATGGCGTCTGTGCCAACTGCTACATAAGGGACTCACTGCAGTCATCACAACTTCACCAGAGCTGGACTGATTCGTTGGTGAAGTTAGACACCTTAATTGTTTAGTGTGATTAGCTACATGTCAACTGTGGCTCAGTGGGTAGCACTCTCACTTCTATGGATCATAAAGATTTGTGGGTCCAAATCTCACTCTATGAGACTCTGAGCACAAAAACTGAGGCTGACACTCCCAGTGCAGTACTGAGGGAGTGCTGCACTGTCGGAGGGGCAGTACTGAGGGAGTGCTGCACTGTCGGAGGGGCAGTACGGAGGGAGCGCTGCACTGTCGGAGGGGCAGTACTGAGGGGAACGCTGCACTGTCGGAGGGGCAGTACTGAGGGAGCGCTGCACTGTCGGAGGGGCAGTACTGAGGGGAACGCTGCACTGTCGGAGGGGCAGTACTGAGGGAGCGCCGCACTGTTGGAGGGACAGTACTGAGGGAGTGCTGCACTGTCAGAGGGGCAGTACTGAGGGAGCGCCACACTGTTGGAAGGGCAGTACTGAGGGAGCGCTGCACTGACGGAGGGGCAGTACTGAGGGAGTGCTGCACTGTCGGAGGGGCAGTACTGAGGGAGTGCTGCACTGTCGGAGGGGCAGTACTGAGGGAGTGCTGCACTGTCGGAGGGGCAGTACGGAGGGAGCGCTGCACTGTCGGAGGGGCAGTACTGAGGGGAACGCTGCACTGTCGGAGGGGCAGTACTGAGGGAGCGCTGCACTGTCGGAGGGGCAGTACTGAGGGGAACGCTGCACTGTCGGAGGGGCAGTACTGAGGGAGCGCCGCACTGTTGGAGGGACAGTACTGAGGGAGTGCTGCACTGTCAGAGGGGCAGTACTGAGGGAGCGCCACACTGTTGGAAGGGCAGTACTGAGGGAGCGCTGCACTGACGGAGGGGCAGTACTGAGGGAGCGCCGCACTGTCGGAGGGGCAGTATTGAGGGGAGCGCTGCACTGTCGGAGGGACAGTACTGAGGGAGTGCTGCACTGTCGGAGGTGCCGTCTTTTGGATGAGACGTTAAACCGAGGCCCCGTCTGCCCTCTCAGGTGGACGTAAAAGATCTCACGGTCACTATTTTGCAGACGAGCAGGGGAGTTCTCTCCGGTGTCCTGGGGCCAATATTTATCCCTCAATCAGCATCACTAAAAAAACAGATGATCTGGTCATTATCACATTGCTGTTTGTGGGAGCTTGCTGTGTGCCAATTGGCTGCCACGTTTCCCACATTACAACAGTGACTGCACTTCAAAAAGTACTTCATTGGCTGTAAAGCACTTTGAGACGTCCGGTGGTCGTGAAAGGCGCTCTAGAAATGCAAGTCTTTCTTTCTTTTTTCTTGTAAACCTACAGCACAGAAGGAGGCCATTCGGCCCGTCGTGACAGTGCCGGCTCTGTGAAAGAGCCGTCGTGCTCAGTCCCACATCCTCCGCTTTTTGTCCGTGACCCTGTCAGCTCCTCATCCTCCAGAACCCGTCCAACTCCCTTTTAAAATTATTGATGGAATAATCTGACTGGCAGCTCCCTGTAAAATGAAAAGCCTCTAACTTGTTTTTCAGGGCATCGCTTGTTCCGGTATTTTCCTTTGGTGAGAATGAGCTGTTTGATCAGGTGAACAATCCTAAGGGTTCGTTCTTAAGAAAGATCCAGGAGAAACTGCAGTTGGTGATGGGAATCTCGCTCCCTCTCTTCCATGCCCGTGGCATATTCCAGTATCGCTTTGGTCTCATCCCGTACAGGAAGCCCATTCACACTGTGGGTAAGTAACACAACTTCCTTTATACGCTTTTCCATACTAAGGGGGAGAAATTCACTATCGCCCCATTTGGGGCGCTAATTTTTAAAAGTTTGAAAAGTTAGCGCCAGGCTAATAAATAAAATAAATGACGGGCCAGAAATTCGGGTCTCCGCGGGTGAGTACGCGCTGGGTACTCCCCCGTAGACCCAACGAAAGTGCCGGTTTCGCGCATGTACTGCGCATGCGCTGGAAACCGGAACTTCCGTTCCCCTGAAGGAAGGGGTTCAGAGGTCGAATGCGTGCGCCGGAGAGGCAGCGCGCACGCAGCGAACTTTCAGGTTTTTTTTCAGGTTTCTCCGTGAGGGTAAGTATGGAGAAGCTGCGCGGGGAAAAAGGAGGCGCAAGGCCTGCTTTTAACAAGGTAAGTGGTGAATTAAGTACAATTTAAACATTTTTTCAACAGGTTTATCTTTTTTACATACTTTAAAGAAAGGTAAGTTTATTTTTAGCACTGTTAAAAAGTGTAATTAATTTTTTCAAAAATTTTAATTTTTGTTTAAAGTGGTTAATTTATGTAATTTATAGTTATTTTAAAAATGTGATTTTTTAAAAAATTTATTTGAAGTTTAAGTGTGGTTTTGGGGCCGATCTCTATTCATAGATTTGACAGGTCTTCCTGTCAAAATCTATGAATGGAGATTCCCTGCTCCGATTGGCTCTCCATGGCCCACGTGATCCCAGGGGATGCTTCGAACTAACTGCGCCCCTGGGATACGCAAGCACTGCGCGCCGGCAGCTGGAGGAGGCCCAGGAGCCGAATTCCACGCGGGCCCGAAGCACAACGGCAGGCGCGGTGTGTAAGTACGCGCGCGATCCTTGCACCCGCGGGAAGCCGGAGAGCTGAATTTCTGGCCCCTTAAAGAAATAAAATGGACTTTTATTGTAAATACAGGCTTTTGGTGTCTGGTTTTCATTTGAGGATTTTTCAAACAGCCCACTCAAAAACCAAAGTGTCCGGTCCAAAACTGGATGGTTGGCAGCCCTTCTCCAAATTTACCATTGGAGTCACTCAAGTTACCTTCTGTTTGGTATTCTTTAAATTGGAGTGAATTAGGAGCAGAACATTGAACCATTAACATTGCATTTCTTAATCTGTAGTTTGACGAATTAGTGTGTGCCTCAAACTGAATTCATGTTCAGGCATTTAAGATTGAGGGGAAAACTGCAGATTTGAAGTGCTGAATATATTTTTACTGTTAAATGTATTTATAAATGAACCTGTTGAAAAATTCGCCGTGTGTGCTCCAGGAAGGAAGTGGAGCGCTAACTCAAACGCTTCACTTAACTGCTTGGAGTGCAATCGGCAGCGGGCGGGGCGGAGACTCCAGCAGCGCTGCACACTGGGCCGTGCAAGCTCCGCCGCGTTCAAAGGCTCCTTCCCTCCCTTAAAGGGACGGGCCGTCGCTGCAGGCTCTGCGATTTAAAGAGTACCGACCTGGACCACCGAGGCAGCCCGCGATCCCGCGCGATCGGTGCCGGGCTGGTCGATCGCGGGCAGGAACACACGAAAAAAACTGGAACAGGTTAAGGTGACTTTTCTTTTCACTTCCCTCGGCCACCCCGCCTTTAATCGTCACCCCCCCCCCCGCAAAGTGGCCCGGCCGCCCGACGCACGCCTCCTGCAGCTGTCGGTGTTTTCGCCCGGCGCTGCCGCAGGGGACGGATGTCAATTTCGGGTCCGGGGCGCTACCGGGGCGACGCGCACGGCGATGACGTCACAATCTCCGGGCGAAGGAGGTCGGGGCGCAACGCCGTAGCGCCGCCACAAAGCTCCCGTCGAATATGGCGGGAGTCGATGTCAGTGCCGCGCCCGGTCGCAAAGCCTTTTGCGCCCCGTTAGCGCCCCACCGTGGGCACTAACGAGAGGCTCAAAGGCACCCAATTTTGTCCCCTTAGACTTTCCTTGAAAGGATCTTACCTCATGCTTACATTGTGCATGACTAATTTAACCAGCCAAAGCAGAGGTTTTTTCAATGAGTAAATTCAGTGCCAATTCATGCCAACAAGCGGACAGTTTATTTTTGGGAGAATGGGGGAGAGGGCTGGGAATCACTAACAACTAGTGGATGGGTACAAAAAGTCAACAAAAATGCTAATGGAGTGTTGGCCTTTATCTCGAGGGGGCTGGAATACACGGGGGAGGCAGTGATGCTTCAGTTGTACCGAGCTCTGGTCAGACCCCATCGGGAGTCACTGTGTTCAGTTCTGGGCCCCGCACCTCAGGAAGGATATATTGGCCTTGGAGGGGGAGCAGCGCAGATTCACCAGAATGATACCGGGGGGTTAGAGGGTTAAATTACGAAGAGAGGTTGCATAGATTAGGCTTGTACTTCAGAAGATTAAGGGGTGATCTAATCAAAATGTTTAAGATGATTAAAGGATTCGATAGGGTAGATAGAGAGAAACTATTTCCTCTGGTGGGGGGAGTCCAGAACAAGGGGGCATAACCTTAAAATTAGAGCCAGGCCGTTCAGGGGTGATGTCAGGAAGCACTTCTTCACACAAAGGGCAGTGGAAATCTGGAACTCTCTCCCCCAGAAATCTATTGAGGTTGATATTAATATACCAATATCAGGTGGGCCTTGGGCTTAGCCGTTCCGACACAGGGTTCGTTGCGAACCAATTTCTAGGAGTCTGACCCGCATCCTGCAACTCCAGAGCGCAAAATATAATTCACGTATTGGGAGTTGTGTGAAGAGATTGACTGCACATCAGGGCCTGATGGTCTGCATCCCAGAGTACTTAAGGAGGTGGCCTTGGAAATAGTGGATGCATTGACGATCATTTTCAAACATTCCTTAGACTCTGGATCAGTTCCGAAGGAGTGGAGGGTGGCTAATGTAACCCCTCTTTTTAAAAAAGGAGGGAGGGAGAAAGCAGGGAATTATAGACCGGTCAGCTTGACATCGGTGGTGGGTAAAATGATGGAATCAATTATTAAAGATGTCATAACAGACCATTTGGAAAGTGGCGTCATGATAGGTCCAAGTCAGCATGGATTTGTGAAAGGGAAATCATGCTTGACAAATCTTCTGGAATTTTTTGAGGATGTTTCCAATAGGGTGGATCGGGGGGAACCAGTAGATGTGGTGTATTTGGACTTTCAGAAGGCCTTCGACAACGTCCCACACAAGAGATTGGTGTGCAAAGTTAAAGCACATGGGATTGGGGGTAATGTGTTGACGTGGATTGAGAACTGGTTGGCACACAGGAAACAAAGAGTAGGAGTAAATGGGTACTTTTCAGAATGGCAGGCAGTGACCAGCGGGGTACCGCAGGGTTCGGTGCTGGGGCCCCAGCTGTTTACATTATATATTAATGATTTGGACGAAGGGATTAATTGTAATATCTCCAAATTTGCGGATGACACTAAATTGGGAGGCAGTGTGAACAATGAGGAGGATGCTAGGAGGCTACAGAGTGACTTGGACAGGTTGGGTGAATGGGCAAATCTATGGCAGATGAAGTACAATGTGGATAAATGTGAGGTTATCCACTTTGGTGGTAAAAATAGGGAGGCAGACTATTACCTGAATGGTGGCAGATTAGGGAAAGGGGAGGTGCAACGAGACCTGGGCGTCATGGTACATCAGTCACTGAAGGTGGGAAGGCAAGTGCAGCAGGCAGTCAAGAAAGCAAATGGCATGATGGCCTTCATAGCAAGGGGATTTGAGTACAGGAGTAGGGAGGTGATGCTACGATGTACAGGGCCTTGGTGAGGCCACACCTGGAGTATTGTGTGCAGTTTTGGTCTCCTAACTTGAGGAAGGACATTCTTGCTATTGAGGGAGTGCAACGAAGGTTCACTAGATTGATTCCTGGGATGGCCAGACTGACATATCAAGAAAGAGTGGATCAACTGAACTTGTATCCTCTGGAGTTCAGAAGAATGAGGGGGGATCTTATAGAGACGTTTAAAATCCTGACTGGTTTAGACAAATTAGATGCGGGCAGAATGTTTCCAATGTTAGGGAAAACTAAAACCAGGGGTCACAGTCTAAGGATAAAGGGGAAGCCATTTAAGACTGAGATGAGGAGGAACTTCTTCACCCAGAGAGTGGTGAATCTGTGGAATTCACTACCACAGAAGGTTGTTGAGGCCAGTTCGCTAAATATATTCAAAAGGGAGTTAGATATAATACTCACAACTAGGGGGATCAAGGGGTATGGTGAGAAAGCAGGAATGGGGTACTGAGGTAGCATGTTCAGCCATGAACGCATTAAATGGCGGTGCAGGCTCGAAGGACCGAATGGTCTACTCCTGTACCTATTTTCTATGTTTCTATGTTTCTACATGCTGCATCTGAACTAGCCACCAGGAGGCAGACAAGAGCAACCCAACGGCGTGCCTTCCAACCCAAGTTTTCCTTTACTCGTGAGAGGAGAACGAGGGCTTGTGCTCCTCACCTGCCCACACGAGCATCGCTGAAAGTTGGAAACTCAATAGTGGGTGGGATAATTGAACCTGCTGCCCAATGCTATGGGATGTCTCATGTCGACGCGCCAGCCTGAAGTGCCACATTTTGAAAATTATATTGCTCCCGCCAAAGAGATTTACCAGAATGGTGCCAGGGATGAGGGGCTTCAGTGATGTGGGGAGACTGGAGAAGCTGGGATTGTTCTCCTTAGAGCAGAGAAGGTTAAGGGGAGATTAGATAGAGGTGTTCAAAATCATGAACCATTTCATAGAAACATAGAAACATAGAAGATAGGAGCAGAAGTAGGCCATTCGGCCCCTCGAGCCTGCTCCGCCATTTAATGAGATCATGGCTGATCATCCAAATTCAGTACCCTGTCCCTGCTTTCTCCCCATATCCCTTGATCCCCTTAGCCTTAAGAAATATATCTAACTCCTTCTTGAATATATTTAATGAATTGGCCTCAACTGCCTTCTGTGGTAGAGAATTCCACAGGTTCACCACTCTCTGGGTGAAGAAATTCCTCCTCATCTCAGTCCTAAATGGCTTACCCCTTACCCTTAGACTGTGACCCCTGGTTCTGGACTCCCCTGCCATCGGGAACATCCTTCCTGCATCTAGTCTGTCTAGTCCTGTTAGAATTTTATAAGTTTCAATGAGATCCCCTCTCATTCTTCGATAGAGTAAATAAGGAGAAACTGTTTCCAGTGGCAGGAGGGTCGGTAACCAGAGGACACAGATTGAAGATAATTGGCAAAAGAACCAGAGGGGAGATAAGGACACATATTTTTACGCAGCGAGTTGTTGTGATCTGGAATGCGCTGCCTGAAAGGGCGGTGGAAGCAGATTCAATAGGAACTTTCAACAGGAAATTGGATATAGACTTGAAAGGGAAAAAAATCGCAGGGCTTTGGGGAAAGAGCGGGGGGGACTGGGACTAATTGGAGAGCTCTACCAAAGAGCCGACAGTAGAACGATGGGCCGAATGGCCTCCTTCTGTGCTGTATCATTCTATGATTTTATGATCCTATTTGATAAAGCCCTATGTTTCGTGTTGTTAAGCAGATAACAAGTAAAAGATCTGTCTTCTTGTTAATTCTAGTTGGCAAACCAATAGAAGTGGAGAAGAAAGAAAACCCAACGCTAGACGAAATTAATGAATTTCACCAGAAATACATCGAGGAGCTTACCAAACTCTTCGAAGAGCATAAAACGAAATACAAGGTGCCCGAGGACAAACACCTAACTTTTATCTGAGGCCTTCCCTTTAACTACTTGTCGCACTCTTTCTCTCTCTCTCTCTCTATCTCTCTCCCTCTGCCATCCCATCTGTATGAAGTGACCGACTTTGAACCGGTGTTGGATTGAACCAGTGGGACCGTTGACATTTCATTGCACTCCACAGAAAGGCGTCCAAAGTGGGGTAGCCCGTGAGCAGAATAAAAATGAAGGCTGGTGTGATACTGGGGTTCTTCCGCTAGATGCCGCTAGTAGGTTTTGGGCAAGAGATACGGGGGGGGATGTGAGGAAAAGAAAAATTTACGCAGCGAGTGGTGAGGACCTGGAACTCGCTGCCGACGGAAGTGGTGGAAGCGGAGACACGCAATGTTTTCAAGGGGAGACTGGATAGGCACTTGAGGGAAATAAACTTGCAGGGCTACGGGGATAGAGCAGGGGAATGGGACTGACTGGATTGCTCTACAGGGAGCCGGCACGGACTCGATGGGCCGATGTGCTGTTATGACTCTATGACCACGTTTAGCAAACATTATGACAGGAAATTCCTTGATGCTACTGCCGTTCCACCGCAGTAACTGTGGAAACACGTAAATGGCCCATATTTCTTTTATTTATAGACGGGGCATCGTTACTACACTGACCTTGTTATTGCGTGTTATCTGATTTCATTTATAGCTGGGCTCATGGAAATTGGACACCAGATCCCAAAACGTTCCTAGTTTTTTTTTTATTCATTCCTGGGATGTGGGCATCACTGGCCAGGCCAGCAATTATTGCCCATCCCTAGTTGCCCCTTGAGAAGGTGGTGGTGAGCCGCCTTCTTGAACCGCTGCAGTCCGTGTGGTGAAGGTGCTCCCACAGTGCTGTTAGGGAGGGAGGTCCAGGATTTTGACCCAGCGACGAAGAAGGAACGGCCGATATATATCCAAGTCAGGATGGTGTGTGTGACTTGGTGGGGAACTTGGAGGGGGTGGTGTTCTCATGCACCTGTTGCCCTTGTCCTTCTAGGTGGAAGAGGTCGTGCCTTGGGAGGTGCTCACATGGAAACCCAACACCATGTCTAAGAGTCTCCAAACCGAAGTAGGATTTTTGTTGGCACCGTAGGGGCCATGCCTCATTTCCCTACACCCCAGAGAGTTTAGGCATAGATTGACGAGAGCTAATGAAAGACCATCAAGCATTGGCATGGATACCGTCAGGAGTTTACCCAGCTAAGACCATGTTGCATCAGTAACCTCGCACTTGTTAAGCTAGGAGTACCCTGTCCACTCGCTTTCAGGATTATCTGAAACTGATGGGACAGAAGCTGAGACAGATCCAGTGACAGGAATACCACTGGAGACTTGCCTAGTACAGATACCTGGTTAGTGAGTCTGCCAGTAATGGGTTGACATGCGTCCAATTTTCCATTGCCATCTTGGAGCCAATGTGACCTCAACAAAACCCTGCTCACTTACCCTTCCCAGCAGAATCGTCACTGAGGCAGCCGACGAACACAGCAACAGGAGGAGGCCATTCAGCCCCTCAAGCCTGCTCCGCCATTCAATTAGATCATGGCTGATCTGTATTTTAACTCCATTTACCTGCCTTTCATCCATACCCCTTAATAACCCTTACCTAACGAAAATCTATCAGTCACCGTGTTGAAATTTTCAATTGACCCCCAGCCTCAACAGCTTTCTGAGGGAGAGAGTTCCAGATTTCCACCACCCTTTGTGTGAAGAAGTGCTTCCTGACATCACCCCTGAACGGCCTGGCTCTAATTTTAAGGTTACGCCCCCTTGTTCTGGACTCCCCCCACCAGAGTAAATAGTTTTTCTCTCTCTCTACCCTATCGAATCCTTTTAACATTTTAAACGCCTCGATCAGATCACCCCCTCAATCTTCTATACTCGAGGGAACACAAGCCTAGTCTGTGCAACCTGTCCTCATAATTTACCCCTTTTAGCCCCGGTATCATTCTGGTGAATCTGCGCTGCACCCCCTCCAAGGCCCAATATATCCTTCCTGAGGTGGATGGGATTGATGGGCTAGATCCCTCACGAGGAACTGACACCAAGAACTCTTCATAAGCAGAAGTACAATTCACCAAAAAACGTGAGTGGCTTTAACAGCATCCTCTTGACCACAAATGGAGAGACGCTACACTCCAAGTGGTAGCTCCAATAGTTGGAGGTGAGGAGCCTCATCGCCTAATGCTCACTCCTCTGCAACCCATTCGTGGCAGGGACCTGAACCTTGGAGATCTGAACGAGGTCCCATATCTGGCCACCAGGTACCTGTTGTCCCAAGTGTTAGAGTTTCCCCGTTAAATATGAACATATTCCATATTCAATGTACTGGATATCTAAACCCAATGCCACGTACCAACTTTCTTGTCTCCAGATGCAGATCCAAATGGCCAAGCGGCAAATTTTGGAAAGTGGTGTGCAAACCATGATGTTGACTTCACCTCCAGGGCACTGAGTGGTACATAAGAATTAGGAGCAGGAGTTAGCCATTCGGCCCCTCGAGCCTGCTCAGCCATTCAATAAGATCATGGCTGATCTTCGACCTCAACTCCACTTTCCCGCCCGATCCCCATATCCCTTGATTCCCCTAGAGTCCAAAAATCTATCGATCTCAGCCTTGAATATACTCAACGATTCAGCATTCACAGCCTTCTGGGGTAGAGAATTCCAAAGATTCACCACCCTCTGAGTGAAGAAATTCCTCCTCATCTTAGTCTTAAATGGCCGAGCCCTTATCCTGAGACTATGCCCCCCTAGTTCTAGACACTCCAGCCAGGGGAAACAACCTCTCAGCATCTACCCTGTCAATCCCCCTCAGAAGCTTATATGTTTCAATGCGATCATCTCTCATTCTTCTAAACTCCAGAGAGTATCGGCCCAATCCACTCAATCTCTCCTCATAGGACAATCCTACGTTGGTGTAGACTAGACCTTTTCCTCCCTGGAGTCATTTCCCTTTTTATTTGTTGTTTTGATGTATAGCTCAATCAAAGTGGCATTCGATGCTATTCAATTAAAGCCTTTCCTGATCGGGGTGATCTTTATAACACTACAAACATCTTTCCATTGAAAGATGCTAAAAAAAAACCAATCATTTTCTTTTAATTTTTGAAGGAATGTACAATTCTTTTCCTACTTTGTTCACAAGAATACGTTTCTACAAAGATATTTCACTGGTGGAATCATGTAAATGACTCTGAAAGGCTGAGGACTGATATTTTGCCTAAAAACATATCTAGCCAGCAAATAAATTATTGGACCTTTGAGAAAAACTCAGCGAGTGTTCCTGTTCTTGATCCTTATCCAGAAATTCCTCCTGAAAGTATACATTTTTTTTATTCATTCATGGGATGTGGGCGTCGCTGCCAAGGCTGGCATTTATTGCCCATCCCTAGTTGCCCTTGGCCCTTGAGAAGGTGGTGGTGAGCCGCCTTCTTGAACCGCTGCAGTCCGTGTGGTGAAGGTGCTCCCACAGTGCTGTTAGGGAGGGAGTTCCAGGATTTTGACCCAGCGACGATGAAGGATCGGCCGATATATTTCCAAGTCAGGATGGTGTGTGACTTGGAAGGGAACTTGAAGGTGGTGGTGTTCCCATGCGCCTGCTGCCCTTGTCCTTCTAATGAAGTGATAATTACAAGTCCCAGCCCTTTCGAACTACCCCAGATCAGGCGTATTCCCCAGACGTTTACCCTCAACTAAAGTTAGCGGTAGTCGGATCCCATAAGACGCTTTATTGGGTCTAAAGGTCAGACTACCTCTCCCTAAAGGAAAGAAACGATCTAAAGATGTTACCGTACTCCAGATAGTACTTTTAATAAGTTTAACTAGACTGTAACCTTCCGGATATTATAAGGGTCTGGAATACCGCCCAGAATTCTGCAACTCCTTTGAGTGTACAGAATTTGAGTTCGCAAGATGATACAGAAATACTCTTTGAGACTATTCTAAAAATATATAGATTTATTACAGAACCGACATTCAGTTAACATTTATTATGGCAATCGCAACTTTAATCATTCAAAATACAAATAGCTTACATTATCTTATCAGAGATCCTTATTCTCAAATCTTAACTTCGTTACATTTCCAGACTTCTACTTATTTCTTAATCCAGAATGATCCCACGGCACTATTTCGAAGAAGAGCAGGGGAGATCTCCCCGGTGTCCTGGGGCCAATATTTATCCCTCAATCAACATCACTAAAAAAAAACAGATTATCTGGTCATTATCACATTGCTGTTTGTGGGAGCTTGCTGTGCACAAATTGGCTGCTGCGTTTCCCACATTACAACAGTGACTACACTTCAAAAAGTACTTCATTGGCTGTAAAGCGCTTTGGGATGTCCTGAGGTTGTGAAAGGCGCTGGAGAAATGCAAGTCTTTCTTTCTTTCTTCATCCAGCTATCCAATCTAATTCTTCAACTTTGACATAATCCCTGCCTCAACCACTAATCCTGGACGCGAATTCCCCAGCCTCACAACTCTCCGGCCTACAAATCGATCCCTGCCCCGGAATGGGGAGGCCCGAAGCCCACCTGATATTGGGCCTCGTGCCTACCCATTGTATCAGGTCGGTGAGCTGCAGACGCCTGCTGGGCCTCTCCAGGCAGCTAGCTGGCCAAGGCCACTTGAAATTCTGGTCACTGCCAGCAACACCAGTAAGTCTTTAAGGACAGGGGAGATTGGGAGGGAGCGGGGGCAACCGGGAGGGGGGCAATCGTGGGATGGAGAGGGTGGGGGGGAGATCGGGAGGGAGGGGAGAGCACTGGAGGGGTGGGCAGCAGGGAGGGCGGGCGATCATGGGATGGAGAGGAGTGGGGAGATCGGGAGGGAGGGGAGAGCATGGGAGGGGTGGGCGACAGGGAGGGCGGGCGATTGTGGGATGGAGAGGGGGGGAGATTGGGAGGGAGGGGTGGGCGACAGGGAGGGGGGCGATCGTGGGATGGAGAGGGCGGGAGGGAGGGGAGAGCATGGGAGGGGTGAGCGACAGGGAGGGCGGGCGATTGTGGGAGAGGGGAGATAGTGAGGGAGGGAGGGGGGGAGATCAGGAGGTGGAGGGGCGACCAGGAGAGGGGTGATCGTAGAAGGGAGGGTGGGGAGAGATCGGGAGGGAGGGGAGTGATCGGGAGGGAGGGAGGGCGACCAGAAGGATGGGTTGCAATTGTGGGAGGGAGTGGGGTAATTGGGAGAGGGGTGATCAGGAGGGTTGGCGATTGCATGAGGGAGGGTGGGGGACGACAGGGGGGGGATGGAGGCAGCGATCGGGAGGGGGTAGATTGGGGTTATGGAGAAGGGGATGAGGGGGCTGGGTAGGGTTCAGGAGGTGGGTGGGGGGGAAACTGAGCATTGGCCAGCAGCGGCCCATGGTTTTAATGTGGAGCTGGGAGAAGCACTCCTACGCCTCCCACCTCTACATTCAGGTATTTTTTTTTAAATCGTACCTCCTTTCAGTGGCAGCCAGCAGAGGTCCCTCTAAGGACCGCCGGTTAGGCCCCACGGAGACCTGGTTTTCCTGGACGCACCCGGCCCGGCTTATGGAGAAGGGGATGAGAGAGAGAAAAACCATGGGAAGCGAGAGAGTAAGAGAGCGCGGGACAGAAAATGACAGAGTTTAGGCAGGGAGTGATTCCTAGTTAGTTTTATTCTCTTCCATTTTCTCGGGACTCTCAGGGCAAGTGCATCACAAAAGAAAGAACTTGCATTTATAGAGCGCCTTTCACAACCTCGGGACTTTTGCTTGATAAGTGATGGAAAGAAACAGCAACAACAACAACTTGCATTTATATAGCACCTTTAACGTAGTCTGGCACAGACACTTACATAAGACATAAGAACATAAGACGTAGGAGCAGGAGTCGACCATTCGGCTCCTCGAGCCTGCTCTGCCATTCAATAAGATCATGGCTGATCTGATCTTGGCCTCAACTCCACTTCCCTGCCCGCTTCCCATAACCCTTGACTCCCTTAACGTTCAAAAATCTATCTATCTCCACCTTGAATATATTCAATGACCCAGCCTCCACAGCTCTCTGGGGAAGAGAATTCCCCAGATTCATGACCCTCTCAGAGAAGAAATTCCTCCTCATCTCTGTTTTAAATGGGTGCCCCCTTATCCTGAAATTATGCCCCCTAGTTCTAGATTCCCCCACGAGGGGAAACATCCTCTCTGCATCTCCCTTGTCGAGCCCCCTCAGAATCTCATGGGGGAAAAATTCAGTTGGTTTGCGTCTCCCATTAGCGCCTTAAGAGGGCGCTAATGGGGCGCAAAGCAACTGGCGCCTGGGTGCGGCGCTGCCCACGCCTCCCGCGAAATTCAGCCCCGCTCACGCTCCGGCCGCGATCTTCGGTAGCGCCCCTTGACGTACCGCCGGACGCTATGCCCGACGGGGTCAGGGGGGCCTACCTGCGGCCGGGGTGGCGCTAGTTAAAGGGGAGGTGGCGGGCGGCCATTTTTGTTGCTGGCCGCCTGCCAGCACCTGCCCCTGTTGCTGTCCCCGGCCCCCGTGAAGCCCCCCCCATGAAGTGCCAGCTGCGCTCCAAGACCCCGGCACTTCTCTTGAGTGCCGGGCTCTTTTGCCGGCACTCCCGATCCCCAGGGGCCCAGCTGGGCCCCGGTTCGCGCTGCGCAAGGCCCCTCCCCTTTAAGAAGGGGAGGAAGGGCTGCAATACCGCGGTGCGACGTGCCACAGCGCCTGGCGCCTGGCGCTGCGGCACGTAGCAGAACGATATTTACTCGCAGCGCCCCAAGAGGGATGCGGGGCGCTTCCAGTAGCACCCCGCTTCCCTCTTGGGGTGCAACCACTCAATTTCCAGCGCAGGTGGCGCTAATTTTTATGAGGCGCTAAAAGTAGCGCCCTGGTGAAGTTAGCACCCCAAAGGGGGCGCGACTCAATTTTCCCCCCCATATGTTTCAATAAGATCCCCTCTCATTCTTCTAAACTCCAATGAGTATAGGCCCAACCTGCTCAACCTTTCCTCATAAGACAACCCCTTCAACTCAGGAATCAACCTCGTGAACCTTCTCTGAACTGCCTCCAATGCAAGTATATCCTTCCTTAAATAAGGAGACCAAAACTGCACGCAGCACTTGTCTTTCTCAGTAGGAGTCCATGCATCCCATGGTGATGAGAGCTGTAGAAGTAGAGTTCCTTTTTCGTCAACTTCCCTTCAACAACAAGGACAACTTGCATTTATATGGCACCTTTAACGTAGGAAAAAGACCCAAGGCGCGCTTCACAGGAAAGGTTTAGGGAGGGAATTCCAGAGCTTAGGGTCCCAGGCAGCTGAAGGCATGGCCACCAGTGGTGGCGCGATGGAAACCGGGGATGCGTAAGAGGCCAGAATATTAGAGCACAGAGATGGTGGGGAGGGGAGGGGGAAGTGGATAATTGGAAAGAAAGAACTGCCATTTTCATAGCGCCTTTCAGAACCTCAGGATAGAAACATAGAAACATAGAAGATAGGAGCAGGAGTAGGCCATTCAGCCCCTCGAGCCTGCTCCGCCATTCGATGAGATCATGGCTGATCATCCAAATTCAGTACCCTGTCCCTGCCTTCTCCCCATATCCCTTGATACCTTTAGCCTTAAGAAATATATCTAACTCCTTCTTGAATATATTTACTGACTTGGCCTCAACTGCCTTCTGTGGTAGAGAATTCCACAGGTTCACCACTCTCTGGGTGAAGAAATTCCTCCTCATCTCAGTCCTAAATGGCTTACCCCTTATCCTTAGACTGTGACCCCTGGTTCTGGACTCCCCCGCCATCGGGAACAGCCTTCCTGCATCTAGTCTGTCTAGTCCTGTTAGAATTTTATAAGTTTCAATGAGATCCCCTCTCATTCTTCTAAACTCCAGCGAGTATAAGCCCAATCGACCCAATCTCTCTTCATACGTCATTCCTGCCATCCCAGGTATCAGTCTGGTGAATCTTCGCTGCACTCCCTCCATGGCAAGAACATCCTTCCTCAGATAAGGCGACCAAAACTGCACACAATACTCAAGGTGTGGTCTCACCAAGGCCCTGTACAACTGCAGCAAGACATCCTTGTTCCTGTACTCGAATCCTCTCACTACGAAGGCCAACATACCATTGTGATGTCCCAAAGTGCTTTACTTTTGTGCAGACTCTGTTGTAATGTAGGAAACGCGGCAGCTGATTTGCGCACAGCAAGCTCCCACAAACAGCAATGTGATAATGAGGAGATAATCTGCATCGGTGATATTGGGTGAGGGATAAATATTGTGTCAGGAGATTACAAGCACTGCACTATTACCAGTAGGGACAGATCACTGCCCACAGTGAGATAGCAATACTCGCACAGGATGATCTAAGCAAATGGAGCTGTTCACATTCATAGCTAATTTGTTGTGACCCTATTGCATGCATGAAATATATCTGAAACAGACAGCTAGCAGATCAGCCTCATAAAGATCAAGTCTTTCCTCGTCAACACTGAGTCAGGAGGGGAAAGGGGCGGAAATTAACATTTTCTGGTTAGGAAACAATCTAACTGGAGTTTTCCCCGACAGCAAAAGTATTTGTTTTCTTCCTTTTCTTGAAGAGGGAAACTCCCTAAGCAAAAAAGCACTGAGGATGGAGGGTGACATGATGGAACAGGGGCGGAGAGGTAAGGGGCAAAATTCTCTGCTGAGATTCCACCACACGGTGACTTACAACGAATTTTACAGCACAGAATCAGGCCATTCGGCCCAACTGGTCCGTGCCGGTGTTAATGCTCCACACCAGCCTCCTCCCACCCCTCTTCATCTCGCCCTATCACCCTATCCTTCTATTCCCTTTCTCCCTCATGTGTTTATCTAGCTTCCCATTAAATGCATCTATACTATTCGCCTCAACCACTCCCTGTGGTAGCGAGTTCCACATTCTCACCACTCTCTGGGTAAAGAAGTTTCTCCTGAATTCCCGATTGGATTTATTAGTGACTATCTTACATTGCTGACCCCCTGGTTTTGGAGTTAACAATTTTAGCTGTGGTGCCCATTTCAAGGTGGTCCCCAACAGGGGGCTGAAGGAGAGTCGCCTAAGGCTGCTCTTAGTACCTCTGTGAAGATCAGAAAGCGGCAGTGGCAGATTCCTGGAAACTAGTAGGGTGCCTCTGCTCTAGAAAAAAGAAAAGAAAGACTTGCATTTATATAGCGCCTTTCTCCACCTCAAGGCATCCATACTCCAACGACTTGAGCACAGAAATCTAGGCTGACACTCCAGTGCAGTACTGAGGGAGTGCCGCACTGTCGGAGGTGCCGTCTTTCGGATGAGATGTTAAACCGAGGCCCCGTCTGCTCTCTCAGGTGGACATAAAAGATCTCGTGGCATTATTTCGAAGAAGAGCAGTGTCTTGACGCCAATATTTATCCCTCAATCAACATCACTAAAACAGATTATCTGGTCATTATCACATTGCTGTTTGTGGGAGCTTGCTGTGCGCAAATTGGCTGCCACGTTTCCCACATTACAACAGTGACTACACTTCAAAAAAAGAAGTACTGTAAAGCGTTTTGGGACGTCCGGTGGTCGTGAAAGGCGCTATATAAATGCAAGTCTTTCTTTCTCCTTTCTTTCAAAGCGCGTTACAGCCAATGAAGTACTCTCTGAAGTGCAGTCACTGTTGTAATGTAGGAAGCGCGGCAGCCAATTTGTGCACGGCAAGCTCCCACAAACAGCAAAGTGATAAATAACCAGAGAATCTGTTTTAGGTGTTGGTTGAGGGATGAATACTGGCACAGGACACCGGGTCCTCATGCTTACCAGTAGTCAGTGCTTTACCCAGTGAAGACCCTTCTGACTCACTGCTGAGTGGGTGTGCCTGGGCTGGTGCCGGAGTAGGTGAGATGCCACGGTGGAGTTGATGAGGACAGGACAGGAGTCGTGGATGTGGAAGTGCCTTGGATCATCATAGGAGTGGCCACCCTCTTCCTCCAACGCATCCCCTGTTATGTGAAAAACAGAGGAGCTGGTTTCGCTGTGCTCAATCACATTTCCCCTTGAAGAAATAGAAGAAATATTTTATAGAAAGCAGGTGAAGCTGGCCCTTAGCACGATGAGTCACCACCTGTCTTCAGCAGCCTTAGAAACATGGAATGATACAGCACAGAAGGAGGCCATTCGGCCCATCGTGCCTGTGCCGGCTCTTTGAACGAGCTCTCCAATTAGTCCCACTCCCCCCTGTTCTTTCTCTATAGCCTTGCAATTTTTTGCCCTTCATGTATTTACCCAAACCCCTTTTGAAAGTTACTGTTGAATCTGTTTCCACCGCCCTTTCAGGCAGTGCATTCCAGATCTCGCTGCGTAAAGATTTTCTTCCTCATGTCACCTCTGGTTCTTTTGCCAATCACCTTAAATCTGCGTCCTCTGGTTATCGACCCTCCCGCCAGTGGAAACAGCTTCTCCTTATTTACTCTATCAAAACCCTTCATGATTTTGAACCCCACTATTAAATTGCCTCTTAGCCTTCTCTGCTCCGGGGAGAACAACCCCAGCTTCTCCAGTCTCTCCGCATGACTGATGTCTTTCATCCCTGGTACCATTCTCATGCCGCCCGATCTTCAGCCTCTCCGTCTGCTTATTATCTACAGATCTTCCTTCTCCTGCGGACCCAAGGTTTTCAGAAATGGGGCCTCCTCCCCAGTTGCAGCTCTCTGTATTTATTTCCCACCTTTTCCTTTGCAGGGAGAGAGCAATGCTAATAAATGTGAGTGGCACAGACACTTGTCTTTCCTCTGGATCAGTGCATGATGATGAGATATGCAGAAGTATCGTTCCTTTTAAATCAACTTCCCTTCAACAACAACAAGAACAACAACTGCTTGCATTTATACAGCGCCTTTAATGTAGTAAAAACGTCCCAAGGTGCTGCACAGTTGCGTAAATCAGGTAAAATTTGACTCCGAGCCACATAAGGAGATATTAGGAGCAGGTGACCAAAAGCTTGGCCAAAGAGGTAGGTTTTAAGGAGCATCTTAAAGGAGGAGAGAGAGGCGGAGAGGTTTAGGGAGGGAATTCCAGAGCTTAGGGCCCAGGCAGCTGAAGGCACGGCCGCCAATGGTGGGACGAAGGAAGTCGGGGATGCTCAAGAGGCCAGAATTGGAGGAGCGTAGAGATCTCGGAGGGTTGTAGGACTGGAGGAGGTTACAGAGATAGGGAGGGGGCGAGGCCATGGAGGGAGTTGAACACATGGATGAGAAGTTTAAATTTGAGGCATTGGTAGACCGGGAGGGCAGGGGTGACGGGAGAACAGGACTTGGTGCAAGTTAAGAGACGGGCAGCAAAGTTTTGGATGAGCTAAAGTTTACCGAGGGTGGAAGATGGGAGGCCGGCCAGGAGCGCGTTGGAATAGTCAAGTCTAGAGCTGACAAAGGCACGGATGAGGGTTTCAGCAGCAGATGGACTGAGGCAGGGGTGGAGACAGGCGATATTACGGAGGTGGAATTGGTGGTCTTAGCGACAGAGAGGATCACGATACCGCGAGGCAGCTATTGGCTACTGACCCAGCAAGGAATTAACATCTTCAGCAAGCGAGGAAAGGGATGAGGAGAGAATTGCCGGAGAAAATTGTCAAGGGATGAAAAAAAATGAACAATGTTAATGGTGGTCATGTGCACCTCAGAAAAGGCAACCCTTCATTCTCTATAGGTGGCAGTACAGAGCTGGGAAACAAAGGCCCTTGGGAAACAAGGGGGCATGGCTAGAAATGGGCCTTTGGAACGTCAATATTTAATTTCATTCAAACAGAGGAGCGGAGGAACCTAGGAACAGGAGTAGGCCAAACAACAGAGAAAATAACACAGATAACAAAGGTTTAATTTTGTATTGTGATCATTGTTCTCCTTAGAGCAGAGACAGTTAAGGGGAGATTTAACAGAGACGTTCAAAATCAGGAAGGGTTTTGACAGTAAATAAAGAGAAACTGTTTCGACTGACAGGAGGGTCGGTAACCAGAGGACACAGATTTAAGATAATTGGCAAAAGAACCAGAGGGGAGATGAGGAAACATTTTTTTTAACGCCGCGAGTTGTTGTGATCTGGAACGCGCTGCCTGAAAGGGCAGTGGAAGCAGATTCAATAGGAACTTTCAAAAGGGAATTGGATAAATACTTGAAAAGGAAAACATTCGCAGGGCTATGGGGGAAAGAGCAGGGGGGAGCGGGACTAATTGGAGAGCTCTTTCAAAGAGCCGGCACAGGCACGATGGGCCGAATTGCCTCCTTCTGTGCTGTGCGATTCTGTGATTTTATTTGTGATACGTGCCGACTTAATGATTAAAATCTTTTCGCCATCTCTATGGCCTCCCCTAAGGGAAATGTGATTCACGTTCATAAGCCGGGAAAGGTTTGTCGATCTGCGGTCAGGTTTTGTGGATAAGCAATGGCACTCCTACTTGGCATAGCAAATGAATTACAAGTAATGGCTGCACGGTTTCGAACAGAAACGGAACAGCTAGCGAGCAAAGCTGGCCGTGCACCAGCCTTCCTCAGCAATGGCTGTCTGAACCTCGGGGCCAGAAGGTCGTGGGTTCAAGCCCCACTCCCAAGACTTGAGCACAGAATTCAGGCCGCCGCTTCACTTTAAAATGAGGTTCCCACCTGCCCTCTCAGGTGGGCATTAAAGAGCCTCAGGGCTATTTGAAGAGTAGGGGTGTTCACCTGGTTATCATCGCCATAGCTTGTGGCTCAGAAGCCGCAAAAACTCCAGTGTTGTCATTTATCAGAATGGCCAGTCGGGAGATGGAGGTGTCGATGGGGAGGTACACTTCATCAGGCAGCGCTCCAGAGCAGCACAGATTCACCAGAATGATACCGGGACTAGAAGGGTTAAATTATGAGGCCAGGTTGCACAGACTGGGCTTGGGTTCCCTCGAGTGTCGAAGATTGAGGGGGGACCGGATTGAGGTGTTTCAGATGATTAAAGGCGTTGATAGGGTAGATCGAGAGAAGCTATTTCCTCTGGTGGGGGGAGTCCAGAACAAGGAGGCACAACCTTAAAATTAGAGCCAGGCCGTTCAGGGGGTGATGTCAGGAAGCACTTCTTCACACAAAGGGTAGTGGAAATCTGGAACTCTCTCCCCCAAAATGCTGTTGAGGCTGGGGGTCAATTAAAGATTTTTGTTGGGTAAGGGTATTAAGGGTTATGGAACCAAGGCAGGTAGATGGAGTTAAGATACAGATCAGCCAGGATCTAATTGAATGGCGGAACAGACTCGAGGGGTTGAATGGCCTCCTCCTGTTCCTACGTTCCTATGTTTGCCTCGGCTCTCCACATTCACATCTGGGCTCGTTTCTCAGCTTCCACTTGTCACCAGTCTTTGTCCCCCCACCCTGCCCTCCCTCCCCCCCCCCCCCACCCCATCTCTCGCTCAATTGAGGGTATGCCAGTGTTTCAGTTCAAGCGTCAGTTTCTTGACGTGCTCGCTGAATGTTAGTGTTCGGTCTAATGAGTCCCCCAAGGTACACCGGATACCCGTCGTGCTCGAGGACCACACCATCCCACGTTATCTGGAGTTTTTGATTGGCCTGATGGTGTGTTAGATGGAAGGCGCACACTTGTGTGTTACAATTGCTGGAGGCGGGCTTATCATCCTCATCATCATCATGGTCTCCTTACCTAAGAACATAAGTATTAGGAGCAGGAGTCGGCCATTCAGCCCCTCGAGCCTGCTCCGCCACTCAATAAGATCATGGCTGATCTGATCTTGGCCTCAACTCCACTTTCCCACCCGTTCCCCATAACCCTTGACTCCCCTATAGCTCAAATATCTGTCTATCTCCACCTTCAATATATTCAATGACTCCGCCTCCACAGCTCTCTGGGGTTGAGAATTCCAAAGATTCACGACCCTCTGAGAGAAGAAATTCCTCCTCATCCTCAGTTTAAATGGGCGACCCATTATTCTGAAACTATATGTCCCTTAGTTCTAGATTCCCCCCACGAGGGGAAACATCCTCTCTGCATCTACCCTCTCAAGGCCCCTCAGAATCTGATATGTTTCAATAAGATCACCTCTCATTCTTCTAAACTCCAATGAGTATAGGCCCAACCTGCTCAACCTTTCCTCATAAGACAACCCCTTCATCTCAGGAATCAACCTCGTGAACCTTCTCTGAACTGCCTCCAATGCAAGTATATCCCTCCTTAAATAAGGAGACCAAAACTGTACGCAGTACTCCAGATGTGGTCTCACCAGCGCCCTGTACAGTTGTAGCAAGACTTCCCTACTTTTATACTCCATACTAAGGAAGGATATACTTGCCATAGAGGGAGTGCAACGAAGGTTCACCAGACTGGTTCCTGGGATGGGGGGATTGTCCTATGAGGAGAGATTGAGTAGACAAGGCCTATATTCTCTGGAGTTTAGAAGAATGAGAGGTGATCTCATTGAAACATACAAAATTCTTATAGGGCTTGACAGGGTAGATACAGGGAGGATGTTTCCCCTGGCTGGGGGGTCTAGAAGTAGGGGTCACAGTTTCAGAATAATGGGTTGGCCATTTAGGACTGAGATGAGGAGGAATTTCTTCACTCAGAGGGTGGTGAATCTTTAGAATTCTCTACCCCAGAGAGCTGTGGAGGCTCAGTCGTTGAGTATATTCAAGGCTGAGATCGATAGATTTTTGAATATTAAGGGAATCGAGGGATATGGGGATCGGGCGGGAAAGTGGAGTTGAGGTAGAAGATCATCCATGATCTTATTGAATGGCGGAGCAGGCTCGAGGGGCCGTATGGTCGACTCCTGCTCCTAATTCTTATGTTCTTATGTTATCATCATCATCATCATCATCATTGCCAATGCTATCGTCAACAACAGCAACAAGACAACTGGTATCCTGGCCAATATGTATCCCTCAAACTAAAAACAGATTATCTGATCATTTATCTGATTGCTGTTTGTGGGATCGTGCTGTGCGCAAAATTGGCTGCCGCGTTTCCTACATTACAACAGTGACTACACTTCAAAAGTACTTCATTGGCTGTAAAGCGCTTTGGGACGTCCTGAGGTCGTGAAAGGTGCTACAGAAATGCAAGTTATTTCTTTCTTATTCATTCTTGTTCATTGTCCATGAATGTGGACTTGGTAAATGAACCTCAAGGTGGGCCATTTCAGTTGGCACACCCCTATTGCAAGTTTAAAATAAGAAAACCAAACAGACTCATTCTAAGTAAAATTAAATTTGCAGGACTGAAAGGATGCATAGACCAGGTTACACAGCATCAATTACAACAACAACAACTTGTATTTATATAGCACCTTTAACGTAGTAAAACGTCCCAAGGCGCTGCACAGGAGTATTTTAAGACAACAAATTCAACACCGAGCCACATAAGGAGAAATTAGGGCAGGTGACCAAAAGCTTGGTCAAACAGGTAAGTTTTAAGGAGCGTCTTAAAGGAGGAAAGAGAGGTAGAGAGGCGGACAGGTTTAGGGAGGGAATTCCAGAGCTTAGGGCCCAGGCAGCAGAAGGCACGGCCACCAATGGTGGAACGATTATAATCAGGGATGCTCAAGAGGGCAGAATTAGAGGAGCACAGATATCTCGGGGAGGTTGAGGGGCTGGAGGAGGTTACAGAGATAGGGAGGGGCGAGGCCATGGAGGGATTTGAAACAAGGATGAGAATTTTGAAATCAAGGCGCTGCTTAACCGGGAGCCAATGTAGGTCAGCGAGCACAGGGGGTGATGGGCGAATGGGACTTGGTGCGAGTTAGGACACGGGCAGCCGAGTTTTGGATGACCTCAAGTTTCCGTAGGGTGGAATGTGGGAGGCCGGCCAGGAGAGCGTTGGAATAGTCAAGTCTAGAGGTAACAAAGGCATGGATGAGGGTTTCAGCAGCGGATGAGCTGAGGCAAGGGCGGAGACGGGCAATGTTACGGAGGTGGAAGTACATCGAATTACATCGAATCACATCGAATTTACGGCACAGAAAGAGGCCAAGCACAACCTTACCCTTAGCCAATGACCAGCAGGGGTCACTGGATCGTAATCACAACTGGACGTGTGAAATCCTTATCTCCTTCCCAGCTACAATCAACTAATGCAGCACAGAGCAGGTATTGTGATATCACTTGATAAACTTGCTGAGCGTGCCCTGGTATTTTAAAAAAAAACTTTAACACTTATACACATAACGGAGTAATACATCACCTTGGATGTGAAGGCCTTAGAGAGGGTGCAGAAAACATTTACAAGAATGGTTCCAGGGATGAGGGACTTCAGTTACGTGGATAGACTGGAGAAGCTGGGGTTGTTCTCCTTGGAGCAGAGAAGGTTGAGAGGAGATTTGATAGAGGTGTTCAAAATCATGAGAGGGTCTGGACAGAGTCGAGAGAGAGAAACTGTTCCCACTGGCGGAAGGGTCGAGAACCAGAGGATACAGATTTAAGGTGATTGGCAAAAAAACCAAAGGCGACATGAGGGCAAACTTTTTTACGCAGCGAGTGGTTAGGATCTGGAATGGTGGAGGCAGACTCAATCGTGGCTTTCAAAAGGGAATTGGATAAGTACCTGAAGGATAAAATTTTTGCAGGGCTACGGGGAAAGAACATAAGAACATAAGAAATAGGAGCAGGAGTAGGCCAATTGGCCCCTCGAGCCTGCTCCGCCATTCAATAAGATCATGGCTGATCTGATCCTAACCGCCAATCTACTATCACAGAACCATCTCCTGAACCTAACAGAATTGGACACACGAAATAGGAACAGGATCAGGCTACACGGCCCCTGGGCCCGCTACGCTACCCACAGGGCCATGACCGATCCGAACCCAGACTCATGTCCAAATTCCTGCCCGCTCCCCGTAACCCTTAATTCCCTTTACTTCGAGGAAACTGTCTATTTCTGTTTTAAATTTATGTAATGATGTAGCTTCTACAGCTTTTTGGGGCAGCATATTCCATGGACCTACCACCCTCTGAGTGAAATAGTTCCTTCTCATCTCAGTTTTGAAAGAGCAGCCCCTTATTCTAAGACTATGCCCCCTAGTTCTAGTTTCACCCATCATCGGGAACATCCTCCCCGCATCCACCCGATCCAACCCCTTCACAATCTTATGTTTCAATAAGATCGCCTCTCATTCTTCTGAACTCCAATGAGTAGAGTCCCAATCTACACAACCTCTCCTCATATGTCCATCCCCTCATCCCCGGGATTAACCGAGTGAACCTTCTTTGTACTGACTCGAGAGCAAGTATGTCTTTTCTTAAGTATGGACACCAAAACTGTATGCAGTATTCCAGGTGCGGTCTCACCAATACCTTGTACAACTGAAGCAATACCTCCCTATTTTTATATTCTATCCCCTTAGCAATGAAAGCCAACATTCCATTGGCCTTCTTAATCACTTGCTGCACCTGCATACTAACCTTTTGAGTTTCGTGCACCAGGACCCCCAGATCCCTTTGTACTTCAGTACTTTCCAGTTTCTTGCCATTTAGATAATAACTTGCTCTACTATTTTTCCTGCCAAAGTGCATAACCTCACACTTTCCAGTATTGTATCCCATCTGCCAAATCTCTGCCCACTTACTTAGCCTGTCTATGTCCCCTTGCAGATTTTTTATGTCCTCCTCACTCACTACTTTCCCTCCCATCTTAGTATCATCTGCAAACTTTGATATGTTACACTCGGTCCCCTCCTCCAAATCGTTAATATAGATTGTAAAGAGTTGGGGACCCAGCACTGACCCCTGCGGAACACCACTAGTTACTGATTGCCAGTCTGAGAATGAACCATTTATCCCAACTCTCTGCCTTCTGTTAGATAGCCAATCCTCTATCCATGCCAGAATATTACCCCCAATCCCGTGATTTTTTATCTTAAGCAATAATCTTTTGTGTGGCACCTTGTCAAATGCCTTTTGGAAGTCTAAATACACCACATCCACTGGTTCCCCTTTATCCACCCTGTGTGTTACTTCCTCAAAGAACTCCAGCAAATTTGTCAAACATGACTTCCCCTTCATAAAACCATGCTGACTTTGTCCTATTAAATTATGATTATCCAAATGTCCCGTTACTGTCTCCTTAATAATGGACTCCAAAATTTTACCTACCACAGATGTTAGGCTAACCGGTCTATAGTTTCCAGCCTTCTGTCTACTGCCCTTTTTAAATAAGGGTGTTACATTAGCAGTTTTACAGTCTGCCGGGATCTTTGCTGAGTCCAGGGAGTTTTGGAAAATTATTACCAATGCATCCACAATCCCTACCGCCACTTCCCTCAAGACCCTAGGATGTAAGCCATCAGGTCCAGGTGATTTATCCGCCTTGAGTCCCATTATTTTACCGAGTACCACTTCCTTAGTGATTTTGATTGTGTTTAGCTCCTCCCCCCCTATAGCCCCCTGTTTGTCCAGTGTTGGGATATTCTTAGTGTGCTCTACTGTAAAGACTGATACAAAATATTCATTCAGTGTATTTGTCATCTCCATATTTCCCACCATTAATTTCCCGGTCTCATCCTCTAAGGGACCAACATTTACTTTAGCCACCCTTTTTCTTTTTATATAACTATAAAAACTCTTACTATCTGTTTTTATATTTTTTGCTAATTTACTTTCATAATCTATCTTCCCTTTCTTAATCAATCTTTTTGTTATTTTTTGCTGTCTTTTAAAGTTTTCCCAATCCTCTATCCTCCCACTAGATTTTGCTACCTTATAAGCCCTTGTTTTTAGTTGAATATTATCCTTAATTTCTTTACTTAGCCACGGATGACTGTCTTTTCTTTTACACCCTTTTCTTCTCAGTGGAATATATATTTTTTGGAAGTTGTAAAATAACTCCTTAAATGTACACCACTGATCATGTATCGTCTTACCCTTTAATCTATTTTCCCAATCCACTCTACTCAATTCTGCTCGCATACCTTCATAGTCTCCTTTATTCAAGCTTAGCACGCTTGTTTGAGATCCAACCTTCTCACCCTCTAATTGAATATGGAATTCAACCATGTTATGGTCACTCATTCCAAGGGGATCCTTTACTAAGACATTTTTAATTAATCCTGTCTCGTTACACAGGACCAGATCTAAGGTTGCTTGCCCCCTGGTCGGTTCAGTTACATACTGCTCAAGAAACCCATCCCTAATACACTCAATGAACTCATCTTCAAGGCAGCCCTGCCCAATTTGATTTGTCCAATTAATATGATAGTTAAAATCCCCCATAATTAAAGATGTTCCCTTATTACAAGCCTCAACTATTTCCTGATTGATACTCCGTCCAACAGAGTTGCAACTGTTCGGAGGCCTATAGACTACGCCCACCAATGTTTTTTTCCCCTTATTATTCCTTATCTCCACCCAAACTGTTTCATTATCCTGATCTTTTGACCCAATATCATTTCTCTGTATTACAGTGATTCCTTCCTTTATTAACATAGCCACCCCACCTCCCCTTCCTTCCTGCCTGTCCTTCCTGATCGTTAAATAACCTGGTATGTTTAATTCCCAGGCATTGTCACCCTGCAGCCATGTTTCTGTAATGGCCACAAGATCATACCCATATGTAGTTATTTGTGCCATTAACTCATCTATTTTGTTACGAATGCTACGTGCATTCAGATAGAGAACTTTCAAATATGTTTTGTGACACTTAGTTCCTACTCTTGCCCTTTTTATTACTTTACCTTTTACTCCATACCTTCTGCCCCTTCCTGACACACTCTGGTTTTTAATTTCCCCACTGCTACCTAAGTCTATGACCTTCTCTGTTGTCATTTTTATTATTTGCTCTCTAGGAACCTCCCCCCCACTAGTTAGTTTAAAGCCCTCTCTACAGCCCTAGTTATATGATCCGCCAGGACTCTAGTCCCAGCACTGGCCAAGTGAAGCCCATCCCAACGGAACAGCTCCCTCCTGCCCCAGTACTGGTGCCAGTGTCCCAGGAAGCAAAACCCATTTCTCCCACACCAGTCTTTGAGCCACTCATTTAACTCTCTAATTTTATTTGTCCTAGCCAAATTCGCTCGTGGCTCAGGTAATAATCCAGAGATTAATACCCTTGAGGTTCTGTTTTTTAATTTGACCCCTAGCTGCTCATACTCCTTTAACAGAACCTGCTTCCTTGTCCTATCTACGTCGTTTGTACCAACATGGACCACGACAACTGGATCCACCCCCTCCCACTGCAAGTTTCTTTCCAGCCCAGAGGAGATGTCCTTAACCCTGGCACCGGGCAGGCAACACAGCCTACGGGACTCTTGCTCTCGGCTGCAGAGAACTCTATCTATCCCCCTAATAATACTATCCCCTACCACTACAACATTTCTATTTACTCCCCCCTCTTGAATGGCCCCCCGTTCCACGGTGCTGTGGCCAGGTTGCTCATCCTCCCTGCAGTCCCTGCTCCTGTCCCCACAGGGAGTAAGAACCTCGAACCTGTTGGACAAGAGCAAGGGCTGCGGCTCCTCCAACACTACCTCCTGGATCCCCGTACCTGCCTCACTCGTAGTCACACCGTCCTGTCCCTGACCATGGGCTACATCTGAATTAATTAACTTCATAGGTGTGACCACCTCCTGAAACACAAAGTCCAGGTACTTCTCCCCCACCCTGATGTGTCGCAGTGTCTGAAGCTCAGACTCCAGCTCATCAATACGGAGCTGGAGTTCCTGTAGCAGCAGACACTTGTCACAGATGTAATCACCGTGAGCCTCAATGGGGTCCACCGGCTCCCACATCTCGCAACAGTAACACATCACCTGCTCCATTCTATTTAATTAATTTAAAAAAATGTATTGTTAGTTATGGACACTCTGCCCGATTATAGATGCTAGTATCCCCTCTAATTAATTGGATTTAAATTAAATCAATCCCTCTAAATTACACCAGTTAAATGGTTTACCAACAGTCACTCTGCACCAGAAAGGCCTTATTAACTACAACCCACAGAGTTTAAGTTTAAAAAGAGAGAAATACTCACCAACCAATTACTTACCTGCTTTCTGGTGACGTCACACCTCGATTATTTTTACCTCTCTCGCTCCCTCCGAGTTCGGAGACTGCTCCCGCCTTACCTGGTCTCTGGAGCCTTTTAAACCCTCTGCCGCCGCCTCGCCTCACACAGGTCCGCCGCCGCACCAGGAACCTGACAAAGATGGAAAAAGGAAGGCACACCTCCCTCCCCGAACTCCCTCACTCACCAAACTCGCAGCTTAGCACTCTATTCCAAATCTGCACTCCGTGACAAACTGCACTCTAGTCTCTCTTATTTATACTGCTGAGAAAGGGCGGGGGAGTGGGACTAGCTGAAGTGCTCTTGCAGAGAGCGACACGGGCTCGGCGGGCCGAATGGACTCCTTCTGTGCTGTAACCAGTCTATGATTCTATGGTTCAGCGGTTGCACACTCGCCCCTGAATCAGAACGTTGTGAGTGCCCCAGTCCAGAACAGAAGCCGACAACATAGTTCAGTGCCATTCGGAGGGAATGCTATAAAAAGAAAAACTTGCATTCATATAGCGCCTTTCACAACCTCAGGGCGTCCCAAAGTGCTTTACAACCAATGAACTACTTTTCCTTTTGAATTGTAGTCACTGTTGTAATGTAGGGAAATGTGGCAGCCAATTTGCGCACAGCAAGATCCCACAAACAGCAATGAGATAATGACCATATAATCTGTTTTCAGATGTTGGTTGAGGGATAAATATTGGCCCCAGGACACCGGGGAGAACTCCCCTGCTCTTCTTTGAAATAGTGCCATGGATTCTGTCACGTCCACCTGAGAGAGCAGATGGGGGCCCGGTTTAACATCTCATTTGAAAGACGGCACCTCCGACAGTGCAGCACTCCCTCAGGACTGCCCCTCCGACAGTGCGGCACTCCCTTAGTACTGCCCCTCTGACAGTGCGGCGCTCCCTCAGTACTGACCCTACGACAGTGCTGCGCTCCCTTAGTACTGCCCCTCTGACAGTGCGGCACTCCCTTAGTACTGCCCCTCTGACAGTGCGGCGCTCCCTCAGTACTGCTCCTCCGACAGTGCGATCCTCCCTCAGTACTGCTCCTCCGACAGTGCGGCGCTCCCTCAGTACTGCCCTTCTGACAGTGCAGCCCTCCCTCAGTACTCACTGAAGTCCCAGCTGTGATTTTGCTCTCTGGAGTGGGGCTTGCAACCAACAACCTTCTAACACAGAGGCAGGAGAGCTACCCACTGACCCACTGGCTGAAACCCAAGGGACCAGCATCCGAAAAATCCTTTCAGGAAATAGGGTAGATAAAATTGAGAACATGAATTTTTCCAGAAACTTTATTTTTATAGTTGAAGAGCGCATCCCTTTAAATAAAATTAAATTCCTTTGCACCAAAATGAAGCATTATTTATAATAAAGCTGAGTGTCTTTTATCTTGTTGTTATTACACGGGAACAGGAGGAGGCCATTCAGCCCCTCGAGCCTATTACACGAGAACAGGAGGAGGCCGTTCAGCCCCTCGAGCCTGTTACACAGGAACAGGAGGAGGCCGTTCAGCCCCTCGAGCCTGTTACACGGGAACAGGAGGAAGCCATTCAGCCCCTCGAGCCTGTTACACAGGAACAGGAGGAGGCCATTCAGCCCCTCGATCCTGTTACACAGGAACAGGAGGAGGCCATTCAGCCCCTCGATCCTATTACACAGGAACAGGAGGAGGCCATTCAGCCCCTCGAGCCTGTTACACAGGAACAGGAGGAGGCCATTCAGCCCCTCGAGCCTGTTACACAGGAACAGGAGGAGGCCATTCAGCCCCTCGAGCCTGTTACACAGGAACAGGAGGAGGCCATTCAGCCCCTCGAGCCTGTTCCGCCATTCAATGAGATCATGGCTGATCTGTACCTCAACTCCATCTACCCGCCTTGGTTCCGTTACCCTTAATACCCCGTACCCAACAAAAATCTATCAATCTCAGTTTTGAAATTTTCAATTGACCCCCCAGCCTCAATAGCTTTTTGGGGGAGAGAGTTCCAGATTTCCACCACCCTTTGTGTGAAGAAGTGCTTCCTGACATCACCCCTGAACGGCCTGGCTCTAATTTTAAACTCTTGTTCTGGACTACCCCCCACCAGAGGAAATAGTTTCTCTCGATCTACCCTATCAAATCCTTTAATCACCCCTTAAATAATACACTGTACTGGAGTGCCAGCCAGGATTTTGTGCTCAAGTCCCTGGAGTGGGGCTTAAACCCACAACCGTTTCAGTCAAAGGCGAGAGTGCTGCCCACTGAGCCACGGCTGAGACTTACATAAGAACATAAGAACAGAAGAAGTAGGAGCAGGAGTCGGCCATACGACCCCTCGGGCCTGCTCCGCCATTCAATAGGATCATGGCTGATCCGAACCTAGACTCACGTCCACTTCCCTGCCCGCTCCCCATAACCCTTCATTCCCTTATCAGCTAGGAAACTGTCTATCTCTGTTTTAAATTTATTTAATGTCGCAGCTTCCACAGCTCTCTGAGGTAGCAAATTCCATAGATTTACTACCCTCTGAGTGAAGAAGTTTCTCCTCATCTCAGTTTTGAAACGGCAGCCCCTTATTCTAAGATTATGCCCCCTAGTTCTAGTCTCACCCATCAGTGGAAACATCCTCCCCGCATCCACCCGATCAAGCCCCCTCACAATCTTATATGTTTCGATAAGATCGCCTCTCATTCTTCTGTATTCCAATGAGTAGAGGCCCAACCTACTCAACCTTTCCTCATAAGTCAACCCCTTCATCTCCGGAATCAACCGAGTGAACCTTCTCTGAACTGCCTCTAGAGCAAGTATATCTTTTCTTAAATATGGAAACCAAAACTGTACGCAGTACTCCAGGTGTGGCCTCACCAGTACCTTGTATAACTGAAGCAAGACTTCCCTGCTTTTATACTCCATCCCCCTTGCAATAAAAGCCAAGATTCCATTGGCCTTCCTGATCACCTGCTGTGCCTGCATACTAACCTTCTGTGTTTCATGCACCAGGACCCCCAGATCCCTTTGTACTGTAGCACTTTGCAGTTTCTTTCCATTAAGATAATAACTTGCTCTTTGATTTTTTCTGCCAAAGTGCATAACCTCACACTTTCCAACTTAAGGGACCAGCATCCCAGTACGGGTCAACACCTTCATGAGAGAGAGGGAGTGGATAAAATTAGGAGTGTGAAGTTTCCCAGAAACTTTTTATATATATATGATGCGTGCGTCAGCCACGGCTCAGTGGGTCACACCCTCACCTCTGAGTCTGAAGGTCGTGGGTTCAAGTCCCCACGCCAGAGACTTGAGCACAAAAAACTAGGCTGACACTCCCAGTGACAGTACTGTATGCTTCAGAGACATGGACCATGTACAGCAGGCACCTCAAAGCACTGGAGAGGTACCACCAACGCTGCCTCCGCAAGATCCTGCAAATCCATTGGCAGGATAGGCGCACCAATGTCAGTGTTCTCGCTCAGGCCAACATCCCCAGCATCGAAGCTTTGACCACGCTCGATCAGCTCCGATGGACGGGCCACATTGTCCGCATGCCCGATACGAGACTCCCAAAACAAGCGCTCTACTCAGAGCTCCGACACGGCAAGAGAGCCCCAGGTGGGCAGAGGAAACGCTTCAAGGACACCCTCAAAGCCTCCTTGAAAAAGTGCAACATCCCCACCGACACCTGAGAATCCCTGGCCCAAGACCGCACAAAGTGGAGGAGAAGCATCCAGGAAGGCACCGAACACCTCGAAACTCTTCGCCGGGAGCAAGCGGAAGCCAAGCGCAAACAGCGGAAGCCGAGTGCAAGTCAACCCAAGCACCCCACCCACCCGCCCTTTCAACCACCGTCTGCCCCACCTGTGACAGAGACTGTAGGTCCCGCATTGGACTCATCAGTCACCTGAGAACTCATTTTTAATGTGGAAGCAAGTCATCCTCGGTTCCGAGGGACTGCCTAAGACGAAGAAGACTGAGGGAGTCAGTACTCAGCCACCTCACTGTCGGAGATGCCGTCTTTCAAATGAGACGTTAAACCTAGAAGCCCCGTCTGCCCTCTGAGATGGACGTAAAAGATCCCAGGGCCACTATTTCGAAGACGAGCAAGGGGGAATTCTCCCCGGTGTCCTGGGACCAATATTTATCCCTCAACCAACATCACTAAAAAACAGATGATCCGGTCATTACCGCATTGCTGTTTGTGGGAGCTTGCTGTGCGCAAATTGGCTGCCCGGTCTCCTACATTACAACAGCGACTACACTTCAAAAAGTACTTCATTGGCTGTGAAAGGCGCTGTGGGATGTCCGGCAGTCGTGAATATAAATGCAAGTCTTTCTTTAAGAAGCCATGATGTGGAGATGCCGGTGTTGGACTGGGGTGGACAAATGTGAGAAGTCGCACAACACCAGGTTACAGTCCAACAGATTTATTTAAAATCACAAGCTTTCGGAGCGGCTGCTCCTGACGTTCACCTGACGAAGGAGCAGCGCTCCGAAAGATTGTGATTTCAAATAAAACTGTTGGACTATAACCTGGTGTTGTGCGACTTCTCACATTTCTTGAAGAAGGGCAGCCCTTCAGATTAAAAACAAATACAGTTGCACAGAACTGGTGCATCATTTATAAATTTGAGGCTCTCTCTTGGCTGTGGGTGCTTAATTTAAAAAACAAATTGGGAAGGAGTGAGTGAAGCTTGATCTGCAAAACATCCCGTCAGGAGCACCCCACAGCTGCTCGGTGGACATGTCAAAGGCTTCTCCAACCCACGTGGACTCCGCTCCGAAAGTGACCAAAGGGACATGGAGGAGGCGGGGAGGTATTGGAAGCCTGCCAGTCAGACTCTCTCATAGAAGCTGGAGAGGGAGAGAGGGAGGAAGAGCAACTTCTCCCAGGTGCATTTATATTCGCCTGCATCTTGCAACAATCAGAAAAAAAATGCAACCTGTTGCCCACTGATCTCCCCCCCCAAAAAAAAATCTATTTTAAATTTTTTTTGCAACTGCGGTACCGATTGCTGTTGATTTGAGTTGCAGGGCAGTCTGGAGAACCCCTGTCTCTGTTGTGGGAGAATGGTATCCCCCGACTATTAAAGGGCTGGCTTGTGCAGCCCCTTGCTGCTTTCTTTCTCCCTTTCACCTTTTTATATTTTCGGCTCCTTTCTTTTAAGTGTTGCAATATATATTTATATATATATATAATTTGCTGCATTTAAAGGTTGGTCAACCTCTTATTTAATTCAGAGTGCAAGAAAAAAAAACCCCCGATACATAGAAGAAGAGAATGAAGACCATTATTGCAGCCCATTCGGGCATCTTAAGGGGTAAGTGCAGATCTTTGCAAAGCAACCTTTGCTTAATTTTTCTCTTTCCCTCTTGTGTTTTTTTTTTAAATTTCAGTTCTTTTTTTTTCTAAATAGTTTGCAATAAAATGCACGGGGGCGGGGGGGGGGGGCGTTATTTGTTCCCCTCTGATGCTGCTTGTTGAAGGTACACTGGCATTGTGGCGAAGTGACCTGTCACAAAGTGATTCATTCGGGCTCACTCTGCAGTAATGCTCCCAGTTGTTGCAGGCTGAGATCCTGAGCTGACTTTTTAGAAGGTTGGGGGGGGGGGGAGTGCTGTGATTTTTAAAATTGCTCAGATGTTGGACATCGGGCATGCCCTATAAACTTAACCAGTGAGCATTTTAAATAGATAGAGCGTGTATGCAATCCCACCTCTGCTTCTTGTTTGCACGACTCTTATGCTGGTTTTGAGAGTCCCAATATAAACAAGGTGCAAATAGTCACTGCACCTACTCGGCTTTTCTCTGCTCCCTCCCTTCAAGTTTGTGTCTGTCCTCAAGGTTGCTGAAGTCTGCCTTGCACTCTGATTGTATAAGTGTGACAGCCGCAGCTCGAGTGCTCGCCTCCCCTGGGTCGGAAGGCTGCGGGTTCATAGTCGCGCTCCGGAGACTTGAGCGCAAAATCCAGGCTGACCCCCTCGGCGCAGTGCGGAGGGAGCGCCGCACTTTCGGAGGCGCCGCACTTTCGGACGAGACGTTAAACCGAGGTCACCATTCACCCGCTCGGGCGGATGTAAAAAGATCCCACGGCCACTATTTCGAAGAAGAGCCAGGAGGGAGTTCTCTCCGGTGTCCTGGCCGATATTTATCCCTCGACCAACATCGCTTAAAAAAAAACCCAGATTATCACGTTGCTGTTTGTGGGAGCTTGCTGTGCGCAAATTGGCCGCCGTGTTTCCTACATTACAACAGTGACTACACTTCAAAATAATTTAATTTGCTGTAAAGCGCTTTGGGACATGAAAGTCGGTGTATAAATACAAGTCTTTTATAAGGATATATATTAAGTGAGTAACCTATTCACTGCCATCTTGCACTTTACATTTTAACTGTTTGTTTCATTCCCCCCCCACCACCCCCAAAAGTATTATGTGGTGAGTGAGAGTTAGTTTTGCTCTTCACATCAATTAGTGAAAATAACTTCTGAAACTTGACAGCTCCTGTATTCGGTGGTGATCTTGCTCCTATAGTTGCTTGGTGTTTGTCCGGCTGTGACCTGTTGGCTTATTTAGTCCCGTTGTGCCATCCTGCCTCTGTAGGTCACTCGGTACGGTGTTACAGTCTCTTCATGAACTCTAAGGTAAATTATTACTGCCTGTTTAACGAGCCAATGATGGAAGTTTTAGGGCCTCGATAATGATCGGGGCTGTTGGTTTTCTATTTTCATGGGATACGGACAGAATTCTGGAAGGGGACTGCCAGGGAAAGTCCCATATTCTCATGTAATTAAAAATAACCTTTGTTCAGTACTGCCGGGCATGGCATGGCAGTCTCTTTCTATAGAATAGGCAAGATCACAGCTTTTCCCATTTCATAAGGTGTAAGCCCTGGCTCAGTGGGTAGCACTCTCACCTCTGAGTCAGAAGGTTGTGGGTTCGAGTCCCCACTCCAGAGACTTGAGCACAAAAATCCAGGCTGACACTCCAGTGCAGTGCGGAGGGGAGCACTGCACTGTCGGAGGGGCAGTGCTGAGGGAGTGCCGCACTGTCGGAGGGGCAGTGCTGAGGGAACGCCGCACTGTCGGAGGGGCAGTGCTGAGGAAACGCCGCACTGTCGGAGGGGCAGTGCTGAGGGAGTGCTGCACTGTCGGAGGGGCAGTACTGAGGGAGCGCTGCACTGTCGGAGGGGCAGTACTGAGGGAGCGCCGCACTGTCGGAGGGGCAGTACTGAGGGAGCGCTGCACTGTCGGAGGGGCAGTACTGAGGGAGCGCCGCACTGTCGGAGGGGCAGTACTGAGGGAGCGCCGCACTGTCGGAGGGGCAGTACTGAGGGAGCACTGCACTGTCGGAGGGGCAGTGCTGAGGGAGTGCCGCACTGTCGGAGGGGCAGTGCTGAGGGAGTGCTGCACTGTCGGAGGGGCAGTACTGAGGGAGCGCCGCACTGTCGGAGGGGCAGTGCTGAGGGAACGCCGCACTGTCGGAGGGGCAGTGCTGAGGGAGTGCTGCACTGTCGGAGGGGCAGTACTGAGGGAGCGCTGCACTGTCGGAGGGGCAGTACTGAGGGAGCGCCGCACTGTCGGAGGGGCAGTACTGAGGGAGCGCCGCACTGTCGGAGGGGCAGTACTGAGGGAGCGCCGCACTGTCGGAGGGGCAGTACTGAGGGAGCGCCGCACTGTCGGAGGGGCAGTACTGAGGGAGCACTGCACTGTCGGAGGGGCAGTGCTGAGGGAGTGCCGCACTGTCGGAGGGGCAGTGCTGAGGGAACGCCGCACTGTCGGAGGGGCAGTACTGAGGGAGCGCCGCACTGTCGGAGGGGCAGTGCTGAGGGAACGCCGCACTGTCGGAGGGGCAGTGCTGAGGGAACGCCGCACTGTCGGTGGGGCAGTACTGAGGGAGCGCCGCACTGTCGGAGGGGCAGTACTGAGGGAGCGCCGCACTGTCGGAGGGGCAGTACTGAGGGAGCGCCGCACTGTCGGAGGGGCAGTACTGAGGGAGCGCCGCACTGTCGGAGGGGCAGTGCTGAGGGAACGCCGCACTGTCGGAGGGGCAGTGCTGAGGGAACGCCGCACTGTCGGAGGGGCAGTGCTGAGGGAACGCCGCACTGTCGGAGGGGCAGTACTGAGGGAGTGCTGCACTGTCGGAGGGGCAGTACTGAGGGAGCGCCGCACTGTCGGAGGGGCAGTACTGAGGGAGTGTTGTACTGTCGGAGGGGCAGTACTGAGGGAGCGCTGCACTGTCGGAGGGTCAGTACTGAGGGAGCGCTGCACTGTCGGAGGGTCAGTACTGAGGGAGTGCTGCACTGTCGGAGGGGCAGTACTGAAGGAGTGCCGCACTGTCGGAGGGGCAGTGCTGAGGGAGAGCCGCACTGTCGGAGGGGCAGCACTGAGGGAGCGCTGCACTGTCGGAGGGGCAGTACTGAGGGAGCGCCGCACTGTCGGAGGGGCGGTACTGAGGGAGTGCCGCACTGTCGGAGGGGCAGTACTGAGAGAGCGCTGCACTGTCGGAGAGGCAGTACTTAGGGAGCGCCGCACTGTCGGAGGGGCAGTACTGAGGGAGTGCCGCACTGTCGGAGGGGCAGTACTGAGGGAGCGCCGCACTGTCGGAGGGGCAGTACTGAGGGAGCGCCGCACTGTCGGAGGGGCAGTACTGAGGGAGCGCCGCACTGTCGGAGGGGCAGTACTGAGGGAGTGCCGCACTGTCGGAGGGGCTGTACTGAGAGAGCGCTGCACTGTCGGAGGGGCAGTACTGAGGGGGGGCAGTACTGAGGGAGCGCCGCACTGTCGGAGGGGCAGTACTGAGGGAGTGCTGCACTGTCGGAGGGGCAGTACTGAGGGAGTGCCGCACTGTCAGAGGTGCCGTCTTTCGGCTGAGACATTAAACTGAGGTCCCCTCTGCCCCTTCGGGTGGACGTAAAAAATATCCCACGGCTGCTATTGGAAGAAGAGCAGGGGAGTTCTCCCCAGTGTCCTGGGGCCAATATTTATCCCTCAACCAACATCACTAAAACCATTTACCTCATTGCTGTCTGTGGGAGCTTGCTGTGTACAAATTGGCTCCCACGTTTCCTATATTACAACAGTGGCTATGCTTCCAAAGTACTTCGCTGACTGAGTTTGTGAAAGGTGCTATATAAATATATAAATATATAAATATATCAATGAAAGTCTCGTCTTTCCTTTTTCTTTGTTTCAATTGTGAAATGTGATCCTGAGAAGTATTGGCCTACAAAATCAAAGTTAATAAAGTTACAAAAGCAAAATACTGCGGATGCTGGAAATCTGAAAATAAAAACAGAAAATGATGGAAATACTCAGCAGGTCAGGCAGCCTCTGTGGAGAGAGAAACAGAGTTAACGTTTCAGGTCCGATGACCCTTCGTCAGAACTGGAAAAAGTTGGAGATGTCAGAGGTTTTTAAGCAAGTGTAGGGGCAGGGAGAGGAGGGGAGTGAAGGAAGAACAAAAGAGAAGGTCTGTGACAGGGTGGAAGGCAGGAGAGATTGAGAGACAAAAGGGATGACAGTGCGAGGCAAAAGGAGATGGTAATGGGACAAGTTAAGAAACAAAAGATGACTCCAAAGATCTTTGACTTAATCAGCTACTGTCGGCCAGTGGCTCTGATGGTCCTTAATGTTGGGTGATTTTCAGCATTTATTAAAGAGGCATTTTTTTTGTGGTCAGGGGGCCAAGATGATTATAAAGCAGCAATGTGAGTTGCGGCGTGATTTATGCTCCGTTATTGAGCAGCGTTTGCGCTAGCCAGGTGGCTTCATGGCGAGTGCGGTACCACCTTCTTCTTAGGCGGAACCGAGGGTGGCTTAAAAATATAACTTTGTTTTGAGACGCCCAACTAGTTCATTTTTTATGGCGCAGCCTACCCCATGGAGGCGGCGTTCTTCTTCAGGTTTGCCTTTCCAGAAGAAGGTGTAGCCACCGCCTTGCTCCTTGAGCTGGCCTTCCCCTGCCCGCCAGGTCTCACTTCGGGCGGCGATGTCAATGTTGAAACGTCTGAGCTCCCGGGCAACGATAGCAGTACGGCGTTCCGGCCTGTCGCTGTTGGGGTTGCCCATGAGGGTCCTGACGTTCCAGGTCCCGAACTTCATTTTTAAAGGGTGGAAGATGCCTGTGCGTGAATTCTTTTAACGTGGGGTGGCCGTTGCACACCAGCTACCTGATGTGGTACTGCGCCACGCTGACTAGATTCCGACTGCGTTAGTGGGTGTGTCGGAGGTTGTGACCGGAGGACACCAGTGTCTTGGTTGTAGAGGAGTCGGGTCAGGTGGGTGAAAGCAAAAGCAGCTTCTGTAAGCAATCCCAAGGTGCGAGGAAAAGGAAACGGGACAAGTTAACTCGCCCAACCGCCCATTTATAAATCGACAGGAGGCCAGAGTGGGCAGAAATCCCCAAGGAGAGCAATCTGCCTTGGAAGAACGGTATTGTACGTATCCCGCACCATCCGTTCTTCGAATACAAGATTCTAACCATCATCATCCCAGCCTTTTGTTGAATAGCTTTCCAATTTATAAAAAAATAAAGACCTCAGGACGTCCCAAAGCGCATTGCAGCCAATGAAGTACTTTTTGAAGCGTAGTCACTGTGGTAATGTGGGAAACGCAGCAGCTAATTTGCGCACAGCAAGCTCCCACAAACAGCAATGTGATAATGACCAGATCATCTGTTTTTTTAGTGATGTTGATTGAGGGATAAATATTGGCCCCAGGACACCGGGGAGAATTCCCCTGCTCTTCTTTGAAATAGCACCATGGGATCTTTTACATCCACCTGAGAGAGCAGACGGGGCCTCGGTTTAACGTCTCATCCAAAAGATGACACCTCCGACAGTGCGGCACTCCCTCAGCACTGCCCTGGAGTGTCAGCCTAGATTTTGTGCTCGAGTCTCTGGAGTGGGCCTTGAACCCACAACCTTCTGACTTCGAGGCGAGGGTGCTGCCCACTGAGCCACAGCTGACACTGTTTGCAGAACAGTATTCAGTATGTTGCAACTCGAGTACTTGGTTACTGTTAATTCTGCTCCACTGTTGACTCTACCCCCCAGGGAAGGGAGGAGAGGAGAGTGAGACCAGATAGGCAGATAATGACTCTTTTAGATATTGGAGGAGAGGGGGAGACATCTGACGGAAAGTGGAGAGACTTGAGATGCTTTTGCGGTGTTGCCAATGCACTGCTTACCATTGGCTGTACCTTGGAAGCGACTCGACTTTCAGGGAACTGAGTATTGTAGACACGTGAAAATATCGCTCCACAAATTTGGTCTCGGGGCTTTCTGTTTCCGAAATTGGGGGAATGATCCTGTGCTTTTGTACGCTCATCAGAACACCTCCCACCCACCCTCCAAGATTGAGCCATTTAAATCCCACTATGGTAGGATGGCACTAGGATGGGCACTGCCCCCAATGAAAACATGAAGGTACCACTGGTTGAGGAAGAAAGGTCCTCCAATTGTGCCAAGCTGTCAGCCGTGGCTCAGTGAGTCAGCACTCTCTCTTCTGAGTCAGAAGGTTGTGGGTTCAAGTCCCACTCCAGAGACTTGAGCACAAAATCCAGGCTGACCCTCCCAGCGCCAGTGCTGAGGGAGTGCTGCACTGTCAGAGGTGCCGTCTTTCGGATGAGACGTTAAACCGAGGCCCCGTCTGCCCCCTCGGGTGGCGTAAATGATCCCATGGCCACTGTTTCGAAGGAAAGCAAGGGGGTTCTCCCCAGTGTCTTGGCCAATATTTATCCCTCAACCCACATCACTTTAGAAAAAACATGATCTGGTCATTATCACATTGCTGTTTGTGGGATCTTGCTGTGTGCAAATTGGCTGCCGTGTTTCCCACATTACAACAGTCCTTCAAAAGTACTTAATCGGCTGTAAAGCGCTTTGGGACGTCCTGATATTGTGAAAGGCGCTTATATTAATGCAAGTTCTTTCTTTCAACTGTATTCTTTTCCGTATACTTACTGCAGTAAGGAAATCTTTTTCAGAATTGACTGAATTCTACAGCGCTTGCAGTGTATGTGTGATTTTTCAGTGTATCCAAATAGCAAAGGATGTGTTCCCAGGCCAGCTCCCTGAATGATATCTGAGGGCCTACAGAGAATAGAACAAAGTGGCAGTATAAAGAGGGCAAATTCCTGCAGCAAGGGCACTCTCTCCAGACGCTAGCAATAAGACACACACCAAAAAGTGCCCATCTGTTGTTGAAACTTGCTTATGTGGATCTATCACCATCTACCCTCTTCCTCTTTTTTGCTCCTCATGCCCAGACCAAATTGAGACTGAAATTGCAAAGGCTTCACCAAAGTCAACTGCGAGGGATAGCAAACAACAATTTGCATTTATATAGCACCTTTAACATAGTAAAACGTCCCAATGCTCTTCACAGGAGCGTTATAAAACAAAATTTGACACCGAGCCACATAAGGAGATATTAGGACAGGTGACCAAAAGCTTGGTCAAAGAGGGAGGTTTTAAGCAGCGTATTAAAGGAGGAGAGAGAGGCGGCGAGGTTTAGGGAGGGAATTCCAGAGCTTAGGGCCCAGGCAGCTGAAGGCACGGCCGCCAATGGTTGAGCGATTAAAATCGGGGATACACAAGAGGCCAGGATTAGATGAGCGCAGATATCTCGGGGGGCGTTGTGGGGCTGGAGGAGATTAGAGATAGGGAGGGGCGAGGCCATGGAGGGATTTGAAAACCAGGATGAGAATTTTAAAATCGAGGCGTTGCTTAACCAAAGTAGGTCAGCGAGCACAGGGAGTGATGGGTGAATGGGACTTTTGGATGAGCTTACGACAAGTTTACCGAGGGTTGAAATTGGGAGGCCGGCCAGGAGTGCGTTGGAATAGTCGAGTCTAGAGGTAACAAAGGCACGGATGAGGGTTTCAGCAGCGGACGAGCTGAGGCAAGGGTGGAGACGGGCGATGTTACAGAGGTCTTAGTGATGGAGCGGATATGTGGTCGGAAGCTCATTTCGGGGTCAAATATGGCACCAGGAAGACCCAATAGTCTAGTGCCGCCGCCCCGAATCTCTCCGCCTCGCCACCTCTCTCTCCTCCTTTTAAGACGCTGATTAAAATCTACCTGTGTGACCAAGCGTTTGGCCACCTGTCCTAATTTCAGATGGCTCGGTGTCAATTTCTGTCTGTTAACGCTCCCGTGACGCGCCTGGAAAATGTTTCACTACGTTGTCTACAGGTGCTAAAGGTGCGATATAAATGCAAGTTGTTGTTGCTGTAGCTGAGAGACATCTTTGTACTGTCTCGAACTCGCGTTCAAACCAGAATTCTTTCCCATTGTTATTCTCCCGAGTAGTTCCATGTTTAATGGTTTGTCTAGCCTGCGGTGGGATTATGAGTTTCGGTGGAAAAGGACTTGGTTCATTGACATGAGGCACAAGGGTTGTCACTTTTGTGACCGCACTGAGTGTTGCCAAGGAATCAAGGCCAGGTTGCGTTAGTTTTGGGAATGTGCAGTGGCAGAGTTTGTTTCTTGGTGCAGTTCCAAAAAACGGCAAATCTGGCAGCAGAATGGGGTCCTCTGCTCCTCGCTTCTCTTATTTTTTTTATATAAAAAATTAACTTCCTTGTGAGGAGAAAGAGCAGTTGGAGTATTGAAGGGGCTCGTGTCTTTGTCATAGAGTCATAACGGCACAGAAGGAGGCCATTCGGCCCATCGAGTCCGTGCTGGCTCTCTGTACAGCAATCCAGTCAGTCTCATTCCCCCGCTCTATCCCCGTAGCCCTGCAGGTTTATTTCCCTCAAGTGCCTATCCAGTCTCCCCTTCAAAACATTGAGTGTCTCCGCATCCACCACTTCCGTCGGCAGCGAGTTCCAGGTCCTCACCACTCGCTGCGTAAAAATGTTTTTCCCTCTCATCCCCCCCTGTATCTCTTGCCCAAAACCTTAAATCTGTGTCCCCTAGTCCTTGTACCATCAACTAGTGGGAACAGTCTTTCCCCGTCTAGCCTATCCAAACCCGTCATAATCTTGTACACCTCTATCAAATTACCCCTCGACCTCCTTTGCTCTAATGAAAACAAATCCAGCTTCTCCAACCTGTCCTTGTAGCTAAGATCCCCCATCCCCGGAACCATCCTGGTAAATCTCCTCTGCACCCTCTCAAGTGCCTTCACATCCTTCCTAAAGCGTGGTGACCAGAACTGGACGCAATACTCTAATTGTGGCCTAACCAGCGCTTTAAAAAGGTTCCCCATAACTTCTCTACTTTTGTACTCAATACCCCTATTTATGAAGCCCAAGATCCCATATGCTTTGCTAACCACTCTCTCAATATGTCCTGCCACTTTCAGGGACCTATGCACATTAACTCCCAGGTCGCTCTGTAACTGCACACTCTTTAAAACCCTGCCATTAAGTGTATATTGTCTCTCCCTGTTCCTTCTGCCACATACAAGTGCCATGGTAATATGTTCTGACAAGATTTACACATGTGTTTGAGACTGTATGCTACACACTTAGAAACATATGGCACAGAAGGAGGCCATTCGGCCCATCATGCCTGTGCCGGCTCTTTGAAAGAGCTCCCCAATTAGTCCCACTCCCCCTGCTCTTTCCCCGTAACCCTGCAAATTTTTCCCTTTCAAGTATATATCAGCTTCCCTTTTGAAAATTACAATTGAATCTGCTCCCACCGCCCTTTCAGGCAGCGCGTTCCAGATCACAACAACTTGTGCCCCTTTACTTAATAAAGTATAGTTTGAGTGAGTGAAGAATCATGGGGTAATTCTGTCCAGATAATTTGGCAGGTTTGTTTTGCCTTATAAATGACACCTTACATCCTAAAGAAAGAATGCGCTCCCTCAGTACTGCCCCTCCGACAGTGCAGCACTCCCTCAGTACTGCCCCTGCGACAGTGCGGCGCTCCCTCAGTACTGCCCCTCCGACAGTGCAGCACTCCCTCAGTACTGCCCCTGCAACAGTGCAGCACTCCCTCAGTACTGCCCCTGCGACAGTGCAGCGCTCCCTCAGTACCGCCCCTCGACAGTGCAGCACTCGCTCAGTACCGCCCCTCCGACAGTGCGGCGCTCCCTCAGTCCTGCCCCTCCGACAGTGCGGCGCTCCCTCAGTACTGCCCCTCCGACAGTGCGGCGCTCCCTCAGTACTGCCCCTCCGACAGTGCAGCGCTCCCTCAGTACCGCCCCTCCGACAGTGCGACACTCCCTCAGTACTGCCCCTCCGACAGTGCAGCACTCCCTCAGTACCGCCCCTCCGACAGTGCGACACTCCCTCAGTACTGCCCCTCCGACAGTGCAGCAGGCCCCTCAGTACTGCCCCTCCGACAGTGCAGCAGGCCCAATCATTTCCAAAGGCTATGGCAAAGACCCCAGAATATCGAATGTTACGATCAACATTATTCCACCCTGACCACTTGCATTCCATGCACGACAATCCCACAGTCACACTAGGGGCAGGAGGGAAAGTTCTGGGAGAATATGATCCTCTTACATTCTTTGTAAGAGAAAAGAGTGAGCAGGATTGATTTTACTTGTTCAGTTCTTTCATTAAGGGCGGTAACCAAAAACAGAAATAAAGGTTATTGTCTGAACTCAAACCCCAGCTGACGGAAACAAAATTAGCTTCTTCTTTGTATTGTCATCGTGTCAAGACTGGACGCAAAGCATTGGTTGTATCATTTGTGAGTGTCAGTTGTGGTTCAGTGGTAGTCAGAAGGTTGTGGGTTCCAGTCCCACTCCCGCGACTTGAACACCAAAATCTAGGCTGACACACCCAGTGCAGTA